>JAZGLO010006557.1:0-462987 GCA_036873155.1 Biomphalaria sudanica | reverse complement strand
CAAAAGAAGCATGCAAGTTGTCACATTCTAGTTCATTTCAATAGAAGCATGCAAGTTATCACTGTCTAAATCATTTAAATAGAAACATGCAAGTTGTCACTGTCTAAATCATTTCAATAGAAGCATGCAAGTTGTCACTGTCTAGTTCATTTCGATAGAAGCATGCAAGTTGTCACTGTCTAGTTCATTTCAATAGAAGCATGCAAGTTGTCACTGTCTAGTTCATTTCAATAGAAGCTTGCAATTTGTCACTGTCTAGTTCATTTCAATAGAAGCATGCAAGTTGTCACTGTCTAGTTCATTTTAGTAGAAGCTTGCAAGTTGTCACTGTCTAGTTCATTTCAATAGAGCATGCAAGTTGTCACTGTCTAGTTCATTTCAATAGAAGTATACATGTTGTCACTGTCTAGTTCATTTTAATGGAAGCATGAAAGTTGTCACTGTCTGCTTCATTTCAATAGTAGCATGCAAGTTGTCACTGTCCGGTTCATTTCAATAGTAACATGGAAGTTGTCACTGTCCGGTTCATTTCAATAGTAGCATTCAAGTTGTCACTGTCCGGTTCATTTAAATAGTAGCATGTAAGTTGTCACTGTCTAGTTCATTTTAATAGAAGCATGCAAGTTGCCACTTTCTGGTTCTCTTCAATAAAAGCATGCAAGGTTTCACTTTCTGGTTCATTTCAATAGTAGCATGCAAGTTGTCACTGTCTGGTTCATTTCAATAGTAGCATGCAAGTTGTCACTGTCTGGTTCATTTCAATAGTAGCATGCAAGTGTTCAGTGTCTGGTTCATTTTAATAGTAGCATGTAAGTTGTCACTGTCTTTTTCATTTTAATAGAAGCAAGCAAGTTGTCACTGTCTAAAGTTCATTTAAATAGAAGCATGCAAGTTGTCACTGTCTAGTTCATTTCAATAGAAGCATGCAAGTTGTCACTGTCTAGTTCATTTTAATAGAAGCATAAAAGTTGTCACTATATAGTTCATTTAATAAAAGCATGCAAGTTGTCTTTGTCTAAAGTTCATTTCAATAGAAGCATGCAAGTTGTCACTGTCTAGTTCATTTCAATAGAAGCATGAAAGTTGTCACTGTCTAGCTCATTTCAATAGTAGCAAGCAAGTTGTCACTGTCTAGTTCATTTTAAAGAAGCATGCAAGTTGTCACTGTCTAGTTTATTTCAATAGAAGCATTCAAGTTGTCACTGTCTAGATCATTTCAATAGAAGCTTGCAAGTTGTCACTGTCTAGTTCATTTCAAAAGAAGCATGCGAGTTTCAATTTCTAGTCCATTTCAAAAGAAGCATGCAGGTTGTCACTGTCTAGTTCGTTTCAATAGAAGCATGCAAGTTGTCACTGTCTAAATCATTTCAATAGAAGCATGCAAGTTGTCACTGTCTTGTTCATTTTGATACAAGCATGCAAGTTGTCACTGTCTAGTTCATTTTAATAGAAGCTTGCAAGTTGTCACTGTCTCGTTCATTTCAATAGAAGCATGCAAGTTGTCACTGTCTAGTTCATTTCAATACAAGCTTGCAAGTTGTCACTGTCTAGTTTAATTCAATAGAAGCATGCAAGTATTCACTGTCTAGTTTAATTAAATAGAAGCATGCAAGTTGCCACTGTGTAGTTCATTTTAATAGAGGCATGCAAGTTGTCACTGTCTAAATCATTTCAATAGAAGCATGCAAGTTGTCACTGTCTAGAGTTCATTTCAATAGAAGCATGCAAGTTGTCAATTTCTGGTTCTTTAATTAAAAGCATGCAAGTTGTCACTGTCTAGTTCATTTCAATAGAAGCATGCAAGTTGTCACTTTCTGGTTCATTTCAATAGTAGCATGCAAGTTGTCACTGTCTGGTTCATTTCAATATTAGCATGCAAGTTGTCACTGTCTAGTTCATTTCAATAGAAGCATGCAAGTTGTCACTTTCTGGTTCATTTCAATAAAAGCATGCAAGTTGTCACTGTCTGGTTCAATTCAATAGTAGCATGCAAGTTGTCACTGTCTGGTTCATTTCAATAGTAGCATGCAAGTTGTCAGTGTCTGGTTCATTTCAATAGTAGCATGTAAGTTGTCACTGTCTAGTTCATTTAAATAGAAGCATGCGAGTTTCTTTGTCTAGTCCATTTCAAAAGAAGCATGCAAGTTGTCACATTCTAGTTCATTTCAATAGAAGCATGCAAGTTATAACTGTCTAAATCATTTCAATAGAAACATGCAAGTTGTCACT
Organism: Biomphalaria sudanica; assembly: GCA_036873155.1. Taxonomy (NCBI): domain Eukaryota; kingdom Metazoa; phylum Mollusca; class Gastropoda; family Planorbidae; genus Biomphalaria; species Biomphalaria sudanica. The sequence continues at coordinate 460,758 of JAZGLO010006557.1, read as the reverse complement.
GTCTAAATCATTTCAATAGAAGCATGCAAGTTGTCACTGTCTAGTTCATTTCGATAGAAGCATGCAAGTTGTCACTGTCTAGTTCATTTCAATAGAAGCATGCAAGTTGTCACTGTTTAGTTCATTTCAATAGAAGCTTGCAATTTGTCACTGTCTAGTTCATTTCAATAGAAGCATGCAAGTTGTCACTGTCTAGTTCATTTTAGTAGAAGCTTGCAAGTTGTCACTGTCTAGTTCATTTCAATAGAGCATGCAAGTTGTCACTGTCTAGTTCATTTCAATAGAAGCATGCATGTTGTCACTGTCTAGTTCATTTCAATAAAAGCATGCAAGTTGTCACTGTCTAGTTCATTTCAATAGAAGCATGCAAGTTGTCACTGTCTAGTTCATTTTAATAGAAGCATAAAAGTTGTCACTGTATAGTTCATTTCAATAAAAGCATGCAAGTTGTCACTGTCTAAAGTTCATTTCAATAGAAGCATGCAAGTTGTCACTGTCTAGTTCATTTCAATAGAAGCATGCAAGTTGTCACTGTCTAGCTCATTTCAATAGTAGCAAGCAAGTTGTCACTGTCTAGTTCATTTTCAAGAAGCATGCAAGTTGTCACTGTCTAGTTTATTTCAATAGAAGCTTGCAAGTTGTCACTGTCTAGTTCATTTCAAAAGTAGCATGCGAGTTTCAATTTCTAGTCCATTTCAAAGGAAGCATGCAGGTTGTCACTGTCTAGTTCGTTTCAATAGAAGCATGCAAGTTGTCACTGTCTAAATCATTTCAATAGAAGCATGCAAGTTGTCACTGTCTAGTTCATTTTGATACAAGCATGCAAGTTGTCACTGTCTAGTTCATTTCAATAGAAGCTTGCAAGTTGTCACTGTCTAGTTCATTTCAATAGAAGCATGCAAGTTGTCACTGTCTAGTTCATTTGAATAGAAGCTTACAAGTTGTCACTGTCTAGTTTAATTCAATAGAAGCATGCAAGTATTCACTGTCTAGTTTATTTAAATAGAAACATGCATGTTGTCACTGTCTAGTTCATTTCAATAGAAGCATGCAAGTTGCCACTGTCTAGTTCATTTTAATAGAAGCATGCAAGTTGTCACTGTCTAGTTCATTTCAATAGAAGCATGCAAGTTGTCACTGTCTAGCTCATTTCAATAGTAGCAAGCAAGTTGTCACTGTCTAGTTCATTTTAAAGAAGCATGCAAGTTTTCACTGTCTAGTTTATTTCAATAGAAGCATTTAAGTTGTCACTGTCTAGGTCATTTCAATAGAAGCTTGCAAGTTGTCACTGTCTAGTTCATTTCAAAAGAAGCATGCGAGTTTCACTGTCTAGTTCATTTTAAAAGAAGCATGCGAGTTTCACTGTCTAGTCCATTTCAAAAGAAGCATGCAAGTTGTCACTGTCTAGTTCATTTCAATAGAAGCATGCAAGTTGTCACTGTCTAAATCATTTCAATAGAAGCATGCAAGTTGTCACTGTCTGAATCATTTCAATAGAAGCATGCAAGTTTTCACTGTCTAGTTCATTTCGATAGAAGCATGCAAGTTGTCACTGTCTAGTTCATTTCAATAGAAGCATGCATGTTGTCACTGTCTAGTTCATTTCAATAGAAGCATGCAAGTTGTCACTGTCTAAATCATTTCAATAGAAGCATGCAAGTTGTCACTGTCTAGTTCATTTCAATAGAAGCATGCAAGTTGTCACTGTCTAGTTCATTTCAATAGAAGCATGCATGTTGTCACTGTCTAGTTCATTTCAATTGTAGCATGCAAGTTGTCACTGTCTAGTTCATTTCAATAGAGCATGCAAGTTGTCACTGTCTAGTTCATTTCAATAGAAGCATACATGTTGTCACTGTCTAGTTCATTTTAATGGAAGCATGAAAGTTGTCACTGTCTGCTTCATTTCAATAGTAGCATGCAAGTTGTCACTGTCCGGTTCATTTCAAAAGTAACATGGAAGTTGTCACTGTCCGGTTCATTTCAATAGTAGCATTCAAGTTGTCACTGTCCGGTTCATTTAAATAGTAGCATGTAAGTTGTCACTGTCTAGTTCATTTTAATAGAAGCATGCAAGTTGCCACTTTCTGGTTCATTTCAATAAAAGCATGCAAGGTTTCACTTTCTGGTTCATTTCAATAGTAGCATGCAAGTTGTCACTGTCTGGTTCATTTCAATAGTAGCATGCAAGTTGTCACTGTCTGGTTCATTTCAATAGTAGCATGCAAGTTGTCAGTGTCTGGTTCATTTTAATAGTAGCATGTAAGTTGTCACTGTCTTTTTCATTTTAATAGAAGCAAGCAAGTTGTCACTGTCTAAAGTTCATTTCAATAGAAGCATGCAAGTTGTCACTGTCTAGTTCATTTCAATAGAAGCATGCAAGTTGTCACTGTCTAGTTCATTTTAATAGAAGCATAAAAGTTGTCACTGTATAGTTCATTTCAATAAAAGCATGCAAGTTGTCTTTGTCTAAAGTTCATTTCAATAGAAGCATGCAAGTTGTCACTGTCTAGTTCATTTTAAAGAAGCATGCAAGTTTTCACTGTCTAGTTTATTTCAATAGAAGCATTCAAGTTGTCACTGTCTAGGTCATTTCAATAGAAGCTTGCAAGTTGTCACTGTCTAGTTCATTTCAATAGAAGCATGCATGTTGTCACTGTCTAGTTCATTTCAATAGAAGCATGCAAGTTGTCACTGTCTAGTTCATTTCAATAGAGGCATGCAAGTTGTCACTGTCTGCGTCATTTCAATATTAGCATGCAAGTTGTCACTGTCCGGTTCATTTCAATAGTAACATGGAAGTTGTCAATGTCAGGTTCATTTTAATAGTAGCATGCAAGTTGTCACTGTCTAGTTCATTTCAATAGAAGCATGCAAGTTGTCACTGTCTGATTCATTTCATTAGAAGTGAGTAAGTTGTCACTGTCTTGTTTATTTCAATAGTAGCATTCAAGTTGTCATTGTCTGTATCATTTCAATAGAAGCATGCAAGTTGTCACTTTCTTGTTCGTTTCAATAGTAGCATGCAAGTTGTCACTGTCTGGTTCATTTCAATAGTAGCATGCAAAATGTCAGTGTCTGGTTCATTTCAATAGAAGCATGCAAGTTGTCACTGTCTGGTTCTTTTTAATAATAGCGAGCAAGTTGTCACTGTCTAGAGTTCATTTCAATAGAAGCATGCAAGTTGTCACTTTCTGGTTCATTTCAATAAAAGCATGCACTTTGTCACTGTCTGGTTCATTTAAATAGTAGCTTGCAAGTTGTCACTGTCTAGTTCATTTCAATAGAAGCATGCAAGTTGTCACTGTCTAGTTCATTTCAGTAGAAGCTTGCAAGTTGTCACTGTCTAGTTCATTTCAATAGAGCATGCAAGTTGTCACTGTCTAGTTCATTTCAATAGAGCATGCAAGTTGTCACTGTCTAGTTCATTTCAATAGAAGCATCTATGTTGTCACTGTCTAGTTCATTTCAATAGAAGCATGCAAGTTGTCACTGTCTAGTTCATTTCAATAGAGGCATGCAAGTTGTCACTGTCTGCTTCATTTCAAAAGAAGCATGCGAGTTTCACTGTCTAGTTCATTTAAATAGAAGCATGCGAGTTTCTTTGTCTAGTCCATTTCAAAAGAAGCATGCAAGTTGTCACATTCTAGTTCATTTCAATAGAAGCATGCAAGTTATCACTGTCTAAATCATTTCAATAGAAACATGCAAGTTGTCACTGTCTAAATCATTTCAATAGAAGCATGCAAGTTGTCACTGTCTAGTTCATTTCGATAGAAGCATGCAAGTTGTCACTGTCTAGTTCATTTCAATAGAAGCATGCAAGTTGTCACTGTCTAGTTCATTTCAATAGAAGCTTGCAATTTGTCACTGTCTAGTTCATTTCAATAGAAGCATGCAAGTTGTCACTGTCTAGTTCATTTTAGTAGAAGCTTGCAAGTTGTCACTGTCTAGTTCATTTCAATAGAGCATGCAAGTTGTCACTGTCTAGTTCATTTCAATAGAAGCATACATGTTGTCACTGTCTAGTTCATTTTAATGGAAGCATGAAAGTTGTCACTGTCTGCTTCATTTCAATAGTAGCATGCAAGTTGTCACTGTCCGGTTCATTTCAATAGTAACATGGAAGTTGTCACTGTCCGGTTCATTTCAATAGTAGCATTCAAGTTGTCACTGTCCGGTTCATTTAAATAGTAGCATGTAAGTTGTCACTGTCTAGTTCATTTTAATAGAAGCATGCAAGTTGCCACTTTCTGGTTCATTTCAATAAAAACATGCAAGGTTTCACTTTCTGGTTCATTACAATAGTAGCATGCAAGTTGTCACTGTCTGGTTCATTTCAATAGTAGCATGCAAGTTGTCACTGTCTAGTTCATTTCAATAGAAGCATCTATGTTGTCACTGTCTAGTTCATTTCAATAGAAGCATGCAAGTTGTCACTGTCTAGTTCATTTCAATAGAGGCATGCAAGTTGTCACTGTCTGCTTCATTTCAAAAGAAGCATGCGAGTTTCACTGTCTAGTTCATTTAAATAGAAGCATGCGAGTTTCTTTGTCTAGTCCATTTCAAAAGAAGCATGCAAGTTGTCACATTCTAGTTCATTTCAATAGAAGCATGCAAGTTATCACTGTCTAAATCATTTCAATAGAAACATGCAAGTTGTCACTGTCTAAATCATTTCAATAGAAGCATGCAAGTTGTCACTGTCTAGTTCATTTCGATAGAAGCATGCAAGTTGTCACTGTCTAGTTCATTTCAATAGAAGCATGCAAGTTGTCACTGTCTAGTTCATTTCAATAGTAGCTTGCAAGTTGTCACTGTCTAGTTCATTTCAATAGAAGCATGCAAGTTGTCACTGTCTAGTTCATTTCAGTAGAAGCTTGCAAGTTGTCACTGTCTAGTTCATTTCAATAGAGCATGCAAGTTGTCACTGTCTAGTTCATTTCAATAGAGCATGCAAGTTGTCACTGTCTAGTTCATTTCAATAGAAGCATCTATGTTGTCACTGTCTAGTTCATTTCAATAGAAGCATGCAAGTTGTCACTGTCTAGTTCATTTCAATAGAGGCATGCAAGTTGTCACTGTCTGCTTCATTTCAAAAGAAGCATGCGAGTTTCACTGTCTAGTTCATTTAAATAGAAGCATGCGAGTTTCTTTGTCTAGTCCATTTCAAAAGAAGCATGCAAGTTGTCACATTCTAGTTCATTTCAATAGAAGCATGCAAGTTATCACTGTCTAAATCATTTCAATAGAAACATGCAAGTTGTCACTGTCTAAATCATTTCAATAGAAGCATGCAAGTTGTCACTGTCTAGTTCATTTCGATAGAAGCATGCAAGTTGTCACTGTCTAGTTCATTTCAATAGAAGCATGCAAGTTGTCACTGTCTAGTTCATTTCAATAGAAGCTTGCAATTTGTCACTGTCTAGTTCATTTCAATAGAAGCATGCAAGTTGTCTCTGTCTAGTTCATTTTAGTAGAAGCTTGCAAGTTGTCACTGTCTAGTTCATTTCAATAGAGCATGCAAGTTGTCACTGTCTAGTTCATTTCAATAGAAGCATACATGTTGTCACTGTCTAGTTCATTTTAATGGAAGCATGAAAGTTGTCACTGTCTGCTTCATTTCAATAGTAGCATGCAAGTTGTCACTGTCCGGTTCATTTCAATAGTAACATGGAAGTTGTCACTGTCCGGTTCATTTCAATAGTAGCATTCAAGTTGTCACTGTCCGGTTCATTTAAATAGTAGCATGTAAGTTGTCACTGTCTAGTTCATTTTAATAGAAGCATGCAAGTTGCCACTTTCTGGTTCATTTCAATAAAAACATGCAAGGTTTCACTTTCTGGTTCATTACAATAGTAGCATGCAAGTTGTCACTGTCTGGTTCATTTCAATAGTAGCATGCAAGTTGTCACTGTCTGGTTCATTTCAATAGTAGCATGCAAGTTGTCAGTGTCTGGTTCATTTTAATAGTAGCATGTAAGTTGTCACTGTCTTTTTCATTTTAATAGAAGCAAGCCAGTTGTCACTGTCTAAAGTTCATTTCAATAGAAGCATGCAAGTTGTCACTGTCTAGTTCATTTCAATAGAAGCATGCAAGTTGTCACTGTCTAGTTCATTTTAATAGAAGCATAAAAGTTGTCACTGTGTAGTTCATTTCAATAAAAGCATGCAAGTTGTCTTTGTCTAAAGTTCATTTCAATAGAAGCATGCAAGTTGTCACTGTCTAGTTCATTTCAATAGAAGCATGAAAGTTGTCACTGTCTAGCTCATTTCAATAGTAGCAAGCAAGTTGTCACTGTCTAGTTCATTTTAAAGAAGCATGCAAGTTGTCACTGTCTAGTTTATTTCAATAGAAGCATTCAAGTTGTCACTGTCTAGATCATTTCAATAGAAGCTTGCAAGTTGTCACTGTCTAGTTCATTTCAAAAGAAGCATGCGAGTTTCAATGTCTAGTCCATTTCAAAAGAAGCATGCAGGTTGTCACTGTCTAGTTCGTTTCAATAGAAGCATGCAAGTTGTCACTTTCTAAATCATTTCAATAGAAGCATGCAAGTTGTCACTGTCTTGTTCATTTTGATACAAGCATGCAAGTTGTCACTGTCTAGTTCATTTTAATAGAAGCTTGCAAGTTGTCACTGTCTAGTTCATTTCAATAGAAGCATGCAAGTTGTCACTGTCTAGTTCATTTCAATAGAAGCTTGCAAGTTGTCACTGTCTAGTTTAATTCAATAGAAGCATGCAAGTATTCACTGTCTAGTTTAATTAAATAGAAGCATGCAAGTTGCCACTGTGTAGTTCATTTTAATAGAGGCATGCAAGTTGTCACTGTCTAAATCATTTCAATAGAAGCATGCAAGTTGTCACTGTCTAGAGTTCATTTCAATAGAAGCATGCAAGTTGTCAATTTCTGGTTCTTTAATTAAAAGCATGCAAGTTGTCACTGTCTAGTTCATTTCAATAGAAGCATGCAAGTTGTCACTTTCTGGGTAATTTCAATAGTAGCATGCAAGTTGTCACTGTCTGGTTCATTTCAATATTAGCATGCAAGTTGTCACTGTCTAGTTCATTTCAATAGAAGCATGCAAGTTGTCACTTTCTGGTTCATTTCAATAAAAGCATGCAAGTTGTCACTGTCTGGTTCAATTCAATAGTAGCATGCAAGTTGTCACTGTCTGGTTCATTTCAATAGTAGCATGCAAGTTGTCAGTGTCTGGTTCATTTCAATAGTAGCATGTAAGTTGTCACTGTCTAGTTCATTTAAATAGAAGCATGCGAGTTTCTTTGTCTAGTCCATTTCAAAAGAAGCATGCAAGTTGTCACATTCTAGTTCATTTCAATAGAAGCATGCAAGTTATCACTGTCTAAATCATTTCAATAGAAACATGCAAGTTGTCACTGTCTAAATCATTTCAATAGAAGCATGCAAGTTGTCACTGTCTAGTTCATTTCGATAGAAGCATGCAAGTTGTCACTGTCTAGTTCATTTCAATAGAACCATGCAAGTTGTCACTGTCTAGTTCATTTCAATAGAAGCTTGCAATTTGTCACTGTCTAGTTCATTTCAATAGAAGCATGCAAGTTGTCACTGTCTAGTTCATTTTAGTAGAAGCTTGCAAGTTGTCACTGTCTAGTTCATTTCAATAGAGCATGCAAGTTGTCACTGTCTAGTTCATTTCAATAGAAGCATGCATGTTGTCACTGTCTAGTTCATTTCAATAAAAGCATGCAAGTTGTCACTGTCTAGTTCATTTCAATAGAAGCATGCAAGTTGTTACTGTCTAGTTCATTTTGATAGAAGCATAAAAGTTGTCACTGTATAGTTCATTTCAATAAAAGCATGCAAGTTGTCACTGTCTAAAGTTCATTTCAATAGAAGCATGCAAGTTGTCACTGTCTAGTTCATTTCAATAGAAGCATGCAAGTTGTCACTGTCTAGCTCATTTCAATAGTAGCAAGCAAGTTGTCACTGTCTAGTTCATTTTCAAGAAGCATGCAAGTTGTCACTGTCTAGTTTATTTCAATAGAAGCTTGCAAGTTGTCACTGTCTAGTTCATTTCAAAAGAAGCATGCGAGTTTTAATTTCTAGTCCATTTCAAAGGAAGCATGCAGGTTGTCACTGTCTAGTTCGTTTCAATAGAAGCATGCAAGTTGTCACTGTCTAAATCATTTCAATAGAAGCATGCAAGTTGTCACTGTCTAGTTCATTTTGATACAAGCATGCAAGTTGTCACTGTCTAGTTCATTTCAATAGAAGCTTGCAAGTTGTCACTGTCTAGTTCATTTCAATAGAAGCATGCAAGTTGTCAATGTCTAGTTCATTTGAATAGAAGCTTACAAGTTGTCACTGTCTAGTTTAATTCAATAGAAGCATGCAAGTATTCACTGTCTAGTTTATTTAAATAGAAGCATGCATGTTGTCACTGTCTAGTTCATTTCAATAGAAGCATGCAAGTTGCCACTGTCTAGTTCATTTTAATAGAGGCATGCAAGTTGTCACTGTCTAAATCATTTCAATAGAAGCATGCAAGTTGTCACTGTCTAGAGTTTATTTCAATAGAAGCATGCAAGTTGTCACTTTCTGGTACTTTAATTAAAAGCATGCACGTTGTCACTGTCTAGTTCATTTCATAGAAGCATGCAAGTTGTCACTGTCTAGTTCATTTTAGTAGAAGCTTGCAAGTTGTCACTGTCTAGTTCGATTCAATAGAGCATGCAAGTTGTCACTGTCTAGTTCATTTCAATAGAAGCATGCATGTTGTCACTGTCTAGTTCATTTTAATGGAAGCATGTAAGTTGTCACTGTCTAGTTCATTTCAACAGAGGCATGCAAGTTGTCACTGTCTGCTTCATTTCAATACTAGCATGTAAGATGTCACTGTCTAGTTCATTTCAAAAGAAGCATACAAGTTGCCACTTTCTGGTTCATTTCAATAAAAGCATGCAAGGTTTCACTTTCTGGTTCATTTAAATAGTAGCATGCAAGTTGTCACTGTCTGGTTCATTTCAATAGTAGCATGCAAGTTGTCACTGTCTGGTTCATTTCAATAGTAGCATGCAAGTTGTCAGTGTCTGGTTCATTTCAATAGTAGCATGTAAGTTGTCACTGTCTTTTTCATTTCAATAGAAGCAAGCAAGTTGTCACTGTCTAAAGTTCATTTCAATAGTAGCATGCAAGTTGTCACTGTCTGGTTCATTTCAATAGTAGCATGCAAGTTGTCAGTGTCTGGTTCATTTTAATAGTAGCATGTAAGTTGTCACTGTCTTTTTCATTTTAATAGAAGCAAGCAAGTTGTCACTGTCTAAAGTTCATTTCAATAGAAGCATGCAAGTTGTCACTGTCTAGTTCATTTCAATAGAAGCATGCAAGTTGTCACTGTCTAGTTCATTTTAATAGAAGCATAAAAGTTGTCACTGTATAGTTCATTTCAATAAAAGCATGCAAGTTGTCTTTGTCTAAAGTTTATTTCAATAGAAGCATGCAAGTTGTCACTGTCTAGTTCATTTTAAAGAAGCATGCAAGTTTTCACTGTCTAGTTTATTTCAATAGAAGCATTCAAGTTGTCACTGTCTAGGTCATTTCAATAGAAGCTTGCAAGTTGTCACTGTCTAGTTCATTTCAATAGAAGCATGCATGTTGTCACTGTCTAGTTCATTTCAATAGAAGCATGCAAGTTGTCACTGTCTAGTTCATTTCAATAGAGGCATGCAAGTTGTCACTGTCTGCGTCATTTCAATATTAGCATGCAAGTTGTCACTGTCCGGTTCATTTCAATAGTAACATGGAAGTTGTCAATGTCAGGTTCATTTTAATAGTAGCATTCAAGTTGTCACTGTCCGTTTCAATTCAATAGTAGCATGCAAGTTGTCACTGTCTAGTTCATTTCAATAGAAGCATGCAAGTTGTCACTGTCTGATTCATTTCATTAGAAGTGAGTAAGTTGTCACTGTCTTGTTTATTTCAATAGTAGCATTCAAGTTGTCATTGTCTGTATCATTTCAATAGAAGCATGCAAGTTGTCACTTTCTTGTTCGTTTCAATAGTAGCATGCAAGTTGTCACTGTCTGGTTCATTTCAATAGTAGCATGCAAAATGTCAGTGTCTGGTTCATTTCAATAGAAGCATGCAAGTTGTCACTGTCTGGTTCTTTTTAATAATAGCGAGCAAGTTGTCACTGTCTAGAGTTCATTTCAATAGAAGCATGCAAGTTGTCACTTTCTGGTTCATTTCAATAAAAGCATGCACTTTGTCACTGTCTGGTTCATTTAAATAGTAGCTTGCAAGTTGTCACTGTCTAGTTCATTTCAATAGAAGCATGCAAGTTGTCACTGTCTAGTTCATTTCAGTAGAAGCTTGCAAGTTGTCACTGTCTAGTTCATTTCAATAGAGCATGCAAGTTGTCACTGTCTAGTTCATTTCAATAGAGCATGCAAGTTGTCACTGTCTAGTTCATTTCAATAGAAGCATCTATGTTGTCACTGTCTAGTTCATTTCAATAAAAGCATGCAAGTTGTCACTGTCTAGTTCATTTCAATAGAGGCATGCAAGTTGTCACTGTCTGCTTCATTTCAATATTAGCATGCAAGTTTTCACTGTCCGGTTCATTTCAATAGTAACATGGAAGTTGTCACTGTCCGGTTCATTTCAATAGTAGCATTTAAGTTGTCACTGTCTGGTTCATTTCAATAGTAGCATGCAAGTTGTCACTGTCTAGTTAATTTCAAAAGAAGCATGCGAGTTTCACTGTCTAGTTCATTTAAATAGAAGCATGCGAGTTTCTTTGTCTAGTCCATTTCAAAAGAAGCATGCAAGTTGTCACATTCTAGTTCATTTCAATAGAAGCATGCAAGTTATCACTGTCTAAATCATTTCAATAGAAACATGCAAGTTGTCACTGTCTAAATCATTTCAATAGAAGCATGCAAGTTGTCACTGTCTAGTTCATTTCGATAGAAGCATGCAAGTTGTCACTGTCTAGTTCATTTCAATAGAAGCATGCAAGTTGTCACTGTCTAGTTCATTTCAATAGAAGCTTGCAATTTGTCACTGTCTAGTTCATTTCAATAGAAGCATGCAAGTTGTCACTGTCTAGTTCATTTTAGTAGAAGCTTGCAAGTTGTCACTGTCTAGTTCATTTCAATAGAGCATGCAAGTTGTCACTGTCTAGTTCATTTCAATAGAAGCATACATGTTGTCACTGTCTAGTTCATTTTAATGGAAGCATGAAAGTTGTCACTGTCTGCTTCATTTCAATAGTAGCATGCAAGTTGTCACTGTCCGGTTCATTTCAATAGTAACATGGAAGTTGTCACTGTCCGGTTCATTTCAATAGTAGCATTCAAGTTGTCACTGTCCGGTTCATTTAAATAGTAGCATGTAAGTTGTCACTGTCTAGTTCATTTTAATAGAAGCATGCAAGTTGCCACTTTCTGGTTCATTTCAATAAAAACATGCAAGGTTTCACTTTCTGGTTCATTACAATAGTAGCATGCAAGTTGTCACTGTCTGGTTCATTTCAATAGTAGCATGCAAGTTGTCACTGTCTGGTTCATTTCAATAGTAGCATGCAAGTTGTCAGTGTCTGGTTCATTTTAATAGTAGCATGTAAGTTGTCACTGTCTTTTTCATTTTAATAGAAGCAAGCCAGTTGTCACTGTCTAAAGTTCATTTCAATAGAAGCATGCAAGTTGTCACTGTCTAGTTCATTTCAATAGAAGCATGCAAGTTGTCACTGTCTAGTTCATTTTAATAGAAGCATAAAAGTTGTCACTGTGTAGTTCATTTCAATAAAAGCATGCAAGTTGTCTTTGTCTAAAGTTCATTTCAATAGAAGCATGCAAGTTGTCACTGTCTAGTTCATTTCAATAGAAGCATGAAAGTTGTCACTGTCTAGCTCATTTCAATAGTAGCAAGCAAGTTGTCACTTTCTAGTTCATTTTAAAGAAGCATGCAAGTTGTCACTGTCTAGTTTATTTCAATAGAAGCATTCAAGTTGTCACTGTCTAGATCATTTCAATAGAAGCTTGCAAGTTGTCACTGTCTAGTTCATTTCAAAAGAAGCATGCGAGTTTCAATGTCTAGTCCATTTCAAAAGAAGCATGCAGGTTGTCACTGTCTAGTTCGTTTCAATAGAAGCATGCAAGTTGTCACTTTCTAAATCATTTCAATAGAAGCATGCAAGTTGTCACTGTCTTGTTCATTTTGATACAAGCATGCAAGTTGTCACTGTCTAGTTCATTTTAATAGAAGCTTGCAAGTTGTCACTGTCTAGTTCATTTCAATAGAAGCATGCAAGTTGTCACTGTCTAGTTCATTTCAATAGAAGCTTGCAAGTTGTCACTGTCTAGTTTAATTCAATAGAAGCATGCAAGTATTCACTGTCTAGTTTAATTAAATAGAAGCATGCAAGTTGCCACTGTGTAGTTCATTTTAATAGAGGCATGCAAGTTGTCACTGTCTAAATCATTTCAATAGAAGCATGCAAGTTGTCACTGTCTAGAGTTCATTTCAATAGAAGCATGCAAGTTGTCAATTTCTGGTTCTTTAATTAAAAGCATGCAAGTTGTCACTGTCTAGTTCATTTCAATAGAAGCATGCAAGTTGTCACTTTCTGGTTCATTTCAATAGTAGCATGCAAGTTGTCACTGTCTGGTTCATTTCAATATTAGCATGCAAGTTGTCACTGTCTAGTTCATTTCAATAGAAGCATGCAAGTTGTCACTTTCTGGTTCATTTCAATAAAAGCATGCAAGTTGTCACTGTCTGGTTCAATTCAATAGTAGCATGCAAGTTGTCACTGTCTGGTTCATTTCAATAGTAGCATGCAAGTTGTCAGTGTCTGGTTCATTTCAATAGTAGCATGTAAGTTGTCACTGTCTAGTTCATTTAAATAGAAGCATGCGAGTTTCTTTGTCTAGTCCATTTCAAAAGAAGCATGCAAGTTGTCACATTCTAGTTCATTTCAATAGAAGCATGCAAGTTATTACTGTCTAAATCATTTCAATAGAAACATGCAAGTTGTCACTGTCTAAATCATTTCAATAGAAGCATGCAAGTTGTCACTGTCTAGTTCATTTCGATAGAAGCATGCAAGTTGTCACTGTCTAGTTTATTTCAATAGAAGCATGCAAGTTGTCACTGTCTAGTTCATTTAAATAGAAGCTTGCAATTTGTCACTGTCTAGTTCATTTCAATAGAAGCATGCAAGTTGTCACTGTCTAGTTCATTTTAGTAGAAGCTTGCAAGTTGTCACTGTCTAGTTCATTTCAATAGAGCATGCAAGTTGTCACTGTCTAAAGTTCATTTCAATAGAAGCATGCAAGTTGTCACTGTCTAGTTCATTTCAATAGAAGCATGCAAGTTGTCACTGTCTAGCTCATTTCAATAGTAGCAAGCAAGTTGTCACTGTCTAGTTCATTTTCAAGAAGCATGCAAGTTGTCACTGTCTAGTTTATTTCAATAGAAGCTTGCAAGTTGTCACTGTCTAGTTCATTTCAAAAGAAGCATGCGAGTTTCAATTTCTAGTCCATTTCAAAGGAAGCATGCAGGTTGTCACTGTCTAGTTCGTTTCAATAGAAGCATGCAAGTTGTCACTGTCTAAATCATTTCAATAGAAGCATGCAAGTTGTCACTGTCTAGTTCATTTTGATACAAGCATGCAAGTTGTCACTGTCTAGTTCATTTCAATAGAAGCTTGCAAGTTGTCACTGTCTAGTTCATTTCAATAGAAGCATGCAAGTTGTCACTGTCTAGTTCATTTGAATAGAAGCTTACAAGTTGTCACTGTCTAGTTTAATTCAATTGAAGCATGCAAGTATTCACTGTCTAGTTTATTTAAATAGAAGCATGCATGTTGTCACTGTCTAGTTCATTTTAATAGAAGCATGCAAGTTGCCACTGTCTAGTTCATTTTAATAGAGGCATGCAAGTTGTCACTGTCTAAATCATTTCAATAGAAGCATGCAAGTTGTCACTGTCTAGAGTTTATTTCAATAGAAGCATGCAAGTTGTCACTTTCTGGTACTTTAATTAAAAGCATGCACGTTGTCACTGTCTAGTTCATTTCATAGAAGCATGCAAGTTGTCACTGTCTAGTTCATTTTAGTAGAAGCTTGCAAGTTGTCACTGTCTAGTTCGATTCAATAGAGCATGCAAGTTGTCACTGTCTAGTTCATTTCAATAGAAGCATGCATGTTGTCACTGTCTAGTTCATTTTAATGGAAGCATGTAAGTTGTCACTGTCTAGTTCATTTCAATAGAGGCATGCAAGTTGTCACTGTCTGCTTCATTTCAATAGTAGCATGCAAGTTGTCACTGTCCGGTTCATTTCAATAGTAACATGGAAGTTGTCACTGTCCGGTTCATTTCAATAGTAGCATTCAAGTTGTCACTGTCTGGTTCATTTCAATACTAGCATGTAAGATGTCACTGTCTAGTTCATTTCAAAAGAAGCATACAAGTTGCCACTTTCTGGTTCATTTCAATAAAAGCATGCAAGGTTTCACTTTCTGGTTCATTTAAATAGTAGCATGCAAGTTGTCACTGTCTGGTTCATTTCAATAGTAGCATGCAAGTTGTCACTGTCTGGTTCATTTCAATAGTAGCATGCAAGTTGTCAGTGTCTGGTTCATTTCAATAGTAGCATGTAAGTTGTCACTGTCTTTTTCATTTCAATAGAAGCAAGCAAGTTGTCACTGTCTAAAGTTCATTTCAATAGAAGCATGCAAGTTGTCACTGTCTAGTTCATTTCAATAGAAGCATGCAAGTTGTCACTGTCTAGTTCATTTTAATAGAAGCATAAAAGTTGTCAATGTATAGTTCATTTCAATAGAAGCATGCAAGTTGTCACTGTCTAAAGTTCATTTCAATAGAAGCATGCAAGTTGTCACTGTCTAGTTCATTTCAATAGAAGCATGCAAGTTGTCACTTTCTAGCTCATTTCAATAGTAGGAAGCAAGTTGTCACTGTCTAGTTCATTTTAAAGAAGCATGTAAGTTTTCACTGTCTAGTTTATTTCAATAGAAGCATTCAAGTTGTCACTGTCTAGGTCATTTCAATAGAAGCTTGCAAGTTGTCACTGTCTAGTTCATTTCAAAAGAAGCATGCGAGTTTCACTGTCTAGTTCATTTCAAAAGAAGCATGCAAGTTTCACTGTCTAGTCCATTTCAAAAGAAGCATGCAAGTTGTCACTGTCCGGTTCATTTCAATAGTAACATGGAAGTTGTCACTGTCTGGTTCATTTCAATAGTAGCATTCAAGTTGTCACTGTCCGGTTCATTTCAATACTAGCATGTAAGATGTCACTGTCTAGTTCATTTCAAAAGAAGCATGCAAGTTGCCACTTTCTGGTTCATTTCAATAAAAGTATGCAAGGTTTCACTTTCTGGTTCATTTAAATAGTAGCATGCAAGTTGTCACTGTCTGGTTCATTTCAATAGTAGCATGCAAGTTGTCACTGTCTGGTTCATTTCAATAGTAGCATGCAAGTTGTCAGTGTCTGGTTCATTTCAATAGTAGCATGTAAGTTGTCACTGTCTTTTTCATTTCAATAGAAGCAAGCAAGTTGTCACTGTCTAAAGTTCATTTCAATAGAAGCATGCAAGTTGTCACTGTCTAGTTCATTTCAATAGAAGCATGCAAGTTGTCACTGTCTAGTTCATTTTAATAGAAGCATAAAAGTTGTCAATGTATAGTTCATTTCAATAGAAGCATGCAAGTTGTCACTGTCTAAAGTTCATTTCAATAGAAGCATGCAAGTTGTCACTGTCTAGTTCATTTCAATAGAAGCATGCAAGTTGTCACTTTCTAGCTCATTTCAATAGTAGCAAGCAAGTTGTCACTGTCTAGTTCATTTTAAAGAAGCATGCAAGTTTTCACTGTCTAGTTTATTTCAATAGAAGCATTCAAGTTGTCACTGTCTAGGTCATTTCAATAGAAGCTTGCAAGTTGTCACTGTCTAGTTCATTTAAATAGAAGCATGCAAGTTGCCACTGTGTAGTTCATTTTAATAGAGGCATGCAAGTTGTCACTGTCTAAATCATTTCAATAGAAGCATGCAAGTTGTCACTGTCTAGAGTTCATTTCAAAAGAAGCATGCAAGTTGTCACTTTCTGGTTCTTTAATTAAAAGCATGCACGTTGTCACTGTCTAGTTCATTTCAATAGAAGCATGCAAGTTGTCACTGTCTAGTTCATTTTAGTAGAAGCTTGCAAGTTGTCACTGTCTAGTTCATTTCAATAGAGCATGCAAGTTGTCACTGTCTAGTTCATTTCAATAGAAGCATGCATGTTGTCACTGTCTAGTTCATTTTAATGGAAGCATGTAAGTTGTCACTGTCTAGTTCATTTCAATAGAGGCATGCAAGTTGTCACTGTCTGCTTCATTTCAATAGTAGCATGCAAGTTGTCACTGTCCGGTTCATTTCAATAGAGGCATGCAAGTTGTCACTGTCTGCTTCATTTTTATAGTAGCATGCAAGTTGTCACTGTCCGGTTCATTTCAATAGTAACATGGAAGTTGTCACTGTCCGGTTCATTTCAATAGTAGCATTCAAGTTGTCACTGTCCGGTTCATTTCAATAGTAGCATGTAAGTTGTCACTGTCTAGTTCATTTCAAAAGAAGCATGCAAGTTGCCACTTTCTGGTTCATTTCAATAAAAGCATGCAAGGTTTCACTTTTTGGTTCATTTAAATAGTAGCATGCAAGTTGTCACTGTCTGGTTCATTTCAATAGTAGCATGCAAGTTGTCACTGTCTGGTTCATTTCAATAGTAGCATGCAAGTTGTCAGTGTCTGGTTCATTTCAATAGTAGCATGTAAGTTGTCACTGTCTTTTTCATTTCAATATAAGCAAGCAATTTGTCACTGTCTAAAGTTCATTTCAATAGAAGCATGCAAGTTGTCACTGTCTAGTTCATTTCAATAGAAGCATGCAAGTTGTCACTGTCTAGTTCATTTTAATAGAAGCATAAAAGTTGTCACTGTATAGTTCATTTCAATAGAAGCATGCAAGTTGTCACTGTCTAAAGTTCATTTCAATAGAAGCATGCAAGTTGTCACTGTCTAGTTCATTTCAATAGAAGCATGCAAGTTGTCACTGTCTAGCTCATTTCAATAGTAGCAAGCAAGTTGTCACTGTCTAGTTCATTTTAAAGAAGCATGTAAGTTTTCACTGTCTAGTTTATTTCAATAGAAGCATTCAAGTTGTCACTGTCTAGGTCATTTCAATAGAAGCTTGCAAGTTGTCACTGTCTAGTTCATTTCAAAAGAAGCATGCGAGTTTCACTGTCTAGTTCATTTCAAAAGAAGCATGCAAGTTTCACTGTCTAGTCCATTTCAAAAGAAGCATGCAAGTTGTCACTGTCCGGTTCATTTCAATAGTAACATGGAAGTTGTCACTGTCTGGTTCATTTCAATAGTAGCATGTAAGTTGTCACTGTCTTTTTCATTTCAATATAAGCAAGCAATTTGTCACTGTCTAAAGTTCATTTCAATAGAAGCATGCAAGTTGTCACTGTCTAGTTCATTTCAATAGAAGCATGCAAGTTGTCACTGTCTAAATCATTTCAATAGAAGCATGCAAGTTGTCACTGTCTGAATCATTTCAATAGAAGCATGCAAGTTTTCACTGTCTAGTTCATTTCGATAGAAGCATGCAAGTTGTCACTGTCTAGTTCATTTCAATAGAAGCATGCATGTTGTCACTGTCTAGTTCATTTCAATAGAAGCATGCAAGTTGTCACTGTCTAAATCATTTCATAAGAAGCATGCAAGTTGTCACTGTCTAGTTCATTTCAATAGAAGCATGCAAGTTGTCACTGTCTAGTTCATTTCAATAGAAGCATGCATGTTGTCACTGTCTAGTTCATTTCAATTGTAGCATGCAAGTTGTCACTGTCTAGTTCATTTCAATAGAAGCATGCGAGTTTCACTGTCTAGTCCATTTCAAAAGAAGCATGCAAGTTGTCACTGTCTAGTTCATTTCAATAGAAGCATGCAAGTTGTCACTGTCTAAATCATTTCAATAGAAGCATGCAAGTTGTCACTGTCTGAATCATTTCAATAGAAGCATGCAAGTTTTCACTGTCTAGTTCATTTCGATAGAAGCATGCAAGTTGTCACTGTCTAGTTCATTTCAATAGAAGCATGCATGTTGTCACTGTCTAGCTCATTCCAATAGTAGCAAGCAAGTTGTCACTGTCTAGTTCATTTTAAAGAAGCATGCAAGTTTTCACTGTCTAGTTTATTTCAATAGAAGCATTTAAGTTGTCACTGTCTAGGTCATTTCAATAGAAGCTTGCAAGTTGTCACTGTCTAGTTCATTTCAAAAGAAGCATGCGAGTTTCACTGTCTAGTTCATTTCAAAAGAAGCATGCGAGTTTCACTGTCTAGTCCATTTCAAAAGAAGCATGCAAGTTGTCACTGTCTAGTTCATTTCAATAGAAGCATGCAAGTTGTCACTGTCTAAATCATTTCAATAGAAGCATGCAAGTTGTCACTGTCTGAATCATTTCAATAGAAGCATGCAAGTTTTCACTGTCTAGTTCATTTCGATAGAAGCATGCAAGTTGTCACTGTCTAGTTCATTTCAATAGAAGCATGCATGTTGTCACTGTCTAGTTCATTTCAATAGAAGCATGCAAGTTGTCACTGTCTAAATCATTTCATAAGAAGCATGCAAGTTGTCACTGTCTAGTTCATTTCAATAGAAGCATGCAAGTTGTCACTGTCTAGTTCATTTCAATAGAAGCATGCATGTTGTCACTGTCTAGTTCATTTCAATTGTAGCATGCAAGTTTCACTGTCTAGTCCATTTCAAAAGAAGCATGCAAGTTGTCACTGTCTAGTTCATTTCAATAGAAGCATGCAAGTTGTCACTGTCTAAATCATTTCAATAGAAGCATGCAAGTTGTCACTGTCTGAATCATTTCAATAGAAGCATGCAAGTTTTCACTGTCTAGTTCATTTCGATAGAAGCATGCAAGTTGTCACTGTCTAGTTCATTTCAATAGAAGCATGCATGTTGTCACTGTCTAGTTCATTTCAATAGAAGCATGCAAGTTGTCACTGTCTAAATCATTTCATAAGAAGCATGCAAGTTGTCACTGTCTAGTTCATTTCAATAGAAGCATGCAAGTTGTCACTGTCTAGTTCATTTCAATAGAAGCATGCATGTTGTCACTGTCTAGTTCATTTCAATTGTAGCATGCAAGTTGTCACTGTCTAGTTCATTTCAATAGAGCATGCAAGTTGTCACTGTCTAGTTCATTTCAATAGAAGCATACATGTTGTCACTGTCTAGTTCATTTTAATGGAAGCATGAAAGTTGTCACTGTCTGCTTCATTTCAATAGTAGCATGCAAGTTGTCACTGTCTGCTTCATTTTTATAGTAGCATGCAAGTTGTCACTGTCCGGTTCATTTCAATAGTAACATGGAAGTTGTCACTGTCCGGTTCATTTCAATAGTAGCATTCAAGTTGTCACTGTCCGGTTCATTTCAATAGTAGCATGTAAGTTGTCACTGTCTAGTTCATTTCAAAAGAAGCATGCAAGTTGCCACTTTCTGGTTCATTTCAATAAAAGCATGCAAGGTTTCACTTTCTGGTTCATTTAAATAGTAGCATGCAAGTTGTCACTGTCTGGTTCATTTCAATAGTAGCATGCAAGTTGTCACTGTCTGGTTCATTTCAATAGTAGCATGCAAGTTGTCAGTGTCTGGTTCATTTCAATAGTAGCATGTAAGTTGTCACTGTCTTTTTCATTTCAATATAAGCAAGCAATTTGTCACTGTCTAAAGTTCATTTCAATAGAAGCATGCAAGTTGTCACTGTCTAGTTCATTTCAATAGAAGCATGCAAGTTGTCACTGTCTAGTTCATTTTAATAGAAGCATAAAAGTTGTCACTGTATAGTTCATTTCAATAGAAGCATGCAAGTTGTCACTGTCTAAAGTTCATTTCAATAGAAGCATGCAAGTTGTCACTGTCTAGTTCATTTCAATAGAAGCATGCAAGTTGTCACTGTCTAGCTCATTTCAATAGTAGCAAGCAAGTTGTCACTGTCTAGTTCATTTTAAAGAAGCATGCAAGTTTTCACTGTCTAGTTTATTTCAATAGAAGCATTTAAGTTGTCACTGTCTAGGTCATTTCAATAGAAGCTTGCAAGTTGTCACTGTCTAGTTCATTTCAAAAGAAGCATGCGAGTTTCACTGTCTAGTTCATTTCAAAAGAAGCATGCGAGTTTCACTGTCTAGTCCATTTCAAAAGAAGCATGCAAGTTGTCACTGTCTAGTTCATTTCAATAGAAGCATGCAAGTTGTCACTGTCTAAATCATTTCAATAGAAGCATGCAAGTTGTCACTGTCTGAATCATTTCAATAGAAGCATGCAAGTTTTCACTGTCTAGTTCATTTCGATAGAAGCATGCAAGTTGTCACTGTCTAGTTCATTTCAATAGAAGCATGCATGTTGTCACTGTCTAGTTCATTTCAATAGAAGCATGCAAGTTGTCACTGTCTAAATCATTTCATAAGAAGCATGCAAGTTGTCACTGTCTAGTTCATTTCAATAGAAGCATGCAAGTTGTCACTGTCTAGTTCATTTCAATAGAAGCATGCATGTTGTCACTGTCTAGTTCATTTCAATTGTAGCATGCAAGTTGTCACTGTCTAGTTCATTTCAATAGAAGCATGCGAGTTTCACTGTCTAGTCCATTTCAAAAGAAGCATGCAAGTTGTCACTGTCTAGTTCATTTCAATAGAAGCATGCAAGTTGTCACTGTCTAAATCATTTCAATAGAAGCATGCAAGTTGTCACTGTCTGAATCATTTCAATAGAAGCATGCAAGTTTTCACTGTCTAGTTCATTTCGATAGAAGCATGCAAGTTGTCACTGTCTAGTTCATTTCAATAGAAGCATGCATGTTGTCACTGTCTAGTTCATTTCAATAGAAGCATGCAAGTTGTCACTGTCTAAATCATTTCATAAGAAGCATGCAAGTTGTCACTGTCTAGTTCATTTCAATAGAAGCATGCAAGTTGTCACTGTCTAGTTCATTTCAATAGAAGCATGCATGTTGTCACTGTCTAGTTCATTTCAATTGTAGCATGCAAGTTGTCACTGTCTAGTTCATTTCAATAGAGCATGCAAGTTGTCACTGTCTAGTTCATTTCAATAGAAGCATACATGTTGTCACTGTCTAGTTCATTTTAATGGAAGCATGAAAGTTGTCACTGTCTGCTTCATTTCAATAGTAGCATGCAAGTTGTCACTGTCCGGTTCATTTCAATAGTAACATGGAAGTTGTCACTGTCCGGTTCATTTCAATAGTAGCATTCAAGTTGTCACTGTCCGGTTCATTTAAATAGTAGCATGTAAGTTGTCACTGTCTAGTTCATTTTAATAGAAGCATGCAAGTTGCCACTTTCTGGTTCATTTCAATAAAAGCATGCAAGGTTTCACTTTCTGGTTCATTTCAATAGTAGCATGCAAGTTGTCACTGTCTGGTTCATTTCAATAGTAGCATGCAAGTTGTCACTGTCTGGTTCATTTCAATAGTAGCATGCAAGTTGTCAGTGTCTGGTTCATTTTAATAGTAGCATGTAAGTTGTCACTGTCTTTTTCATTTTAATAGAAGCAAGCAAGTTGTCACTGTCTAAAGTTCATTTCAATAGAAGCATGCAAGTTGTCACTGTCTAGTTCATTTCAATAGAAGCATGCAAGTTGTCACTGTCTAGTTCATTTTAATAGAAGCATAAAAGTTGTCACTGTATAGTTCATTTCAATAAAAGCATGCAAGTTGTCTTTGTCTAAAGTTCATTTCAATAGAAGCATGCAAGTTGTCACTGTCTAGTTCATTTCAATAGAAGCATGCAAGTTGTCACTGTCTAGCTCATTTCAATAGTAGCAAGCAAGTTGTCACTGTCTAGTTCATTTTAAAGAAGCATGCAAGTTTTTACTGTCTAGTTTATTTCAATAGAAGCATTCAAGTTGTCACTGTCTAGGTCATTTCAATAGAAGCTTGCAAGTTGTCACTGTCTAGTTCATTTCAATAGAAGCATGCATGTTGTCACTGTCTAGTTCATTTCAATAGAAGCATGCAAGTTGTCACTGTCTAGTTCATTTCAATAGAGGCACGCAAGTTGTCACTGTCTGCGTCATTTCAATATTAGCATGCAAGTTGTCACTGTCCGGTTCATTTCAATAGTAACATGGAAGTTGTCAATGTCAGGTTCATTTTAATAGTAGCATTCAAGTTGTCACTGTCCGTTTCAATTCAATAGTAGCATGCAAGTTGTCACTGTCTAGTTCATTTCAATAGAAGCATGCAAGTTGTCACTGTCTGATTCATTTCATTAGAAGTGAGTAAGTTGTCACTGTCTTGTTTATTTCAATAGTAGCATTCAAGTTGTCATTGTCTGTATCATTTCAATAGTAGCATGCAAGTTGTCACTGTCTAGTTCATTTAAATAGAAGCATGCAAGTTGTCACTTTCTTGTTCATTTCAATAGTAGCATGCAAGTTGTCACTGTCTGGTTCATTTCAATAGTAGCATGCAAAATGTCAGTGTCTGGTTCATTTCAATAGAAGCATGCAAGTTGTCACTGTCTGGTTCTTTTTAATAATAGCGAGCAAGTTGTCACTGTCTAGAGTTCATTTCAATAGAAGCATGCAAGTTGTCACTTTCTGGTTCATTTCAATAAAAGCATGCACTTTGTCACTGTCTGGTTCATTTAAATAGTAGCTTGCAAGTTGTCACTGTCTAGTTCATTTCAATAGAAGCATGCAAGTTGTCACTGTCTAGTTCATTTCAGTAGAAGCTTGCAAGTTGTCACTGTCTAGTTCATTTCAATAGAGCATGCAAGTTGTCACTGTCTAGTTCATTTCAATAGAGCATGCAAGTTGTCACTGTCTAGTTCATTTCAATAGAAGCATCTATGTTGTCACTGTCTAGTTCATTTCAATAGAAGCATGCAAGTTGTCACTGTCTAGTTCATTTCAATAGAGGCATGCAAGTTGTCACTGTCTGCTTCATTTCAATATTAGCATGCAAGTTTTCACTGTCCGGTTTATTTCAATAGTAACATGGAAGTTGTCACTGTCCGGTTCATTTCAATAGTAGCATTTAAGTTGTCACTGTCTGGTTCATTTCAATAGTAGCATGCAAGTTGTCACTGTCTAGTTAATTTCAAAAGAAGCATGCGAGTTTCACTGTCTAGTTCATTTAAATAGAAGCATGCGAGTTTCTTTGTCTAGTCCATTTCAAAAGAAGCATGCAAGTTGTCACATTCTAGTTCATTTCAATAGAAGCATGCAAGTTGTCACTGTCTAAATCATTTCAATAGAAGCATGCAAGTTGTCACTGTCTAGTTCATTTCGATAGAAGCATGCAAGTTGTCACTGTCTATTTCATTTCAATAGAAGCATGCAAGTTGTCACTGTCTAGTTCATTTCAATAGAAGCTTGCAATTTGTCACTGTCTAGTTCATTTCAATAGAAGCATGCAAGTTGTCACTGTCTAGTTCATTTTAGTAGAAGCTTGCAAGTTGTCACTGTCTAGTTCATTTCAATAGAGCATGCAAGTTGTCACTGTCTAGTTCATTTCAATAGAAGCATACATGTTGTCACTGTCTAGTTCATTTTAATGGAAGCATGAAAGTTGTCACTGTCTGCTTCATTTCAATAGTAGCATGCAAGTTGTCACTGTCCGGTTCATTTCAATAGTAACATGGAAGTTGTCACTGTCCGGTTCATTTCAATAGTAGCATTCAAGTTTTCACTGTCCGGTTCATTTAAATAGTAGCATGTAAGTTGTCACTGTCTAGTTCATTTTAATAGAAGCATGCAAGTTGCCACTTTCTGGTTCATTTCAATAAAAGCATGCAAGGTTTCACTTTCTGGTTCATTTCAATAGTAGCATGCAAGTTGTCACTGTCTGGTTCATTTCAATAGTAGCATGCAAGTTGTCACTGTCTGGTTCATTTCAATAGTAGCATGCAAGTTGTCAGTGTCTGGTTCATTTTAATAGTAGCATGTAAGTTGTCACTGTCTTTTTCATTTTAATAGAAGCAAGCAAGTTGTCACTGTCTAAAGTTCATTTCAATAGAAGCATGCAAGTTGTCACTGTCTAGTTCATTTCAATAGAAGCATGCAAGTTGTCACTGTCTAGTTCATTTTAATAGAAGCATAAAAGTTGTCACTGTATAGTTCATTTCAATAAAAGCATGCAAGTTGTCTTTGTCTAAAGTTCATTTCAATAGAAGCATGCAAGTTGTCACTGTCTAGTTCATTTCAATAGAAGCATGCAAGTTGTCACTTTCTAGCTCATTTCAATAGTAGCAAGCAAGTTGTCACTGTCTAGTTCATTTTAAAGAAGCATGCAAGTTGTCACTGTCTAGTTTATTTCAATAGAAGCATTCAAGTTGTCACTCTCTAGATCATTTCAATAGAAGCTTGCAAGTTGTCACTGTCTAGTTCATTTCAAAAGAAGCATGCGAGTTTCAATGTCTAGTCCATTTCAAAAGAAGCATGCAGGTTGTCACTGTCTAGTTCGTTTCAATAGAAGCATGCAAGTTGTCACTGTCTAAATCATTTCAATAGAAGCATGCAAGTTGTCACTGTCTTGTTCATTTTGATACAAGCATGCAAGTTGTCACTGTCTAGTTCATTTTAATAGAAGCTTGCAAGTTGTCACTGTCTAGTTCATTTCAATAGAAGCATGCAAGTTGTCACTGTCTAGTTCATTTCAAAAGAAGCTTGCAAGTTGTCACTGTCTAGTTTAATTCAATAGAAGCATGCAAGTTGCCACTGTGTAGTTCATTTTAATAGAGGCATGCAAGTTGTCACTGTCTAAATCATTTCAATAGAAGCATGCAAGTTGTCACTGTCTAGAGTTCATTTCAATAGAAGCATGCAAGTTGTCAATTTCTGGTTCTTTAATTAAAAGCATGCAAGTTGTCACTGTCTAGTTCATTTCAATAGAAGCATGCAAGTTGTCACTTTCTGGTTCATTTCAATAGTAGCATGCAAGTTGTCACTGTCTGGTTCATTTCAATATTAGCATGCAAGTTGTCACTGTCTAGTTCATTTCAATAGAAGCATGCAAGTTGTCACTTTCTGGTTCATTTCAATAAAAGCATGCAAGTTGTCACTGTCTGGTTCAATTCAATAGTAGCATGCAAGTTGTCACTGTCTGGTTCATTTCAATAGTAGCGTGCAAGTTGTCAGTGTCTGGTTCATTTCAATAGTAGCATGTAAGTTGTCACTGTCTAGTTCATTTAAATAGAAGCATGCAAGTTGTCACTGTCTAGTTCATTTTAGTAGAAGCTTGCAAGTTGTCACTGTTTAGTTCGATTCAATAGAGCATGCAAGTTGTCACTGTCTAGTTCATTTCAATAGAAACATGCATGTTGTCACTGTCTAGTTCATCTTAATGGAAGCATGTAAGTTGTCACTGTCTAGTTCATTTCAATAGAGGCATGCAAGTTGTCACTGTCTGCTTCATTTCAATAGTAGCATGCAAGTTGTCACTGTCCGGTTCATTTCAATAGTAACATGGAAGTTGTCACTGTCCGGTTCATTTCAATAGTAGCATTCAAGTTGTCACTGTCTGGTTCATTTCAATACTAGCATGTAAGATGTCACTGTCTAGTTCATTTCAAAAGAAGCATACAAGTTGCCACTTTCTGGTTCATTTCAATAAAAGCATGCAAGGTTTCACTTTCTGGTTCATTTAAATAGTAGCATGCAAGTTGTCACTGTCTGGTTCATTTCAATAGTAGCATGCAAGTTGTCACTGTCTGGTTCATTTCAATAGTAGCATGCAAGTTGTCAGTGTCTGGTTCATTTCAATAGTAGCATGTAAGTTGTCACTGTCTTTTTCATTTCAATAGAAGCAAGCAAATTGTCACTGTCTAAAGTTCATTTCAATAGAAGCATGCAAGTTGTCACTGTCTAGTTCATTTCAATAGAAGCATGCAAGTTGTCACTGTCTAGTTCATTTTAATAGAAGCATAAAAGTTGTCACTGTATAGTTCATTTCAATAGAAGCATGCAAGTTGTCACTGTATAAAGTTCATTTCAATAGAAGCATGCAAGTTGTCACTGTCTAGTTCATTTCAATAGAAGCATGCAAGTTGTCACTTTCTAGCTCATTTCAATAGTAGCAAACAAGTTGTCACTGTCTAGTTCATTTTAAAGAAGCATGCAAGTTTTCACTGTCTAGTTTATTTCAATAGAAGCATTCAAGTTGTCACTGTCTAGGTCATTTCAATAGAAGCTTGCAAGTTGTCACTGTCTAGTTCATTTCAAAAGAAGCATGCGAGTTTCACTGTCTAGTTCATTTCAAAAGAAGCATGCGAGTTTCACTGTCTAGTCCATTTCAAAAGAAGCATGCAAGTTGTCACTGTCTAGTTCATTTCAATAGAAGCATGCAAGTTGTCACTGTCTTAATCATTTCAATAGAAGCATGCAAGTTTTCACTGTCTAGTTCATTTCGATAGAAGCATGCAAGTTGTCACTGTCTAGTTCATTTCAATAGAAGCATGCATGTTGTCACTGTCTAGTTCATTTCAATAGAAGCATGCAAGTTGTCACTGTCTAAATCATTTCAATAGAAGCATGCAAGTTGTCACTGTCTAGTTCATTTCAATAGAAGCATGCAAGTTGTCACTGTCTAGTTCATTTCAATAGAAGCATGCATGTTGTCACTGTTTAGTTCATTTCAATAGAAGCATGCAAGTTGTCACTGTCTAGTTCATTTCAATAGAAGCATGCAAGTTGTCACTGTCTAGCTCATTTCAATAGTAGCAAGCAAGTTGTCACTGTCTAGTTCATTTTAAAGAAGCATGCAAGTTTTCACTGTCTAGTTTATTTCAATAGAAGCATTCAAGTTGTTACTGTCTAGGTCATTTCAATAGAAGCTTGCAAGTTGTCACTGTCTAGTTCATTTCAATAGAAGCATGCAAGTTGTCACTGTCTAGTTCATTTCAATAGAGGCATGCAAGTTGTCACTGTCTGCTTCATTTCAATATTAGCATGCAAGTTGTCACTGTCCGGTTCATTTCAATAGTAACATGGAAGTTGTCACTGTCAGGTTCATTTTAATAGTAGCATTCAAGTTGTCACTGTCCGGTTCATTTCAATAGTAGCATGCAAGTTGTCACTGTCTAGTTCATTTCAATAGAAGCATGCAAGTTGTCAATTTCTGGTTCATTTCAATAAAAGCATGCAAGTTGTCACTGTCTGGTTCAATTCAATAGAAGAATGCAAGTTGTCACTGTCTGGTTCATTTCAATAGTAGCATGTAAGTTGTCACTGTCTTTTTCATTTCAATAGAAGCAAGCAAGTTGTCACTGGCTGGTTCATTTCAATAGAAGTGAGTAAGTTGTCACTGTCTTGTTTATTTCAATAGTAGCATTTAAGTTGTCATTGTCTGTATCTTTTCAATAGTAGCATGCAAGTTGTCACTGTCTAGTTCATTTCAATAGAAGCATTCAAGTTGTCACTTTCTGGTTCATTTCAATAGTAGCATGCAAGTTGTCACTGTCTGGTTCATTTCAATAGTAGCATGCAAGTTGTCAGTGTCTGGTTCATTTCAATAGTAGCATGTAAGTTGTCACTGTCTTTTTCATTTCAATAGAAGCATGCAAATTGTCACTGTCTGGTTCTTTTCAATAGAAGCGAGCAATTTGTCACTGTCTAGAGTTTATTTCAATAGAAGCATGCAAGTTGTCACTTTCTGGTTCATTTCAATAAAAGCATGCACTTTGTCACTGTCTGGTTCATTTCAATAGTAGTATGCAAGTTGTCACTGTCTGGTTCATTTCAATAGAAGCATGTATGTTGTCACTGTTTAGTTCATTTCAATAGAAGCATGCAAGTTGTCACTGTCTAGTTCATTTCCATAGAAGCATGCAATTTGTCACTGTCTAGGTCATTTAAATAGAAGCTTGCAAGTTGTCATTGTCTAGTTCATTTCAATAGAAGCATGCAAGTTGTCACTGTCTAGTTCATTTAAATAGAAGCATACAAGTTGTCACTGTCTAGTTCATTTCAATAGAAGCATGCAAAATGTCACTGTCTAGCTCATTTCAATAAAAGCATGCAAGTTGTCACTGTCTAGAGTTCATTTCAATAGAAGCATGCAAGTTGTCACTGTCTAGCTCATTTCAAAGAAGCATTCATGTTGTAACTGTATAGTTCATTTTAAAGAAGCATGCAAGTTTTCACTGTCTAGTTTATTTCAATAGAAGCATTCAAGTTGTCACTGTCTAGGTCATTTCAATAGAAGCTTGCAAGTTGTCACTGTCTAGTTCATTTCAAAAGAAGCATGCGAGTTTCACTGTCTAGTTCATTTCAAAAGAAGCATGCGAGTTTCACTGTCTAGTCCATTTCAAAAGAAGCATGCAAGTTGTCACTGTCTAGTTCATTTTAATAGAAGCATGCAAGTTGTCACTGTCTATATCATTTCAATAGAAGCATGCAAGTTGTCACTGTCTTAATCATTTCAATAGAAGCATGCAAGTTTTCACTGTCTAGTTCATTTCGATAAAAGCATGCAAGTTGTCACTGTCTAGTTCATTTCAATAGAAGCATGCAAAATGTCACTGTCTAGCTCATTTCAATAAAAGCATGCAAGTTGTCACTGTCTAGAGTTCATTTCAATAGTAGCATTCAAGTTGTCACTGTCCGGTTCATTTCAATAGTAGCATGTAAGTTGTCACTGTCTAGTTCATTTCAAAAGAAGCATGCAAGTTGCCACTTTCTGGTTCATTTCAATAAAAGCATGCAAGGTTTCACTTTCTGGTTCATTTAAATAGTAGCATGCAAGTTGTCACTGTCTGGTTCATTTCAATAGTAGCATGCAAGTTGTCACTGTCTGGTTCATTTCAATAGTAGCATGCAAGTTGTCAGTGTCTGGTTCATTTCAATAGTAGCATGTAAGTTGTCACTGTCTTTTTCATTTCAATAGAAGCAAGCAAATTGTCACTGTCTAAAGTTCATTTCAATAGAAGCATGCAAGTTGTCACTGTCTAGTTCATTTCAATAGAAGCATGCAAGTTGTCACTGTCTAGTTCATTTTAATAGAAGCATGCAAGTTGTCACTGTCTAGTTCATTTCAATAGAAGCATGCAAGTTGTCACTTTCTAGCTCATTTCAATAGTAGCAAGCAAGTTGTCACTGTCTAGTTCATTTTAAAGAAGCATGCAAGTTTTCACTGTCTAGTTTATTTCAATAGAAGCATTCAAGTTGTCACTGTCTAGGTCATTTCAATAGAAGCTTGCAAGTTGTCACTGTCTAGTTCATTTCAAAAGAAGCATGCGAGTTTCACTGTCTAGTTCATTTCAAAAGAAGCATGCGAGCTTCACTGTCTAGTCCATTTCAAAAGAAGCATGCAAGTTGTCACTGTCTAGTTCATTTCAATAGAAGCATGCAAGTTGTCACTGTCTAAATCATTTCAATAGAAGCATGCAAGTTGTCACTGTCTAGTTCATTTCAATAGAAGCATGCAAGTTGTCACTGTCTAAATCATTTCAATAGAAGCATGCAAGTTGTCACTGTCTTAATCATTTCAATAGAAGCATGCAAGTTTTCACTGTCTAGTTCATTTCGATAGAAGCATGCAAGTTGTCACTGTCTAGTTCATTTCAATAGCAGCATGCATGTTGTCACTTTCTAGTTCATTTCAATAGAAGCATGCAAGTTTTCACTGTCTAAATCATTTCAATAGAAGCATGCAAGTTGTCACTGTCTAGTTCATTTCAATAGAAGCATGCAAGTTGTCACTGTCTAGTTCATTTCAATAGAAGCATGCATGTTGTCACTGTCTAGTTCATTTCAATAGAAGCATGCAAGTTGTCACTGTCTAGTTCATTTCAATAGAAGCAAGCAAGTTATCACTGTCTAGATCATTTCAATAGTAGCAAGCAAGTTGTCACTGTCTAGTTCATTTTAAAGAAGCATGCAAGTTTTCACTGTCTAGTTTATTTCAATAGAAGCATTCAAGTTGTTACTGTCTAGGTCATTTTAATAGAAGCTTGCAAGTTGTCACTGTCTAGTTCATTTCAATAAAAGCATGCAAGTTGTCACTGTCTAGTTCATTTCAATAGAGGCATGCAAGTTGTCACTGTCTGCTTCATTTCAATATTAGCATGCAAGTTGTCACTGTCCGGTTCATTTCAATAGTAACATGGAAGTTGTCACTGTCAGGTTCATTTTAATAGTAGCATTCAAGTTGTCACTGTCCGGTTCATTTCAATAGTAGCATGCAAGTTGTCACTGTCTAGTTCATTTCAATAGAAGCATGCAAGTTGTCACTGTCTGGTTCAATTCAATAGTAGCATGCAAGTTGTCACTGTCTGGTTCATTTCAATAGTAGCATGCAAGTTGTCAGTGTCTGGTTCATTTCAATAGTAGCATGTAAGTTGTCACTGTCTTTTTCATTTCAATAGAAGCAAGCAAGTTGTCACTGGCTGGTTCATTTCAATAGAAGTGAGTAAGTTGTCACTGTCTTGTTTATTTCAATAGTAGCATTTAAGTTGTCATTGTCTGTATCTTTTCAATAGTAGCATGCAAGTTGTCACTGTCTAGTTCATTTCAATAGAAGCATTCAAGTTGTCACTTTCTGGTTCATTTCAATAGAAGTGAGTAAGTTGTCACTGTCTTGTTTATTTCAATAGTAGCATTTAAGTTGTCATTGTCTGTATCTTTTCAATAGTAGCATGCAAGTTGTCACTGTCTAGTTCATTTCAATAGAAGCATTCAAGTTGTCACTTTCTGGTTCCTTTCAATAGTAGCATGCAAGTTGTCACTGTCTGGTTCATTTCAATAGTAGCATGCAAGTTGTCAGTGTCTGGTTCATTTCAATAGTAGCATGTAAGTTGTCACTGTCTTTTTCATTTCAATAGAAGCATGCAAATTGTCACTGTCTGGTTCTTTTCAATAGAAGCGAGCAATTTGTCACTGTCTAGAGTTTATTTCAATAGAAGCATGCAAGTTGTCACTTTCTGGTTCATTTCAATAAAAGCATGCACTTTGTCACTGTCTGGTTCATTTCAATAGTAGTATGCAAGTTGTCACTGTCTGATTCATTTCAATAGAAGCATGTATGTTGTCACTGTTTAGTTCATTTCAATAGAAGCATGCAAGTTGTCACTGTCTAGTTCATTTCCATAGAAGCATGCAATTTGTCACTGTCTAGGTCATTTAAATAGAAGCTTGCAAGTTGTCATTGTCTAGTTCATTTCAATAGAAGCATGCAAGTTGTCACTGTCTAGTTCATTTAAATAGAAGCATACAAGTTGTCACTGTCTAGTTCATTTCAATAGAAGCATGCAAAATGTCACTGTCTAGCTCATTTCAATAAAAGCATGCAAGTTGTCACTGTCTAGAGTTCATTTCAATAGAAGCATGCAAGTTGTCACTGTCTAGCTCATTTCAAAGAAGCATTCATGTTGTAACTGTATAGTTCATTTTAAAGAAGCATGCAAGTTTTCACTGTCTAGTTTATTTCAATAGAAGCATTCAAGTTGTCACTGTCTAGGTCATTTCAATAGAAGCTTGCAAGTTGTCACTGTCTAGTTCATTTCAAAAGAAGCATGCGAGTTTCACTGTCTAGTTCATTTCAAAAGAAGCATGCGAGTTTCACTGTCTAGTCCATTTCAAAAGAAGCATGCAAGTTGTCACTGTCTAGTTCATTTCAATAGAAGCATGCAAGTTGTCACTGTCTATATCATTTCAATAGAAGCATGCAAGTTGTCACTGTCTTAATCATTTCAATAGAAGCATGCAAGTTTTCACTGTCTAGTTCATTTCGATAGAAGCATGCAAGTTGTCACTGTCTAGTTCATTTCAATAGAAGTATGCAAAATGTCACTGTCTAGCTCATTTCAATAAAAGCATGCAAGTTGTCACTGTCTAGTGTTCATTTCAATAGTAGCATTCAAGTTGTCACTGTCCGGTTCATTTCAATAGTAGCATGTAAGTTGTCACTGTCTAGTTCATTTCAAAAGAAGCATGCAAGTTGCCACTTTCTGGTTCATTTCAATAAAAGCATGCAAGGTTTCACTTTCTGGTTCATTTAAATAGTAGCATGCAAGTTGTCACTGTCTGGTTCATTTCAATAGTAGCATGCAAGTTGTCACTGTCTGGTTCATTTCAATAGTAGCATGCAAGTTGTCAGTGTCTGGTTCATTTCATTAGTAGCATGTAAGTTGTCACTGTCTTTTTCATTTCAATAGAAGCAAGCAAATTGTCACTGTCTAAAGTTCATTTCAATAGAAGCATGCAAGTTGTCACTGTCTAGTTCATTTCAATAGAAGCATGCAAGTTGTCACTGTCTAGTTCATTTTAATAGAAGCATGCAAGTTGTCACTGTCTAGTTCATTTCAATAGAAGCATGCAAGTTGTCACTTTCTAGCTCATTTCAATAGTAGCAAGCAAGTTGTCACTGTCTAGTTCATTTTAAAGAAGCATGCAAGTTTTCACTGTCTAGTTTATTTCAATAGAAGCATTCAAGTTGTCACTGTCTAGGTCATTTCAATAGAAGCTTGCAAGTTGTCACTGTCTAGTTCATTTCAAAAGAAGCATGCGAGTTTCACTGTCTAGTTTATTTCAAAAGAAGCATGCGAGTTTCACTGTCTAGTCCATTTCAAAAGAAGCATGCAAGTTGTCACTGTCTAGTTCATTTCAATAGAAGCATGCAAGTTGTCACTGTCTAAATCATTTCAATAGAAGCATGCAAGTTGTCACTGTCTAGTTCATTTCAATAGAAGCATGCAAGTTGTCACTGTCTAAATCATTTCAATAGAAGCATGCAAGTTGTCACTGTCTTAATCATTTCAATAGAAGCATGCAAGTTTTCACTGTCTAGTTCATTTCGATAGAAGCATGCAAGTTGTCACTGTCTAGTTCATTTCAATAGAAGCATGCATGTTGTCACTGTCTAGTTCATTTCAATAGAAGCATGCAAGTTGTCACTGTCTAAATCATTTCAATAGAAGCATGCAAGTTGTCACTGTCTAGTTCATTTCAATAGAAGCATGCAAGTTGTCACTGTCTAGTTCATTTCAATAGAAGCATGCATGTTGTCACTGTCTAGTTCATTTCAATAGAAGCATGCAAGTTGTCACTGTCTAGTTCATTTCAATAGATGCATGCAAGTTGTCACTGTCTAGATCATTTCAATAGTAGCATTCAAGTTGTTACTGTCTAGGTCATTTTAATAGAAGCTTGCAAGTTGTCACTGTCTAGTTCATTTCAATAGAAGCATGCAAGTTGTCACTGTCTAGTTCATTTCAATAGAGGCATGCAAGTTGTCACTGTCTGCTTCATTTCAATATTAGCATGCAAGTTGTCACTGTCCGGTTCATTTCAATAGTAACATGGAAGTTGTCACTGTCAGGTTCATTTTAATAGTAGCATTCAAGTTGTCACTGTACGGTTCATTTCAATAGTAGCATCCAAGTTGTCACTGTCTAGTTCATTTCAATAGAAGCATGCAAGTTGTCAATTTCTGGTTCATTTCAATAAAAGCATGCAAGTTGTCACTGTCTGGTTCAATTCAATAGTAGCATGCAAGTTGTCACTGTCTGGTTCATTTCAATAGTAGCATGCAAGTTGTCAGTGTCTGGTTCATTTCAATAGTAGCATGTAAGTTGTCACTGTCTTTTTCATTTCAATAGAAGCAAGCATATTGTCACTGGCTGGTTCATTTCAATAGAAGTGAGTAAGTTGTCACTGTCTTGTTTATTTCAATAGTAGCATTTAAGTTGTCATTGTCTGTATCTTTTCAATAGTAGCATGCAAGTTGTCACTGTCTAGTTCATTTCAATAGAAGCATTCAAGTTGTCACTTTCTGGTTCATTTCAATAGTAGCATGCAAGTTGTCACTGTCTGGTTCATTTCAATAGTAGCATGCAAGTTGTCAGTGTCTGGTTCATTTCAATAGTAGCATGTAAGTTGTCACTGTCTTTTTCATTTCAATAGAAGCATGCAAATTGTCACTGTCTAGTTCTTTTAAATAGAAGCGAGCAATTTGTCACTGTCTAGAGTTTATTTCAATAGAAGCATGCAAGTTGTCACTTTCTGGTTCATTTCAATAAAAGCATGCACTTTGTCACTGTCTGGTTCATTTCAATAGTAGTATGCAAGTTGTCACTGTCTGGTTCATTTCAATAGAAGCATGTATGTTGTCACTGTTTAGTTCATTTCAATAGAAGCATGCAAGTTGTCACTGTCTAGTTCATTTCCATAGAAGCATGCAATTTGTCACTGTCTAGTTCATTTAAATAGAAGCATACAAGTTGTCACTGTCTAGTTCATTTCAATAGAAGCATGCAAAATGTCACTGTCTAGCTCATTTCAATAAAAGCATGCAAGTTGTCACTGTCTAGAGTTCATTTCAATAGAAGCATGCAAGTTGTCACTGTCTAGCTCATTTCAAAGAAGCATTCATGTTGTAACTGTATAGTTCATTTCAAAGAAGCATGCAAGTTGTCACTGTCTAGTTCATTTCAATAGAAGCTTGCAAGTTGTCACTGTCTAGGTCATTTCAATAGAAGCTTGCAAGTTGTCACTGTCTAGTTAATTTCAAAAGAAGCATTCGAGTTTCACTGTCTAGTTCATTTCAAAAGAAGCATGCAAGTTGTCACTGTCCAGTTCATTTCAATAGTATCATGCAAGTTGTCACTGTCTAGTTAATTTCAATAGAAGCATGCAAGTTGTCACTGTCTAGTTCATTTAAATAGAAGCTTGCAAGTTGTCACTGTCTAGTTAATTTCAAAAGAAGCATGCGAGTTTCACTGTCTAGTTCATTTAAATAGAAGCATGCGAGTTTCTTTGTCTAGTCCATTTCAAAAGAAGCATGCAAATTATCACTGTCTAGTTCATTTCAATAGAAGCATGCAAGTTGTCACTGTCTAAATCATTTCAATAGAAGCATGCAAGTTGTCACTGTCTAGTTCATTTCGATAGAAGCATGCAAGTTGTCACTGTCTAGTTCATTTCAATAGAAGCATGCAAGTTGTCACTGTCTAGTTCATTTCAATAGAAGCTTGCAAGTTGTCACTGTCTAGTTCATTTCAAAAGAAGCATGCAAGTTGTCACTGTCTAGTTCATTTTAGTAGAAGCTTGCAAGTTGTCACTGTCTAGTTCATTTCAATAGAGCATGCAAGTTGTCACTGTCTAGTTCATTTCAATAGAAGCATACATGTTGTCACTGTCTAGTTCATTTTAATGGAAGCATGAAAGTTGTCACTGTCTGCTTCATTTCAATAGTAGCATGCAAGTTGTCACTGTCCGGTTCATTTCAATAGTAACATGAAAGTTGCCACTGTCCGGTTCATTTCAATAGTAGCATTCAAGTTGTCACTGTCCGGTTCATTTAAATAGTAGCATGTAAGTTGTCACTGTCTAGTTCATTTTAATAGAAGCATGCAAGTTGCCACTTTCTGGTTCATTTCAATAAAAGCATGCAAGGTTTCACTTTCTGGTTCATTTCAATAGTAGCATGCAAGTTGTCACTGTCTGGTTCATTTCAATAGTAGCATGCAAGTTGTCACTGTCTGGTTCATTTCAATAGTAGCATGCAAGTTGTCAGTGTCTGGTTCATTTCAATAGTAGCATGTAAGTTGTCACTGTCTTTTTCATTTTAATAGAAGCAAGCAAGTTGTCACTGTCTAAAGTTCATTTCAATAGAAGCATGCAAGTTGTCACTGTCTAGTTCATTTCAATAGAAGCATGCAAGTTGTCACTGTCTAGTTCATTTTAATAGAAGCATAAAAGTTGTCACTGTATAGTTCATTTCAATAAAAGCATGCAAGTTGTCACTGTCTAGTTCATTTCAATAGAAGCATGCAAGTTGTCACTGTATAGCTCATTTCAATAGTAGCAAGCAAGTTGTCACTGTCTAGTTCATTTTAAAGAAGCATGCAAGTTGTCACTGTCTAGTTTATTTCAATAGAAGCATTCAAGTTGTCACTGTCTAGGTCATTTCAATAGAAGCTTGCAAGTTGTCACTGTCTAGTTCATTTCAAAAGAAGCATGCGAGTTTCAATGTCTAGTCCATTTCAAAAGAAGCATGCAGGTTGTCACTGTCTAGTTCGTTTCAATAGAAGCATGCAAGTTGTCACTGTCTAAATCATTTCAATAGAAGCATGCAAGTTGTCACTGTCTAGTTCATTTTGATACAAGCATGCAAGTTGTCACTGTCTAGTTCATTTCAATAGAAGCTTGCAAGTTGTCACTGTCTAGTTCATTTCAATAGAAGCTTGCAAGTTGTCACTGTCTAGTTTAATTCAATAGAAGCATGCAAGTATTCACTGTCTAGTTTAATTCAATAGAAGCATGCAAGTATTCACTGTCTAGTTTATTTAAATAGAAGCATGCATGTTGTCACTGTCTAGTTCATTTCAATAGAAGCATGCAAGTTGCCACTGTCTAGTTCATTTTAATAGAGGCATGCAAGTTGTCACTGTCTAAATCATTTCAATAGAAGCATGCAAGTTGTCACTGTCTAGAGTTCATTTAGATAGAAACATGCAAGTTGTCACTTTCTGGTTCTTTAATTAAAAGCATGCACGTTGTCACTGTCTAGTTCATTTCAATAGAAGCATGCAAGTTGTCACTGTCTAGTTCATTTTAGTAGAAGCTTGCAAGTTGTCACTGTCTAGTTCATTTCAATAGAGCATGCAAGTTGTCACTGTCTAGTTCATTTCAATAGAAGCATGCATGTTGTCACTGTCTAGTTCATTTTAATGGAAGCATGTAAGTTGTCACTGTCTAGTTCATTTCAATAGAGGCATGCAAGTTGTCACTGTCTGCTTCATTTCAATAGTAGCATGCAAGTTGTCACTGTCCGGTTTATTTCAATAGTAACATGGAAATTGTTACTGTCCGGTTCATTTCAATAGTAGCATTCAAGTTGTCACTGTCCGGTTCATTTCAATAGTAGCATGTAAGTTGTCACTGTCTAGTTCATTTCAAAAGAAGCATGCAAGTTGCCACTTTCTGGTTCATTTCAATAAAAGCATGCAAGGTTTCACTTTCTGGTTCATTTAAATAGTAGCATGCAAGTTGTCACTGTCTGGTTCATTTCAATAGTAGCATGCAAGTTGTCACTGTCTGGTTCATTTCAATAGTAGCATGCAAGTTGTCAGTGTCTGGTTCATTTCAATAGTAGCATGTAAGTTCTCACTGTCTTTTTCATTTCAATAGAAGCAAGCAAGTTGTCACTGTCTAAAGTTCATTTCAATAGAAGCATGCAAGTTGTCACTGTCTAGTTCATTTCAATAGAAGCATGCAAGTTGTCACTGTCTAGTTCATTTTAATAGAAGCATAAAAGTTGTCACTGTATAGTTCATTTCAATAGAAGCATGCAAGTTGTCACTGTCTAAAGTTCATTTCAATAGAAGCATGCAAGTTGTCACTGTCTAGTTCATTTCAATAGAAGCATGCAAGTTGTCACTGTCTAGCTCATTTCAATAGTAGCAAGCAAGTTGTCACTGTCTAGTTCATTTTAAAGAAGCATGCAAGTTTTCACTGTCTTGTTTATTTCAATAGAAGCATTTAAGTTGTCACTGTCTAGGTCATTTCAATAGAAGCTTGCAAGTTGTCACTGTCTAGTTCATTTCAAAAGAAGCATGCGAGTTTCACTGTCTAGTTCATTTCAAAAGAAGCATGCGAGTTTCACTGTCTAGTCCATTTCAAAAGAAGCATGCAAGTTGTCACTGTCTAGTTCATTTCAATAGAAGCATGCAAGTTGTCACTGTCTAAATCATTTCAATAGAAGCATGCAAGTTGTCACTTTCTGGTTTATTTCAATAAAAGCATGCACTTTGTCACTGTCTGGTTCATTTCAATAGTAGTATGCAAGTTGTCACTGTCTGGTTCATTTCAATAGAAGCATGTATGTTGTCACTGTTTAGTTCATTTCAATAGAAGCATGCAAGTTGTCACTGTCTAGTTCATTTCCATAGAAGCATGCAATTTGTCACTGTCTAGGTCATTTAAATAGAAGCTTGCAAGTTGTCATTGTCTAGTTCATTTCAATAGAAGCATGCAAGTTGTCACTGTCTAGTTCATTTAAATAGAAGCATACAAGTTGTCACTGTCTAGTTCATTTCAATAGAAGCATGCAAAATGTCACTGTCTAGCTCATTTCAATAAAAGCATGCAAGTTGTCACTGTCTAGAGTTCATTTCAATAGAAGCATGCAAGTTGTCACTGTCTAGCTCATTTCAAAGAAGCATTCATGTTGTAACTGTATAGTTCATTTTAAAGAAGCATGCAAGTTTTCACTGTCTAGTTTATTTCAATAGAAGCATTCAAGTTGTCACTGTCTAGGTCATTTCAATAGAAGCTTGCAAGTTGTCACTGTCTAGTTCATTTCAAAAGAAGCATGCGAGTTTCACTGTCTAGTTCATTTCAAAAGAAGCATGCGAGTTTCACTGTCTAGTCCATTTCAAAAGAAGCATGCAAGTTGTCACTGTCTAGTTCATTTCAATAGAAGCATGCAAGTTGTCACTGTCTATATCATTTCAATAGAAGCATGCAAGTTGTCACTGTCTTAATCATTTCAATAGAAGCATGCAAGTTTTCACTGTCTAGTTCATTTCGATAGAAGCATGCAAGTTGTCACTGTCTAGTTCATTTCAATAGAAGCATGCAAAATGTCACTGTCTAGCTCATTTCAATAAAAGCATGCAAGTTGTCACTGTCTAGAGTTCATTTCAATAGTAGCATTCAAGTTGTCACTGTCCGGTTCATTTCAATAGTAGCATGTAAGTTGTCACTGTCTAGTTCATTTCAAAAGAAGCATGCAAGTTGCCACTTTCTGGTTCATTTCAATAAAAGCATGCAAGGTTTCACTTTCTGGTTCATTTAAATAGTAGCATGCAAGTTGTCACTGTCTGGTTCATTTCAATAGTAGCATGCAAGTTGTCACTGTCTGGTTCATTTCAATAGTAGCATGCAAGTTGTCAGTGTCTGGTTCATTTCAATAGTAGCATGTAAGTTGTCACTGTCTTTTTCATTTCAATAGAAGCAAGCAAATTGTCACTGTCTAAAGTTCATTTCAATAGAAGCATGCAAGTTGTCACTGTCTAGTTCATTTCAATAGAAGCATGCAAGTTGTCACTGTCTAGTTCATTTTATAAGAAGCATGCAAGTTGTCACTGTCTAGTTCATTTCAATAGAAGCATGCAAGTTGTCACTTTCTAGCTCATTTCAATAGTAGCAAGCAAGTTGTCACTGTCTAGTTCATTTTAAAGAAGCATGCAAGTTTTCACTGTCTAGTTTATTTCAATAGAAGCATTCAAGTTGTCACTGTCTAGGTCATTTCAATAGAAGCTTGCAAGTTGTCACTGTCTAGTTCATTTCAAAAGAAGCATGCGAGTTTCACTGTCTAGTTCATTTCAAAAGAAGCATGCGAGTTTCACTGTCTAGTCCATTTCAAAAGAAGCATGCAAGTTGTCACTGTCTAGTTCATTTCAATAGAAGCATGCAAGTTGTCACTGTCTAAATCATTTCAATAGAAGCATGCAAGTTGTCACTGTCTTAATCATTTCAATAGAAGCATGCAAGTTTTCACTGTCTAGTTCATTTCGATAGAAGCATGCAAGTTGTCACTGTCTAGTTCATTTCAATAGAAGCATGCATGTTGTCACTGTCTAGTTCATTTCAATAGAAGCATGCAAGTTGTCACTGTCTAAATCATTTCAATAGAAGCATGCAAGTTGTCACTGTCTAGTTCATTTCAATAGAAGCATGCAAGTTGTCACTGTCTAGTTCATTTCAATAGAAGCATGCATGTTGTCACTGTCTAGTTCATTTTAATAGAAGCATGCAAGTTGTCACTGTCTAGTTCATTTCAATAGAAGCATGCAAGTTGTCACTGTCTAGATCATTTAAATAGTAGCAAGCAAGTTGTCACTGTCTAGTTCATTTTAAAGAAGCATGCAAGTTTTCACTGTCAAGTTTATTTCAATAGAAGCATTCAAGTTGTTACTGTCTAGGTCATTTCAATAGAAGCTTGCAAGTTGTCACTGTCTAGTTCATTTCAATAGAAGCATGCAAGTTGTCACTGTCTAGTTCATTTCAATAGAGGCATGCAAGTTGTCACTGTCTGCTTCATTTCAATATTAGCATGCAAGTTGTCACTGTCCGGTTCATTTCAATAGTAACATGGAAGTTGTCACTGTCAGGTTCATTTTAATAGTAGCATTCAAGTTGTCACTGTCCGGTTCATTTCAATAGTAGCATGCAAGTTGTCACTGTCTAGTTCATTTCAATAGAAGCATGCAAGTTGTCAATTTCTGGTTCATTTCAATAAAAGCATGCAAGTTGTCACTGTCTGGTTCAATTCAATAGTAGCATGCAAGTTGTCACTGTCTGGTTCATTTCAATAGTAGCATGCAAGTTGTCAGTGTCTGGTTCATTTCAATAGTAGCATGTAAGTTGTCACTGTCTTTTTCATTTCAATAGAAGCAAGCAAGTTGTCACTGGCTGGTTCATTTCAATAGAAGTGAGTAAGTTGTCACTGTCTTGTTTATTTCAATAGTAGCATTTAAGTTGTCATTGTCTGTATCTTTTCAATAGTAGCATGCAAGTTGTCACTGTCTAGTTCATTTCAATAGAAGCATTCAAGTTGTCACTTTCTGGTTCATTTCAATAGTAGCATGCAAGTTGTCACTGTCTGGTTCATTTCAATAGTAGCATGCAAGTTGTCAGTGTCTGGTTCATTTCAATAGTAGCATGTAAGTTGTCACTGTCTTTTTCATTTCAATAGAAGCATGCAAATTGTCACTGTCTGGTTCTTTTCAATAGAAGCGAGCAATTTGTCACTGTCTAGAGTTTATTTCAATAGAAGCATGCAAGTTGTCACTTTCTGGTTCATTTCAATAAAAGCATGCACTTTGTCACTGTCTGGTTCATTTCAATAGTAGTATGCAAGTTGTCACTGTCTGGTTCATTTCAATAGAAGCATGTATGTTGTCACTGTTTAGTTCATTTCAATAGAAGCATGCAAGTTGTCACTGTCTAGTTCATTTCCATAGAAGCATGCAATTTGTCACTGTCTAGGTCATTTAAATAGAAGCTTGCAAGTTGTCATTGTCTAGTTCATTTCAATAGAAGCATGCAAGTTGTCACTGTCTAGTTCATTTAAATAGAAGCATACAAGTTGTCACTGTCTAGTTCATTTCAATAGAAGCATGCAAAATGTCACTGTCTAGCTCATTTCAATAAAAGCATGCAAGTTGTCACTGTCTAGAGTTCATTTCAATAGAAGCATGCAAGTTGTCACTGTCTAGCTCATTTCAAAGAAGCATTCATGTTGTAACTGTATAGTTCATTTCAAAGAAGCATGCAAGTTGTCACTGTCTAGTTCATTTCAATAGAAGCATTCAAGTTGTCACTGTCTAGGTCATTTCAATAGAAGCTTGCAAGTTGTCACTGTCTAGTTAATTTCAAAAGAAGCATTCGAGTTTCACTGTCTAGTTCATTTCAAAAGAAGCATGCAAGTTGTCACTGTCCAGTTCATTTCAATAGTATCATGCAAGTTGTCACTGTCTAGTTAATTTCAATAGAAGCATGCAAGTTGTCACTGTCTAGTTCATTTAAATAGAAGCTTGCAAGTTGTCACTGTCTAGTTAATTTCAAAGAAGCATGCAAATTATCACTGTCTAGTTCATTTCAATAGAAGCATGCAAGTTGTCACTGTCTAAATCATTTCAATAGAAGCATGCAAGTTGTCACTGTCTAGTTCATTTCGATAGAAGCATGCAAGTTGTCACTGTCTAGTTCATTTCAATAGAAGCATGCAAGTTGTCACTGTCTAGTTCATTTCAATAGAAGCTTGCAAGTTGTCACTGTCTAGTTCATTTCAATAGAAGCATGCAAGTTGTCACTGTCTAGTTCATTTTAGTAGAAGCTTGCAAGTTGTCACTGTCTAGTTCATTTCAATAGAGCATGCAAGTTGTCACTGTCTAGTTCATTTCAATAGAAGCATACATGTTGTCACTGTCTAGTTCATTTTAATGGAAGCATGAAAGTTGTCACTGTCTGCTTCATTTCAATAGGAGCATGCAAGTTGTCACTGTCCGGTTCATTTCAATAGTAACATGGAAGTTGTCACTGTCCGGTTCATTTCAATAGTAGCATTCAAGTTGTCACTGTCCGGTTCATTTAAATAGTAGCATGTAAGTTGTCACTGTCTAGTTCATTTTAATAGAAGCATGCAAGTTGCCACTTTCTGGTTCATTTCAATAAAAGCATGCAAGGTTTCACTTTCTGGTTCATTTCAATAGTAGCATGCAAGTTGTCACTGTCTGGTTCATTTCAATAGTAGCATGCAAGTAGTCACTGTCTGGTTCATTTCAATAGTAGCATGCAAGTTGTCAGTGTCTGGTTCATTTCAATAGTAGCATGTAAGTTGTCACTGTCTTTTTCATTTTAATAGAAGCAAGCAAGTTGTCACTGTCTAAAGTTCATTTCAATAGAAGCATGCAAGTTGTCACTGTCTAGTTCATTTCAATAGA
Organism: Biomphalaria sudanica; assembly: GCA_036873155.1. NCBI lineage: Eukaryota > Metazoa > Mollusca > Gastropoda > Planorbidae > Biomphalaria > Biomphalaria sudanica. The sequence continues at coordinate 418,225 of JAZGLO010006557.1, read as the reverse complement.
AGCATGCAAGTTGTCACTGTCTAGTTCATTTTAATAGAAGCATAAAAGTTGTCACTGTATAGTTCATTTCAATAAAAGCATGCAAGTTGTCACTGTCTAAAGTTCATTTCAATAGAAGCATGCAAGTTGTCACTGTCTAGTTCATTTCAATAGAAGCATGCAAGTTGTCACTGTATAGCTCATTTCAATAGTAGCAAGCAAGTTGTCACTGTCTAGTTCATTTTAAAGAAGCATGCAAGTTGTCACTGTCTAGTTCATTTCAAAAGAAGCATGCGAGTTTCAATGTCTAGTCCATTTCAAAAGAAGCATGCAGGTTGTCACTGTCTAGTTCGTTTCAATAGAAGCATGCAAGTTGTCACTGTCTAAATCATTTCAATAGAAGCATGCAAGTTGTCACTGTCTAGTTCATTTTGATACAAGCATGCAAGTTGTCACTGTCTAGTTCATTTCAATAGAAGCTTGCAAGTTGTCACTGTCTAGTTCATTTCAATAGAAGCTTGCAAGTTGTCACTGTCTAGTTTAATTCAATAGAAGCATGCAAGTATTCACTGTCTAGTTTAATTCAATAGAAGCATGCAAGTATTCACTGTCTAGTTTATTTAAATAGAAGCATGTATGTTGTCACTGTCTAGTTCATTTCAATAGAAGCATGCAAGTTGCCACTGTCTAGTTCATTTTAATAGAGGCATGCAAGTTGTCACTGTCTAAATCATTTCAATAGAAGCATGCAAGTTGTCACTGTCTAGAGTTCATTTCAATAGAAACATGCAAGTTGTCACTTTCTGGTTCTTTAATTAAAAACATGCACGTTGTCACTGTCTAGTTCATTTCAATAGAAGCATGCAAGTTGTCACTGTCTAGTTCATTTTAGTAGAAGCTTGCAAGTTGTCACTGTCTAGTTCATTTCAATAGAGCATGCAAGTTGTCACTGTCTAGTTCATTTCAATAGAAGCATGCATGTTGTCACTGTCTAGTTCATTTTAATGGAAGCATGTAAGTTGTCACTGTCTAGTTCATTTCAATAGAGGCATGCAAGTGTCACTGTCTGCTTCATTTCAATAGTAGCATGCAAGTTGTCACTGTCCGGTTTATTTCAATAGTAACATGGAAATTGTTACTGTCCGGTTCATTTCAATAGTAGCATTCAAGTTGTCACTGTCCGGTTCATTTCAATAGTAGCATGTAAGTTGTCACTGTCTAGTTCATTTCAAAAGAAGCATGCAAGTTGCCACTTTCTGGTTCATTTCAATAAAAGCATGCAAGGTTTCACTTTCTGGTTCATTTAAATAGTAGCATGCAAGTTGTCACTGTCTGGTTCATTTCAATAGTAGCATGCAAGTTGTCACTGTCTGGTTCATTTCAATAGTAGCATGCAAGTTGTCACTGTCTGGTTCATTTCAATAGTAGCATGCAAGTTGTCAGTGTCTGGTTCATTTCAATAGTAGCATGTAAGTTGTCACTGTCTTTTTCATTTCAATAGAAGCAAGCAAGTTGTCACTGTCTAAAGTTCATTTCAATAGAAGCATGCAAGTTGTCACTGTCTAGTTCATTTCAATAGAAGCATGCAAGTTGTCACTGTCTAGTTCATTTTAATAGAAGCATAAAAGTTGTCACTGTATAGTTCATTTCAATAGAAGCATGCAAGTTGTCACTGTCTAAAGTTCATTTCAATAGAAGCATGCAAGTTGTCACTGTCTAGTTCATTTCAATAGAAGCATGCAAGTTGTCACTGTCTAGCTCATTTCAATAGTAGCAAGCAAGTTGTCACTGTCTAGTTCATTTTAAAGAAGCATGCAAGTTTTCACTGTCTTGTTTATTTCAATAGAAGCATTTAAGTTGTCACTGTCTAGGTCATTTCAATAGAAGCTTGCAAGTTGTCACTGTCTAGTTCATTTCAAAAGAAGCATGCGAGTTTCACTGTCTAGTTCATTTCAAAAGAAGCATGCGAGTTTCACTGTCTAGTCCATTTCAAAAGAAGCATGCAAGTTGTCACTGTCTAAATCATTTCAATAGAAGCATGCAAGTTGTCACTGTCTGAATCATTTCAATAGAAGCATGCAAGTTTTCACTGTCTAGTTCATTTCGATAGAAGCATGCAAGTTGTCATTGTCTAGTTCATTTCAATAGAAGCATGCATGTTGTCACTGTCTAGTTCATTTCAATAGAAGCATGCAAGTTGTCACTGTCTAAATCATTTCAATAGAAGCATGCAAGTTGTCACTGTCTAGTTCATTTCAATAGAAGCATGCAAGTTGTCACTGTCTAGTTCATTTCAATAGAAGCATGCATGTTGTCACTGTCTAGTTCATTTCAATAGAAGCATGCAAGTTGTCACTGTCTAGTTCATTTTAATAGAAGCATAAAAGTTGTCACTGTATAGTTCATTTCAATAAAAGCATGCAAGTTGTCACTGTCTAAAGTTCATTTCAATAGAAGCATGCAAGTTGTCACTGTCTAGTTCATTTCAATAGAAGCATGCAAGTTGTCACTGTCTAGCTCATTTCAATAGTAGCAAGCAAGTTGTCACTGTCTAGTTCATTTTAAAGAAGCATGCAAGTTGTCACTGTCTAGTTTATTTCAATAGAAGCTTGCAAGTTGTCACTGTCTAGTTCATTTCAAAAGAAGCATGCGAGTTTCAATGTCTAGTTCATTTCAATAGAAGCATGCAAGTTGTCACTGTCTAGCTCATTTCAATAGTAGCAAGCAAGTTGTCACTGTCTAGTTCATTTTAAAGAAGCATGCAAGTTGTCACTGTCTAGTTTATTTCAATAGAAGCTTGCAAGTTGTCACTGTCTAGTTCATTTCAAAAGAAGCATGCGAGTTTCAATGTCTAGTCCATTTCAAAGGAAGCATGCAGGTTGTCACTGTCTAGTTCGTTTCAATAGAAGCATGCAAGTTGTCACTGTCTAAATCATTTCAATAGAAGCATGCAAGTTGTCACTGTCTAGTTCATTTTGATACAAGCATGCAAGTTGTCACTGTCTAGTTCATTTCAATAGAAGCATGCAAGTTGTCACTGTCTAGTTCATTTCAATAGAAGCTTGCAAGTTGTCACTGTCTAGTTTAATTCAATACAAGCATGCAAGTATTCACTGTCTAGTTTATTTAAATAGAAGCATGCATGTTGTCACTGTCTAGAGTTCATTTCAATAGAAGCATGCAAGTTGTCACTTTCTGGTTCTTTAATTAAAAGCATGCACGTTGTCACTGTCTAGTTCATTTCAATAGAAGCATGCAAGTTGTCACTGTCTAGTTCATTTCAATAGAAGCATGCAAGTTGTCACTGTCTAGTTCATTTCAATAGAAGCATGCATGTTGTCACTGTCTAGTTCATTTCAATAGAAGCATGCAAGTTGTCACTGTCTAGTTCATTTCAATAGAAGCATGCAAGTTGTCACTGTCTAGTTCATTTTAATAGAAGAATAAAAGTTGTCACTGTATAGTTCATTTCAATAAAAGCATGCAAGTTGTCACTGTCTAAAGTTCATTTCAATAGAAGCATGCAAGTTGTCACTGTCTAGTTCATTTCAATAGAAGCATGCAAGTTGTCACTGTCTAGCTTATTTCAATAGTAGCAAGCAAGTTGTCACTGTTTAGTTCATTTTAAAGAAGCATGCAAGTTGTCACTGTCTAGTTTATTTCAATAGAAGCTTGCAAGTTGTCACTGTCTAGTTCATTTCAAAAGAAGCATGCGAGTTTCAATGTCTAGTCCATTTCAAAGGAAGCATGCAGGTTGTCACTGTCTAGTTCGTTTCAATAGAAGCATGCAAGTTGTCACTGTCTAAATCATTTTAATAGAAGCATGCAAGTTGTCACTGTCTAGTTCATTTTGATACAAGCATGCAAGTTGTCACTGTCTAGTTCATTTCAATAGAAGCTTGCAAGTTGTCACTGACTAGTTCATTTCAATAGAAGCATGCAAGTTGTCACTGTCTAGTTCATTTCAATAGAAGCTTGCAAGTTGTCACTGTCTAGTTTAATTCAATACAAGCATGCAAGTATTCACTGTCTAGTTTATTTAAATAGAAGCATGCATGTTGTCACTGTCTAGTTCATTTCAATAGAAGCATGCAAGTTGCCACTGTCTAGTTCAATTTAATAGAGGCATGCAAGTTTTCACTGTCTAAATCATTTCAATAGAAGCATGCAAGTTGTCACAGTCTAGAGTTCATTTCAATAGAAGCATGCAAGTTGTCACTTTCTGGTTCTTTAATTAAAAGCATGCACGTTGTCACTGTCTAGTTCATTTCAATAGAAGCATGCAAGTTGTCACTGTCTAGTTCATTTTAGTAGAAGCTTGCAAGTTGTCACTGTCTAGTTCATTTCAATAGAGCATGCAAGTTGTCACTGTCTAGTTCATTTCAATAGAAGCATGCATGTTGTCACTGTCTAGTTCATTTTAATGGAAGCATGTAAGTTGTCACTGTCTAGTTCATTTCAATAGAGGCATGCAAGTTGTCACTGTCTGCTTCATTTCAATAGTAGCATGCAAGTTGTCACTGTCCCGTTCATTTCAATAGTAACATGGAAGTTGTCACTGTCCGGTTCATTTCAATAGTAGCATTCAAGTTGTCACTGTCCGGTTCATTTCAATAGTAGCATGTAAGTTATCACTGTCTAGTTCATTTCAAAAGAAGCATGCAAGTTGCCACTTTCTGGTTCATTTCAATAAAAGCATGCAAGGTTTCACTTTCTGGTTCATTTAAATAGTAGCATGCAAGTTGTCACTGTCTGGTTCATTTCAATAGTAGATGGCAAGTTGTCACTGTCTGGTTCATTTCAATAGTAGCATGCAAGTTGTCAGTGTCTGGTTCATTTCAATAGTAGCATGTAAGTTGTCACTGTCTTTTTCATTTCAATAGAAGCAAGCAAGTTGTCACTGTCTAAAGTTCATTTCAATAGAAGCATGCAAGTTGTCACTGTCTAGTTCATTTCAATAGAAGCATGCAAGTTGTCACTGTCTAGTTCATTTTAATAGAAGCATAAAAGTTGTCACTGTATAGTTCATTTCAATAGAAGCATGCAAGTTGTCACTGTCTAAAGTTCATTTCAATAGAAGCATGCAAGTTATCACTGTCTAGTTCATTTTAATAGAAGCATGCAAGTTGTCACTTTCTAGCTCATTTCAATAGTAGCAAGCAAGTTGTCACTGTCTAGTTCATTTTAAAGAAGCATGCAAGTTTTCACTGTCTAGTTTATTTCAATAGAAGCATTCAAGTTGTCACTGTCTAGATCATTTCAATAGAAGCTTGCAAGTTGTCACTGTCTAGTTCATTTCAAAAGAAGCATACGAGTTTAACTGTCTAGTCCATTTCAAAAGAAGCATGCAAGTTGTCACTGTCTAGTTCATTTCAATAGAAGCATGCAAGTTGTCACTGTCTGAATCATTTCAATAGAAGCATGCAAGTTTTCACTGTCTAGTTCATTTCGATAGAAGCATGCAAGTTGTCACTGTCTAGTTCATTTCAATAGAAGCATGCATGTTGTCACTGTCTAGTTCATTTCAATAGAAGCATGCAAGTTGTCACTGTCTAAATCATTTCAATAGAAGCATGCAAGTTGTCACTGTCTAGTTCATTTCAATAGAAGCATGCAAGTTGTCACTGTCTAGTTCATTTCAATAGAAGCATGCATGTTGTCACTGTCTAGTTCATTTCAATAGAAGCATGCAAGTTGTCACTGTATAGTTCATTTCAATAGAAGCATGCAAGTTGTAACTGTCTAGCTCATTTCAATAGTAGCAAGCAAGTTGTCACTGTCTAGTTCATTTTAAAGAAGCATGCAAGTTTTCACTGTCTAGTTTATTTCAATAGAAGCATTCAAGTTGTTACTGTCTAGGTCATTTCAATAGAAGCATGCATGTTGTCACTGTCTAGTTCATTTCAATAGAGGCATGCAAGTTGTCACTGTCTGCTTCATTTCAATATTAGCATGCAAGTTGTCACTGTCCGGTTCATTTCAATAGTAACATGGAAGTTGTCACTGTCAGGTTCATTTTAATAGTAGCATTCAAGTTGTCACTGTCTAGTTCATTTCAATAGAAGCATGCAAGTTGCTAATTTCTGGTTCATTTCAATAAAAGCATGCAAGTTGTCACTGTCTGGTTCAATTCAATAGTAGCATGCAAGTTGTCACTGTCTGGTTCATTTCAATAGTAGCATGCAAGTTGTCAGTGTCTGGTTCATTTCAATAGTAGCATGTAAGTTGTCACTTTCTTTTTCATTTCAATAGAAGCAAGCAAGTTGTCACTGTCTGGTTCATTTCAATAGAAGTGAGTAAGTTGTCACTGTCTTGTTTATTTCAATAGTAGCATTCAAGTTGTCATTGTCTGTATCTTTTCAATAGTAGCATGCAAGTTATCACTGTCTAGTTCATTTCAATAGAAGCATGCAAGTTGTCACTTTCTGGTTCATTTCAATAGTAGCATGCAAGTTGTCACTGTCTGGTTCATTTCAATAGTAGCATGCAAGTTGTCAGTGTCTGGTTCATTTCAATAGTAGCATGTAAGTTGTCACTGTCTTTTTTTATTTCAATAGAAGCAAGCAAGTTGTCACTGTCTTAAGTTCATTTCAATAGAAGCATGCAAGTTGTCACTGTCTAGTTCATTTTAATAGAAGCATAAAAGTTGTCACTGTATAGTTCATTTCAATAGAAGCATGCAAGTTGTCACTGTCTAAAGTTCATTTCAATAGAAGCATGCAAGTTGTCACTGTCAAGTTCATTTTAATAGAAGCATGCAAGTTGTCACTGTCTAGCTCATTTCAATAGTAGCAAGCAAGTTGTCACTGTCTAGTTCATTTTAAAGAAGCATGCAAGTTTTCACTGTCTAGTTTATTTTAATAGAAGCATTCAAGTTGTCACTGTCTAGGTCATTTCAATAGAAGCTTGCAAGTTGTCACTGTCTAGTTCATTTCAATAGAAGCATGCATGTTGTCACTGTCTAGTTCATTTCAATAGAAGCATGCAAGTTGTCACTGTCTAGTTCATTTCAATAGAGGCATGCAAGTTGTCACTGTCTGCTTCATTTCAATATTAGCATGCAAGTTGTCACTGTCCGGTTCATTTCAATAGTAACATGGAAGTTGTCAATGTCAGGTTCATTTTAATAGTAGCATTCAAGTTGTCACTGTCCGTTTCAATTCAATAGAAGCATGCAAGTTGTCACTGTCTGATTCATTTTAATAGAAGTGAGTAAGTTGTCACTATCTTGTTTATTTCAATAGTAGCATTCAAGTTGTCATTGTCTGTATCATTTCAATAGTAGCATGCAAGTTGTCACTGTCTAGTTCATTTCAATAGAAGCATGCAAGTTGTCACTTTCTGGTTCATTTCAATAGTAGCATGCAAGTTGTCACTGTCTGGTTCATTTCAATAGTAGCATGCAAGTTGTCAGTGTCTGGTTCATTTCAATAGTAGCATGTAAGTTGTCACTGTCTTTTTCATTTCAATAGAAGCATGCAAGTTGTCACTGTCTGGTTCTTTTTAATAATAGCGAGCAAGTTGTCACTGTCTAGAGTTCATTTCAATAGAAGCATGCAAGTTGTCACTTTCTGGTTCATTTCAATAAAAGCATGCACTTTGTCACTGTCTGGTTCATTTCAATAGTAGCTTGCAAGTTGTCACTGTCTAGTTCATTTCAATAGAAGCATGCAAGTTGTCACTGTCTAGTTCATTTCAGTAGAAGCTTGCAAGTTGTCACTGTCTAGTTCATTTCAATAGAGCATGCAAGTTGTCACTGTCTAGTTCATTTCAATAGAAGCATCTATGTTGTCACTGTCTAGTTCATTTCAATAGAAGCATGCAAGTTGTCACTGTCTAGTTCATTTCAATAGAGGCATGCAAGTTGTCACTGTCTGCTTCATTTCAATATTAGCATGCAAGTTTTCACTGTCCGGTTCATTTCAATAGTATCATGGAAGTTGTCACTGTCCGGTTCATTTCAATAGTAGCATTTAAGTTGTCACTGTCTGGTTCATTTCAATAGTAGCATGCAAGTTGTCACTGTCTAGTTCATTTCAATAGAAGCATGCAAGTTGTCACTTTCTGGTTCATTTCAATAAAAGCATGCAAGTTGTCACTGTCTGGTTCAATTCAATAGTAGCATGCAAGTTGTCACTGTCTGGTTCATTTCAATAGTAGCATGCAAGTTGTCAGTGTCTGGTTCATTTCAATAGTAGCATGTAAGTTGTCACTGTCTTTTTCATTTCAATAGAAGCAAGCAAGTTGTCATTGTCTAGTTCATTTCAATAGAAGTGAGCAAGTTGTCACTGTCTTGTTTATTTTAATAGTAGCATTCAAGTTGTCATTGTCTGTATCATTTCAATAGTAGCATGCAAGTTGTCACTGTCTAGTTCATTTAAATAGAAGCATGCAAGTTGTCACTTTCTGGTTCATTTCAATAGTAGCATGCAAGTTGTCACTGTCTGGTTCATTTCAATAGTAGCATGCAAGTTGTCAGTGTCTGGTTAATTTCAATAGTAGCATGTAAGTTGTCACTGTCTTTTTCATTTCAATAGAAGCATGCAAATTGTCACTGTCTGGTTCTTTTCAATAGAAGCGAGCAATTTGTCACTGTCTAGAGTTTATTTTAATAGAAGCATGCAAGTTGTCACTTTCTATTTCATTTCAATAAAAGCATGCACTTTGTCACTGTCTGGTTCATTTCAATAGTAGCATGCAAGTTGTCACTGTCTGGTTCATTTCAATAGAAGCATGTAAGTTGTCACTGTTTAGTTCATTTCAATAGAAGCATGCAAGTTGTCACTGTCTAGTTCATTTCAATAGAAGCATGCAAGTTGTCACTGTCTGATTCATTTCAATAGAAGTGAGTAAGTTGTCACTATCTTGTTTATTTCAATAGTAGCATTCAAGTTGTCATTGTCTGTATCATTTCAATAGTAGCATGCAAGTTGTCACTGTCTAGTTCATTTCAATAGAAGCATGCAAGTTGTCACTTTCTGGTTCATTTCAATAGTAGCATGCAAGTTGTCACTGTCTGGTTCATTTCAATAGTAGCATGCAAGTTGTCAGTGTCTGGTTCATTTCAATAGTAGCATGTAAGTTGTCACTGTCTTTTTCATTTCAATAGAAGCATGCAAGTTGTCACTGTCTGGTTCTTTTTAATAATAGCGAGCAAGTTGTCACTGTCTAGAGTTCATTTCAATAGAAGCATGCAAGTTGTCACTTTCTGGTTCATTTCAATAAAAGCATGCACTTTGTCACTGTCTGGTTCATTTCAATAGTAGCTTGCAAGTTGTCACTGTCTAGTTCATTTCAATAGAAGCATGCAAGTTGTCACTGTCTAGTTCATTTCAGTAGAAGCTTGCAAGTTGTCACTGTCTAGTTCATTTCAATAGAGCATGCAAGTTGTCACTGTCTAGTTCATTTCAATAGAAGCATCTATGTTGTCACTGTCTAGTTCATTTCAATAGAAGCATGCAAGTTGTCACTGTCTAGTTCATTTCAATAGAGGCATGCAAGTTGTCACTGTCTGCTTCATTTCAATATTAGCATGCAAGTTTTCACTGTCCGGTTCATTTCAATAGTATCATGGAAGTTGTCACTGTCCGGTTCATTTCAATAGTAGCATTTAAGTTGTCACTGTCTGGTTCATTTCAATAGTAGCATGCAAGTTGTCACTGTCTAGTTCATTTCAATAGAAGCATGCAAGTTGTCACTTTCTGGTTCATTTCAATAAAAGCATGCAAGTTGTCACTGTCTGGTTCAATTCAATAGTAGCATGCAAGTTGTCACTGTCTGGTTCATTTCAATAGTAGCATGCAAGTTGTCAGTGTCTGGTTCATTTCAATAGTAGCATGTAAGTTGTCACTGTCTTTTTCATTTCAATAGAAGCAAGCAAGTTGTCATTGTCTGGTTCATTTCAATAGAAGTGAGCAAGTTGTCACTGTCTTGTTTATTTTAATAGTAGCATTCAAGTTGTCATTGTCTGTATCATTTCAATAGTAGCATGCAAGTTGTCACTGTCTAGTTCATTTCAATAGAAGCATGCAAGTTGTCACTTTCTGGTTCATTTCAATAGTAGCATGCAAGTTGTCACTGTCTGGTTCATTTCAATAGTAGCATGCAAGTTGTCAGTGTCTGGTTCATTTCAATAGTAGCATGTAAGTTGTCACTGTCTTTTTCATTTCAATAGAAGCATGCAAATTGTCACTGTCTGGTTCTTTTCAATAGAAGCGAGCAATTTGTCACTGTCTAGAGTTTATTTTAATAGAAGCATGCAAGTTGTCACTTTCTATTTCATTTCAATAAAAGCATGCACTTTGTCACTGTCTGGTTCATTTCAATAGTAGCATGCAAGTTGTCACTGTCTGGTTCATTTCAATAGAAGCATGTAAGTTGTCACTGTTTAGTTCATTTCAATAGAAGCATGCAAGTTGTCACTGTCTAGTTCATTTCAATAGAAGCATGCAATTTGTCACTGTCTAGGTCATTTAAATAGAAGCTTGCAAGTTGTCATTGTCTAGTTCATTTCAATAGAAGCATGCAAGTTGTCACTGTCTAGTTCATTTAAATAGAAGCATGCATGTTGTCACTGTCTAGTTCATTTCAATAGAAGCATGCAAAATGTCACTGTCTAGCTCATTTCAATAAAAGCATAGAAGTTGTCACTGTATAGTTCATTTCAATAGAAGCATGCAAGTTGTCACTCTCTAGAGTTCATTTCAATAGAAGCATGCAAGTTGTCACTGTCTAGCTCATTTCAAAGAAGCATTCATGTTGTAACTGTATTGTTCATTTCAAAGAAGCATGCAAGTTGTCACTGTCTAGTTCATTTCAATAGAAGCATTCAAGTTGTCACTGTCTAGGTCATTTCAATAGAAGCTTGCAAGTTGTCACTGTCTAGTTAATTTCAAAAGAAGCATGCGAGTTTCACTGTCTAGTTCATTTCAAAAGAAGCATGCAAGTTGTCACTGTCCAGTTCATTTCAATAGTATCATGCAAGTTGTCACTGTCTAGTTAATTTCAATAGAAGCATGCAAGTTGTCACTGTCTAGTTCATTTCGATAGAAGCATGCAAGTTGTCACTGTCTAGTTCATTTCAATAGAAGCTTGCAAGTTGTCACTGTCTAGTTAATTTGAAAAGAAGCATGCGAGTTTCACTGTCTAGTTCATTTCAATAGAAGCTTGCAAGTTGTCACTGTCTAGTTCATTTCAATAGAAGCAAGCAAGTTGTCACTGTCTAGTTCATTTCATTAGAAGCTTGCAAGTAGTCACTGTCTAGTTTAATTCAATAGAAGCATGCAAGAGTTCACTGTCTAGTTTATTTAAATAGAAGCATGTAAGTTGTCACTGTCTTTTTCATTTCAATAGAAGCAAGCAAGTTGCCATTGTCTGGTTCATTTCAATAGAAGTGAGCAAGTTGTCACTGTCTTGTTTATTTTAATAGTAGCATTCAAGTTGTCATTGTCTGTATCATTTCAATAGTAGCATGCAAGTTGTCACTGTCTAGTTCATTTCAATAGAAGCATGCAAGTTGTCACTTTCTGATTCATTTCAATAGTAGCATGCAAGTTGTCACTGTCTGGTTCATTTCAATAGTAGCATGCAAGTTGTCAGTGTCTGGTTCATTTCAATAGTAGCATGTAAGTTGTCACTGTCTTTTTCATTTCAATAGAAGCATGCAAGTTGTCACTGTCTGGTTCTTTTTAATAATAGCGAGCAAGTTGTCACTGTCTAGAGTTCATTTCAATAGAAGCATGCAAGTTGTCACTTTCTGGTTCATTTCAATAAAAGCATGCACTTTGTCACTGTCTGGTTCATTTCAATAGTAGCTTGCAAGTTGTCACTGTCTAGTTCATTTCAATAGAAGCATGCAAGTTGTCACTGTCTAGTTCATTTCAGTAGAAGCTTGCAAGTTGTCACTGTCTAGTTCATTTCAATAGAGCTTGCAAGTTGTCACTGTCTAGTTCATTTCAATAGAAGCATCTATGTTGTCACTGTCTAGTATATTTCAATAGAAGCATGCAAGTTGTCACTGTCTAGTTCATTTCAATAGAGGCATGCAAGTTGTCACTGTCTGCTTCATTTCAATATTAGCATGCAAGTTTTCACTGTCCGGTTCATTTCAATAGTAACATGGAAGTTGTCACTGTCCGGTTCATTTCAATAGTAGCATTTAAGTTGTCACTGTCTGGTTCATTTCAATAGTAGCATGCAAGTTGTCACTGTCTAGTTCATTTCAATAGAAGCATGCAAGTTGTCACTTTCTGGTTCATTTCAATAAAAGCATGCAAGTTGTCACTGTCTGGTTCAATTCAATAGTAGCATGCAAGTTGTCACTGTCTGGTTCATTTCAATAGTAGCATGCAAGTTGTCAGTGTCTGGTTCATTTCAATAGTAGCATGTAAGTTGTCACTGTCTTTTTCATTTCAATAGAAGCAAGCAAGTTGTCATTGTCTGGTTCATTTCAATAGAAGTGAGCAAGTTGTCACTGTCTTGTTTATTTTAATAGTAGCATTCAAGTTGTCATTGTCTGTATCATTTCAATAGTAGCATGCAAGTTGTCACTGTCTAGTTCATTTCAATAGAAGCATGCAAGTTGTCACTTTCTGGTTCATTTCAATAGTAGCATGCAAGTTGTCACTGTCTGGTTCATTTCAATAGTAGCATGCAAGTTGTCAGTGTCTGGTTCATTTCAATAGTAGCATGTAAGTTGTCACTGTCTTTTTCATTTCAATAGAAGCATGCAAATTGTCACTGTCTGGTTCTTTTCAATAGAAGCGAGCAATTTGTCACTGTCTAGAGTTTATTTCAATAGAAGCATGCAAGTTGTCACTTTCTGGTTCATTTCAATAAAAGCATGCACTTTGTCACTGTCTGGTTCATTTCAATAGTAGCATGCAAGTTGTCACTGTCTGGTTCATTTCAATAGAAGCATGTAAGTTGTCACTGTTTAGTTCATTTCAATAGAAGCATGCAAGTTGTCACTGTCTAGTTCATTTCAATAGAAGCTTGCAATTTGTCACTGTCTAGGTCATTTAAATAGAAGCTTGCAAGTTGTCATTGTCTAGTTCATTTCAATAGAAGCATGCAAGTTGTCACTGTCTAGTTCATTTAAATAGAAGCATACAAGTTGTCACTGTCTAGTTCATTTCAATAGAAGCATGCAAAATGTCACTGTCTAGCTCATTTCAATAAAAGCATAGAAGTTGTCACTGTATAGTTCATTTCAATAGAAGCATGCAAGTTGTCACTGTCTAGAGTTCATTTCAATAGAAGCATGCAAGTTGTCACTGTCTAGCTCATTTCAAAGAAGCATTCATGTTGTAACTGTATAGTTCATTTCAAAGAATCATGCAAGTTGTCACTGTCTAAGTCATTTCAATAGAAGCTTGCAAGTTGTCACTGTCTAGTTAATTTCAAAAGAAGCATGCGAGTTTCACTGTCTAGTTCATTTCAAAAGAAGCATGCAAGTTGTCACTGTCCAGTTCATTTCAATAGTATCATGCAAGTTGTCACTGTCTAGTTAATTTCAATAGAAGCATGCAAGTTGTCACTGTCTAGTTCATTTCGATAGAAGCATGCAAGTTGTCACTGTCTAGTTCATTTCAATAGAAGCTTGCAAGTTGTCACTGTCTAGTTAATTTCAAAAGAAGCATGCGAGTTTTACTGTCTAGTTCATTTCAATAGAAGCTTGCAAGTTGTCACTGTCTAGTTCATTTCAATAGAAGCATGCAAGTTGTCACTGTCTAGTTCATTTCAATAGAAGCTTGCAAGTTGTCACTGTCTAGTTTAATTCAATAGAAGCATGCAAGTATTCACTGTCTAGTTTATTTAAATAGAAGCATGCATGTTGTCACTGTCTAGTTCATTTCAAAAGTAGCATGTAAGTTGTCACTGTCTTTTTCATTTCAATAGAAGCAAGCAAGTTGTCATTGTCTGGTTCATTTCAATAGAAGTGAGCAAGTTGTCACTGTCTTGTTTATTTTAATAAAAGCATTCAAGTTGTCATTGTCTGTATCATTTCAATAGTAGCATGCAAGTTGTCACTGTCTAGTTTATTTCAATAGAAGCATGCAAGTTGTCACTTTCTGGTTCATTTCAATAGTAGCATGCAAGTTGTCACTGTCTGGTTCATTTCAATAGTAGCATGCAAGTTGTCAGTGTCTGGTTCATTTCAATAGTAGCATGTAAGTTGTCACTGTCTTTTTCATTTCAATAGAAGCATGCAAATTGTCACTGTCTGGTTCTTTTCAATAGAAGCGAGCAATTTGTCACTGTCTAGAGTTTATTTCAATAGATGCATGCAAGTTGTCACTTTCTGGTTCATTTCAATAAAAGCATGCACTTTGTCACTGTCTGGTTCATTTCAATAGTAGCATGCAAGTTGTCACTGTCTGGTTCATTTCAATAGAAGCATGTAAGTTGTCACTGTTTAGTTCATTTCAATAGAAGCATGCAAGTTGTCACTGTCTAGTTCATTTCAATAGAAGCATGCAATTTGTCACTGTCTAGGTCATTTAAATAGAAGCTTGCAAGTTGTCATTGTCTAGTTCATTTCAATAGAATCATGCAAGTTGTCACTGTCTAGTTCATTTAAATAGAAGCATACAAGTTGTCACTGTCTAGTTCATTTCAATAGAAGCATGCAAAATGTCACTGTCTAGCTCATTTCAATAAAAGCATAGAAGTTGTCACTGTATAGTTCATTTCAATAAAAGCATGCAAGTTGTCACTGTCTAGAGTTCATTTCAATAGAAGCATGCAAGTTGTCACTGTCTAGCTCATTTCAAAGAAGCATTCATGTTGTAACTGTATAGTTCATTTCAAAGAAGCATGCAAGTTGTCACTGTCTAGTTCATTTCAATAGAAGCATTCAAGTTGTCACTGTCTAGGTCATTTCAATAGAAGCTTGCAAGTTGTCACTGTCTAGTTAATTTCAAAAGAAGCATGAGAGTTTCACTGTCTAGTTCATTTCAAAAGAAGCATGCAAGTTGTCACTGTCCAGTTCATTTCAATAGTATCATGCAAGTTGTCACTGTCTAGTTAATTTAAATAGAAGCATGCAAGTTGTCACTGTCTAGTTCATTTCGATAGAAGCATGCAAGTTGTCACTGTCTAGTTCATTTCAATAGAAGCTTGCAAGTTGTCACTGTCTAGTTAATTTCAAAAGAAGCATGCGAGTTTCACTGTCTAGTTCATTTAAATAGAAGCATGCGAGTTTCTTTGTCTAGTCCATTTCAAAAGAAGCATGCAAGTTGTCACTGTCTAGTTCATTTCAATAGAAGCATGCAAGTTATCACTGTCTAAATCATTTCAATAGAAACATGCAAGTTGTCACTGTCTAAATCATTTCAATAGAAGCATGCAAGTTGTCACTGTCTAGTTCATTTCGATAGAAGCATGCAAGTTGTCACTGTCTAGTTCATTTCAATAGAAGCATGCAAGTTGTCACTGTCTAGTTCATTTCAATAGAAGCTTGCAAGTTGTCACTGTCTAGTTCATTTCAATAGAAGCATGCAAGTTGTCACTGTCTAGTTCATTTTAGTAGAAGCTTGCAAGTTGTCACTGTCTAGTTCATTTCAATAGAGCATGCAAGTTGTCACTGTCTAGTTCATTTCAATAGAAGCATACATGTTGTCACTGTCTAGTTCATTTTAATGGAAGCATGAAAGTTTTCACTGTCTGCTTCATTTCAATAGTAGCATGCAAGTTGTCACTGTCCGGTTCATTTCAATAGTAACATGGAAGTTGTCACTGTCCGGTTCATTTCAAAAGTAGCATTCAAGTTGTCACTGTCCGGTTCATTTAAATAGTAGCATGTAAGTTGTCACTGTCTAGTTCATTTTAATAGAAGCATGCAAGTTTCCACTTTCTGGTTCATTTCAATAAAAGCATGCAAGGTTTCACTTTCTGGTTCATTTCAATAGTAGCATGCAAGTTGTCACTGTCTGGTTCATTTCAATAGTAGCATGCAAGTTGTCACTGTCTGGTTCATTTCAATAGTAGCATGCAAGTTGTCAGTGTCTGGTTCATTTCAATAGTAGCATGTAAGTTGTCACTGTCTTTTTCATTTTAATAGAAGCAAGCAAGTTGTCACTGTCTAAAGTTCATTTCAATAGAAGCATGCAAGTTGTCACTGTCTAGTTCATTTCAATAGAAGCTCGCAAGTTGTCACTGTCTAGTTCATTTTAATAGAAGCATAAAAGTTGTCACTGTATAGTTCATTTCAATAAAAGCATGCAAGTTGTCACTGTCTAAAGTTCATTTCAATAGAAGCATGCAAGTTGTCACTGTCTAGTTCATTTCAATAGAAGCATGCAAGTTGTCACTGTCTAGCTCATTTCAATAGTAGCAAGCAAGTTGTCACTGTCTAGTTCATTTTAAAGAAGCATGCAAGTTGTCACTGTCTAGTTTATTTCAATAGAAGCACTCAAGTTGTCACTGTCTAGGTCATTTCAATAGAAGCTTGCAAGTTGTCACTGTCTAGTTCATTTCAAAAGAAGCATGCGAGTTTTAATGTCTAGTCCATTTCAAAAGAAGCATGCAGGTTGTCACTGTCTAGTTCGTTTCAATAGAAGCATGCAAGTTGTCACTGTCTAAATCATTTCAATAGAAGCATGCAAGTTGTCACTGTCTAGTTCATTTTGATACAAGCATGCAAGTTATCACTGTCTAGTTCATTTCAATAGAAGCTTGCAAGTTGTCACTGTCTAGTTCATTTCAATAGAAGCATGCAAGTTGTCACTGTCTAGTTCATTTCAATAGAAGCTTGCAAGTTGTCACTGTCTAGTTTAATTCAATAGAAGCATGCAAGTATTCACTGTCTAGTTTAATTCAAAAGAAGCATGCAAGTATTCACTATCTAGTTTATTTAAATAGAAGCATGCATGTTGTCACTGTCTAGTTCATTTCAATAGAAGCATGCAAGTTTCCACTGTCTAGTTCATTTTAATAGAGGCATGCAAGTTGTCACTGTCTAAATCATTTCAATAGAAGCATGCAAGTTGTCACTGTCTAGAGTTCATTTCAATAGAAGCATGCAAGTTGTTACTTTCTGGTTCTTTAATTAAAAGCATGCACGCTGTCACTGTCTAGTTCATTTCAATAGAAGCATGCAAGTTGTCACTGTCTAGTTCATTTTAGTAGAAGCTTGCAAGTTGTCACTGTCTAGTTCATTTCAATAGAGCATGCAAGTTGTCACTGTCTAGTTCATTTCAATAGAAGCATGCATGTTGTCACTGTCTAGTTTTTTTTTAATGGAAGCATGCAAGTTGTCACTGTCTGCTTCATTTCAATAGTAGCATGCAAGTTGTCACTGTCCGGTTCATTTCAATAGTAACATGGAAGTTGTCACTGTCCGGTTCATTTCAATAGTAGCATTCAAGTTGTCACTGTCCGGTTCATTTCAATAGTAGCATGTAAGTTGTCACTGTCTAGTTCATTTTAATAGAAGCATAAAAATTGTCACTGTATAGTTCATTTCAATAAAAGCATGCAAGTTGTCACTGTCTAAAGTTCATTTCAATAGTAGCATGCAAGTTGTCACTGTCTGGTTTATTTCAATAGTAGCATGCAAGTTGTCACTGTCTAGTTCATTTCAATAGAAGCATGCAAGTTGTCACTGTCTAGTTCATTTCAATAGAAGCATGCAAGTTGTCACTGTCTGGTTCATTTCAATAGTAGCATGCAAGTTGTCACTGTCTAGTTCATTTCAATAGAAGCATGCAAGTTGTCACTGTCTAGTTCATTTTAATAGAAGCATGCAAGTTGTCACTGTCTAGTTCATTTTGATACAAGCATGCACGTTGTCACTGTATAGTTCATTTCAATAGAAGCATGCAAGTTGTCACTGTCTAAAGTTCATTTCAATAGAAGCATGCAAGTTGTCACTGTCTAGTTCATTTCAATAGAAGCATGCAAGTTGTCACTGTCTAGTTCATTTCAATAGAAGCATGCAATTTGTCACTGTCTAGGTCATTTAAATAGAAGCTTGCAAGTTGTCATTGTCTAGTTCATTTCAATAGAATCATGCAAGTTGTCACTGTCTAGTTCATTTAAATAGAAGCATACAAGTTGTCACTGTCTAGTTCATTTCAATAGAAGCATGCAAAATGTCACTGTCTAGCTCATTTCAATAAAAGCATAGAAGTTGTCACTGTATAGTTCATTTCAATAAAAGCATGCAAGTTGTCACTGTCTAGAGTTCATTTCAATAGAAGCATGCAAGTTGTCACTGTCTAGCTCATTTCAAAGAAGCATTCATGTTGTAACTGTATAGTTCATTTCAAAGAAGCATGCAAGTTGTCACTGTCTAGTTCATTTCAATAGAAGCATTCAAGTTGTCACTGTCTAGGTCATTTCAATAGAAGCTTGCAAGTTGTCACTGTCTAGTTAATTTCAAAAGAAGCATGCGAGTTTCACTGTCTAGTTCATTTCAAAAGAAGCATGCAAGTTGTCACTGTCCAGTTCATTTCAATAGTATCATGCAAGTTGTCACTGTCTAGTTCATTTCAAAAGAAGCATGCAAGTTGTCACTGTCCAGTTCATTTCAATAGTATCATGCAAGTTGTCACTGTCTAGTTCATTTCAATAGAAGCTTGCAAGTTGTCACTGTCTAGTTAATTTCAAAAGAAGCATGCGAGTTTCACTGTCTAGTTCATTTAAATAGAAGCATGCGAGTTTCTTTGTCTAGTCCATTTCAAAAAAAGCATGCAAGTTGTCACTGTCTAGTTCATTTCAATAGAAGCATGCAAGTTATCACTGTCTAAATCATTTCAATAGAAACATGCAAGTTGTCACTTTCTAAATCATTTCAATAGAAGCATGCAAGTTGTCACTGTCTAGTTCATTTCGATAGAAGCATGCAAGTTGTCACTGTCTAGTTCATTTCAATAGAAGCATGCAAGTTGTCACTGTCTAGTTCATTTCAATAGAAGCTTGCAAGTTGTCACTGTCTAGTTCATTTCAATAGAAGCATGCAAGTTGTCACTGTCTAGTTCATTTTAGTAGAAGCTTGCAAGTTGTCACTGTCTAGTTCATTTCAATAGAGCATGCAAGTTGTCACTGTCTAGTTCATTTCAATAGAAGCATACATGTTGTCACTGTCTAGTTCATTTTAATGGAAGCATGAAAGTTGTCACTGTCTGCTTCATTTTAATAGTAGCATGCAAGTTGTCACTGTCCGGTTCATTTCAATAGTAACATGGAAGTTGTCACTGTCCGGTTCATTTCAATAGTAGCATTCAAGTTGTCACTGTCCGATTCATTTAAATAGTAGCATGTAAGTTGTCACTGTCTAGTTCATTTTAATAGAAGCATGCAAGTTGCCACTTTCTGGTTCATTTCAATAAAAGCATGCAAGGTTTCACTTTCTGGTTCATTTCAATAGTAGCATGCAAGTTGTCACTGTCTGGTTCATTTCAATAGTAGCATGCAAGTTGTCACTGTCTGGTTCATTTCAATAGTAGCATGCAAGTTGTCACTGTCTAGTTCATTTCAATAGAAGCATGCAAGTTGTCACTGTCTAGTTCATTTTAATAGAAGCATGCAAGTTGTCACTGTCTAGTTCATTTTGATACAAGCATGCACGTTGTCACTGTATAGTTCATTTCAATAGAAGCATGCAAGTTGTCACTGTCTAAAGTTCATTTCAATAGAAGCATGCAAGTTGTCACTGTCTAGTTCATTTCAATAGAAGCATGCAAGTTGTCACTGTCTAGTTCATTTCAATAGAAGCATGCAATTTGTCACTGTCTAGGTCATTTAAATAGAAGCTTGCAAGTTGTCATTGTCTAGTTCATTTCAATAGAATCATGCAAGTTGTCACTGTCTAGTTCATTTAAATAGAAGCATACAAGTTGTCACTGTCTAGTTCATTTCAATAGAAGCATGCAAAATGTCACTGTCTAGCTCATTTCAATAAAAGCATAGAAGTTGTCACTGTATAGTTCATTTCAATAAAAGCATGCAAGTTGTCACTGTCTAGAGTTCATTTCAATAGAAGCATGCAAGTTGTCACTGTCTAGCTCATTTCAAAGAAGCATTCATGTTGTAACTGTATAGTTCATTTCAAAGAAGCATGCAAGTTGTCACTGTCTAGTTCATTTCAATAGAAGCATTCAAGTTGTCACTGTCTAGCTCATTTCAAAGAAGCATTCATGTTGTAACTGTATAGTTCATTTCAAAGAAGCATGCAAGTTGTCACTGTCTAGTTCATTTCAATAGAAGCATTCAAGTTGTCACTGTCTAGGTCATTTCAATAGAAGCTTGCAAGTTGTCACTGTCTAGTTAATTTCAAAAGAAGCATGCGAGTTTCACTGTCTAGTTCATTTCAAAAGAAGCATGCAAGTTGTCACTGTCCAGTTCATTTCAATAGTATCATGCAAGTTGTCACTGTCTAGTTCATTTCAAAAGAAGCATGCAAGTTGTCACTGTCCAGTTCATTTCAATAGTATCATGCAAGTTGTCACTGTCTTGTTCATTTCAATAGAAGCTTGCAAGTTGTCACTGTCTAGTTAATTTCAAAAGAAGCATGCGAGTTTCACTGTCTAGTTCATTTAAATAGAAGCATGCGAGTTTCTTTGTCTAGTCCATTTCAAAAGAAGCATGCAAGTTGTCACTGTCTAGTTCATTTCAATAGAAGCATGCAAGTTATCACTGTCTAAATCATTTCAATAGAAACATGCAAGTTGTCACTGTCTAAATCATTTCAATAGAAGCATGCAAGTTGTCACTGTCTAGTTCATTTCGATAGAAGCATGCAAGTTGTCACTGTCTAGTTCATTTCAATAGAAGCATGCAAGTTGTCACTGTCTAGTTCATTTCAATAGAAGCTTGCAAGTTGTCACTGTCTAGTTCATTTCAATAGAAGCATGCAAGTTGTCACTGTCTAGTTCATTTTAGTAGAAGCTTGCAAGTTGTCACTGTCTAGTTCATTTCAATAGAGCATGCAAGTTGTCACTGTCTAGTTCATTTCAATAGAAGCATACATGTTGTCACTGTCTAGTTCATTTTAATGGAAGCATGAAAGTTGTCACTGTCTGCTTCATTTTAATAGTAGCATGCAAGTTGTCACTGTCCGGTTCATTTCAATAGTAACATGGAAGTTGTCACTGTCCGGTTCATTTCAATAGTAGCATTCAAGTTGTCACTGTCCGATTCATTTAAATAGTAGCATGTAAGTTGTCACTGTCTAGTTCATTTTAATAGAAGCATGCAAGTTGCCACTTTCTGGTTCATTTCAATAAAAGCATGCAAGGTTTCACTTTCTGGTTCATTTCAATAGTAGCATGCAAGTTGTCACTGTCTGGTTCATTTCAATAGTAGCATGCAAGTTGTCACTGTCTGGTTCATTTCAATAGTAGCATGCAAGTTGTCACTGTCTAGTTCATTTCAATAGAAGCATGCAAGTTGTCACTGTCTAGTTCATTTTAATAGAAGCATGCAAGTTGTCACTGTCTAGTTCATTTTGATACAAGCATGCACGTTGTCACTGTATAGTTCATTTCAATAGAAGCATGCAAGTTGTCACTGTCTAAAGTTCATTTCAATAGAAGCATGCAAGTTGTCACTGTCTAGTTCATTTCAATAGAAGCATGCAAGTTGTCACTGTCTAGTTCATTTCAATAGAAGCATGCAATTTGTCACTGTCAAGGTCATTTAAATAGAAGCATGCAAGTTGTCATTGTCTAGTTCATTTCAATAGAATCATGCAAGTTGTCACTGTCTAGTTCATTTAAATAGAAGCATACAAGTTGTCACTGTCTAGTTCATTTCAATAGAAGCATGCAAAATGTCACTGTCTAGCTCATTTCAATAAAAGCATAGAAGTTGTCACTGTATAGTTCATTTCAATAAAAGCATGCAAGTTGTCACTGTCTAGAGTTCATTTCAATAGAAGCATGCAAGTTGTCACTGTCTAGCTCATTTCAAAGAAGCATTCATGTTGTAACTGTATAGTTCATTTCAAAGAAGCATGCAAGTTGTCACTGTCTAGTTCATTTCAATAGAAGCATTCAAGTTGTCACTGTCTAGGTCATTTCAATAGAAGCTTGCAAGTTGTCACTGTCTAGTTAATTTCAAAAGAAGCATGCGAGTTTCACTGTCTAGTTCATTTTAAAAGAAGCATGCAAGTTGTCACTGTCCAGTTCATTTCAATAGTATCATGCAAGTTGTCACTGTCTAGTTCATTTCAAAAGAAGCATGCAAGTTGTCACTGTCTAGTTCATTTCAATAGAAGCTTGCAAGTTGTCACTGTCTAGTTAATTTCAAAAGAAGCATGCGAGTTTCACTGTCTAGTTCATTTAAATAGAAGCATGCAAGTTATCACTGTCTAAATCATTTCAATAGAAACATGCAAGTTGTCACTGTCTAAATCATTTCAATAGAAGCATGCAAGTTGTCACTGTCTAGTTCATTTCGATAGAAGCATGCAAGTTGTCACTGTCTAGTTCATTTCAATAGAAGCATGCAAGTTGTCACTGTCTAGTTCATTTCAATAGAAGCATGCAATTTGTCACTGTCTAGGTCATTTAAATAGAAGCTTGCAAGTTGTCATTGTCTAGTTCATTTCAATAGAATCATGCAAGTTGTCACTGTCTAGTTCATTTAAATAGAAGCATACAAGTTGTCACTGTCTAGTTCATTTCAATAGAAGCATGCAAAATGTCACTGTCTAGCTCATTTCAATAAAAGCATAGAAGTTGTCACTGTATAGTTCATTTCAATAAAAGCATGCAAGTTGTCACTGTCTAGAGTTCATTTCAATAGAAGCATGCAAGTTGTCACTGTCTAGCTCATTTCAAAGAAGCATTCATGTTGTAACTGTATAGTTCATTTCAAAGAAGCATGCAAGTTGTCACTGTCTAGTTCATTTCAATAGAAGCATTCAAGTTGTCACTGTCTAGCTCATTTCAAAGAAGCATTCATGTTGTAACTGTATAGTTCATTTCAAAGAAGCATGCAAGTTGTCACTGTCTAGTTCATTTCAATAGAAGCATTCAAGTTGTCACTGTCTAGGTCATTTCAATAGAAGCTTGCAAGTTGTCACTGTCTAGTTAATTTCAAAAGAAGCATGCGAGTTTCACTGTCTAGTTCATTTCAAAAGAAGCATGCAAGTTGTCACTGTCCAGTTCATTTCAATAGTATCATGCAAGTTGTCACTGTCTAGTTCATTTCAAAAGAAGCATGCAAGTTGTCACTGTCCAGTTCATTTCAATAGTATCATGCAAGTTGTCACTGTCTTGTTCATTTCAATAGAAGCTTGCAAGTTGTCACTGTCTAGTTAATTTCAAAAGAAGCATGCGAGTTTCACTGTCTAGTTCATTTAAATAGAAGCATGCGAGTTTCTTTGTCTAGTCCATTTCAAAAGAAGCATGCAAGTTGTCACTGTCTAGTTCATTTCAATAGAAGCATGCAAGTTATCACTGTCTAAATCATTTCAATAGAAACATGCAAGTTGTCACTGTCTAAATCATTTCAATAGAAGCATGCAAGTTGTCACTGTCTAGTTCATTTCGATAGAAGCATGCAAGTTGTCACTGTCTAGTTCATTTCAATAGAAGCATGCAAGTTGTCACTGTCTAGTTCATTTCAATAGAAGCTTGCAAGTTGTCACTGTCTAGTTCATTTCAATAGAAGCATGCAAGTTGTCACTGTCTAGTTCATTTTAGTAGAAGCTTGCAAGTTGTCACTGTCTAGTTCATTTCAATAGAGCATGCAAGTTGTCACTGTCTAGTTCATTTCAATAGAAGCATACATGTTGTCACTGTCTAGTTCATTTTAATGGAAGCATGAAAGTTGTCACTGTCTGCTTCATTTTAATAGTAGCATGCAAGTTGTCACTGTCCGGTTCATTTCAATAGTAACATGGAAGTTGTCACTGTCCGGTTCATTTCAATAGTAGCATTCAAGTTGTCACTGTCCGATTCATTTAAATAGTAGCATGTAAGTTGTCACTGTCTAGTTCATTTTAATAGAAGCATGCAAGTTGCCACTTTCTGGTTCATTTCAATAAAAGCATGCAAGGTTTCACTTTCTGGTTCATTTCAATAGTAGCATGCAAGTTGTCACTGTCTGGTTCATTTCAATAGTAGCATGCAAGTTGTCACTGTCTGGTTCATTTCAATAGTAGCATGCAAGTTGTCACTGTCTAGTTCATTTCAATAGAAGCATGCAAGTTGTCACTGTCTAGTTCATTTTAATAGAAGCATGCAAGTTGTCACTGTCTAGTTCATTTTGATACAAGCATGCACGTTGTCACTGTATAGTTCATTTCAATAGAAGCATGCAAGTTGTCACTGTCTAAAGTTCATTTCAATAGAAGCATGCAAGTTGTCACTGTCTAGTTCATTTCAATAGAAGCATGCAAGTTGTCACTGTCTAGTTCATTTCAATAGAAGCATGCAATTTGTCACTGTCAAGGTCATTTAAATAGAAGCATGCAAGTTGTCATTGTCTAGTTCATTTCAATAGAATCATGCAAGTTGTCACTGTCTAGTTCATTTAAATAGAAGCATACAAGTTGTCACTGTCTAGTTCATTTCAATAGAAGCATGCAAAATGTCACTGTCTAGCTCATTTCAATAAAAGCATAGAAGTTGTCACTGTATAGTTCATTTCAATAAAAGCATGCAAGTTGTCACTGTCTAGAGTTCATTTCAATAGAAGCATGCAAGTTGTCACTGTCTAGCTCATTTCAAAGAAGCATTCATGTTGTAACTGTATAGTTCATTTCAAAGAAGCATGCAAGTTGTCACTGTCTAGTTCATTTCAATAGAAGCATTCAAGTTGTCACTGTCTAGGTCATTTCAATAGAAGCTTGCAAGTTGTCACTGTCTAGTTAATTTCAAAAGAAGCATGCGAGTTTCACTGTCTAGTTCATTTTAAAAGAAGCATGCAAGTTGTCACTGTCCAGTTCATTTCAATAGTATCATGCAAGTTGTCACTGTCTAGTTCATTTCAAAAGAAGCATGCAAGTTGTCACTGTCTAGTTCATTTCAATAGAAGCTTGCAAGTTGTCACTGTCTAGTTAATTTCAAAAGAAGCATGCGAGTTTCACTGTCTAGTTCATTTAAATAGAAGCATGCAAGTTATCACTGTCTAAATCATTTCAATAGAAACATGCAAGTTGTCACTGTCTAAATCATTTCAATAGAAGCATGCAAGTTGTCACTGTCTAGTTCATTTCGATAGAAGCATGCAAGTTGTCACTGTCTAGTTCATTTCAATAGAAGCATGCAAGTTGTCACTGTCTAGTTCATTTCAATAGAAGCTTGCAAGTTGTCACTGTCTAGTTCATTTCAATAGAAGCATGCAAGTTGTCACTGTCTAGTTCATTTTAGTAGAAGCTTGCAAGTTGTCACTGACTAGTTCATTTCAATAGAGCATGCAAGTTGTCACTGTCTAGTTCATTTCAATAGAAGCATACATGTTGTCACTGTCTAGTTCATTTTAATGGAAGCATGAAAGTTGTCACTGTCTGCTTCATTTCAATAGTAGCATGCAAGTTGTCACTGTCCGGTTCATTTCAATAGTAACATGGAAGTTGTCACTGTCCGGTTCATTTCAATAGTAGCATTCAAGTTGTCACTGTCCGATTCATTTAAATAGTAGCATGTAAGTTGTCACTGTCTAGTTCATTTTAATAGAAGCATGCAAGTTGCCACTTTCTGGTTCATTTCAATAAAAGCATGCAAGGTTTCACTTTCTGGTTCATTTCAATAGTAGCATGCAAGTTGTCACTGTCTGGTTCATTTCAATAGTAGCATGCAAGTTGTCACTGTCTGGTTCATTTCAATAGTAGCATGCAAGTTGTCAGTGTCTGGTTCATTTCAATAGTAGCATGTAAGTTGTCACTGTCTTTTTCATTTTAATAGAAGCAAGCAAGTTGTCACTGTCTAAAGTTCATTTCAATAGAAGCATGCAAGTTGTCACTGTCTAGTTCATTTCAATAGAAGCATGCAAGTTGTCACTGTCTAGTTCATTTTAATAGAAGCATAAAAGTTGTTACTGTATAGTTCATTTCAATAAAAGCATGCAAGTTGTCACTGTCTAAAGTTCATTTCAATAGAAGCATGCAAGTTGTCACTGTCTAGTTCATTTCAATAGAAGCATGCAAGTTGTCACTGTCTAGTTCATTTTGATACAAGCATGCACGTTGTCACTGTATAGTTCATTTCAATAGAAGCATGCAAGTTGTCACTGTCTAGTTTATTTCAAAAGAAGCATGCAAGTTGCCACTTTCTGGTTTATTTCAATAAAAGCATGCAAGGTTTCACTTTCTGGTTCATTTATATAGTAGCATGCAAGTTGTCACTGTCTGGTTCATTTCAATAGTAGCATGCAAGTTGTCACTGTCTGGTTCATTTCAATAGTAGCATGCAAGTTGTCAGTGTCTGGTTCATTTCAATAGTAGCATGTAAGTTGTCACTGTCTTTTTAATTTCAATAGAAGCAAGCAAGTTGTCACTGTCTAAAGTTCATTTCAATAGAAGCATGCAAGTTGTCACTGTCTAGTTCATTTCAATAGAAGCATGCAAGTTGTCACTGTCTAGTTCATTTTAATAGAAGCATAAAAGTTGTCACTGTATAGTTCATTTCAATAGAAGCATGCAAGTTGTCACTGTCTAAAGTTCATTTCAATAGAAGCATGCAAGTTGTCACTGTCTATTTCATCTCAATAGAAGCATGCAAGTTGTCACTGCCTAGCTCATTTCAATACTAGCAAGCAAGTTGTCACTGTCTAGTTCATTTTAAAGAAGCATGCAAGTTTTCACTGTCTAGTTTATTTCAATAGAAGCATTTAAGTTGTCACTGTCTAGGTCATTTCAATAGAAGCTTGCAAGTTGTCACTGTCTAGTTCATTTCAAAAGAAGCATGCGAGTTTCACTGTCTAGTTCATTTCAAAAGAAGCATGCGAGTTTCACTGTCTAGTCCATTTCAAAAGAAGCATGCAAGTTGTCACTGTCTAGTTCATTTCAATAGAAGCATGCAAGTTGTCACTGTCTAAATCATTTCAATAGAAGCATGCAAGTTGTCACTGTCTGAATCATTTCAATAGAAGCATGCAAGTTTTCACTGTCTAGTTCATTTCGATAGAAGCATGCAAGTTGTCACTGTCTAGTTCATTTCAATAGAAGCATGCATGTTGTCACTGTCTAGTTCATTTCAATAGAAGCATGCAAGTTGTCACTGTCTAAATCATTTCAATAGAAGCATGCAAGTTGTCACTGTCTAGTTCATTTAAATAGAAGCATGCATGTTGTCACTGTCTAGTTCATTTCAATAGAAGCTTGCAAGTTGTCATTGTCTAGTTCATTTCAATAGAATCATGCAAGTTGTCACTGTCTAGTTCATTTAAATAGAAGCATACAAGTTGTCACTGTCTAGTTCATTTCAATAGAAGCATGCAAAATGTCACTGTCTAGCTCATTTCAATAAAAGCATAGAAGTTGTCACTGTATAGTTCATTTCAATAAAAGCATGCAAGTTGTCACTGTCTAGAGTTCATTTCAATAGAAGCATGCAAGTTGTCACTGTCTAGCTCATTTCAAAGAAGCATTCATGTTGTAACTGTATAGTTCATTTCAAAGAAGCATGCAAGTTGTCACTGTCTAGTTCATTTCAATAGAAGCATTCAAGTTGTCACTGTCTAGGTCATTTCAATAGAAGCTTGCAAGTTGTCACTGTCTAGTTAATTTCAAAAGAAGCATGCGAGTTTCACTGTCTAGTTCATTTTAAAAGAAGCATGCAAGTTGTCACTGTCCAGTTCATTTCAATAGTATCATGCAAGTTGTCACTGTCTAGTTCATTTCAAAAGAAGCATGCAAGTTGTCACTGTCTAGTTCATTTCAATAGAAGCTT
Source organism: Biomphalaria sudanica (assembly GCA_036873155.1). NCBI lineage: Eukaryota > Metazoa > Mollusca > Gastropoda > Planorbidae > Biomphalaria > Biomphalaria sudanica. The sequence goes on along the minus strand of JAZGLO010006557.1, from coordinate 390,401 downwards.
GCAAGTTGTCACTGTCTAGTTAATTTCAAAAGAAGCATGCGAGTTTCACTGTCTAGTTCATTTAAATAGAAGCATGCAAGTTATCACTGTCTAAATCATTTCAATAGAAACATGCAAGTTGTCACTGTCTAAATCATTTCAATAGAAGCATGCAAGTTGTCACTGTCTAGTTCATTTCGATAGAAGCATGCAAGTTGTCACTGTCTAGTTCATTTCAATAGAAGCATGCAAGTTGTCACTGTCTAGTTCATTTCAATAGAAGCTTGCAAGTTGTCACTGTCTAGTTCATTTCAATAGAAGCATGCAAGTTGTCACTGTCTAGTTCATTTTAGTAGAAGCTTGCAAGTTGTCACTGACTAGTTCATTTCAATAGAGCATGCAAGTTGTCACTGTCTAGTTCATTTCAATAGAAGCATACATGTTGTCACTGTCTAGTTCATTTTAATGGAAGCATGAAAGTTGTCACTGTCTGCTTCATTTCAATAGTAGCATGCAAGTTGTCACTGTCCGGTTCATTTCAATAGTAACATGGAAGTTGTCACTGTCCGGTTCATTTCAATAGTAGCATTCAAGTTGTCACTGTCCGATTCATTTAAATAGTAGCATGTAAGTTGTCACTGTCTAGTTCATTTTAATAGAAGCATGCAAGTTGCCACTTTCTGGTTCATTTCAATAAAAGCATGCAAGGTTTCACTTTCTGGTTCATTTCAATAGTAGCATGCAAGTTGTCACTGTCTGGTTCATTTCAATAGTAGCATGCAAGTTGTCACTGTCTGGTTCATTTCAATAGTAGCATGCAAGTTGTCAGTGTCTGGTTCATTTCAATAGTAGCATGTAAGTTGTCACTGTCTTTTTCATTTTAATAGAAGCAAGCAAGTTGTCACTGTCTAAAGTTCATTTCAATAGAAGCATGCAAGTTGTCACTGTCTAGTTCATTTCAATAGAAGCATGCAAGTTGTCACTGTCTAGTTCATTTTAATAGAAGCATAAAAGTTGTTACTGTATAGTTCATTTCAATAAAAGCATGCAAGTTGTCACTGTCTAAAGTTCATTTCAATAGAAGCATGCAAGTTGTCACTGTCTAGTTCATTTCAATAGAAGCATGCAAGTTGTCACTGTCTAGTTCATTTTGATACAAGCATGCACGTTGTCACTGTATAGTTCATTTCAATAGAAGCATGCAAGTTGTCACTGTCTAGTTTATTTCAAAAGAAGCATGCAAGTTGCCACTTTCTGGTTTATTTCAATAAAAGCATGCAAGGTTTCACTTTCTGGTTCATTTATATAGTAGCATGCAAGTTGTCACTGTCTGGTTCATTTCAATAGTAGCATGCAAGTTGTCACTGTCTGGTTCATTTCAATAGTAGCATGCAAGTTGTCAGTGTCTGGTTCATTTCAATAGTAGCATGTAAGTTGTCACTGTCTTTTTAATTTCAATAGAAGCAAGCAAGTTGTCACTGTCTAAAGTTCATTTCAATAGAAGCATGCAAGTTGTCACTGTCTAGTTCATTTCAATAGAAGCATGCAAGTTGTCACTGTCTAGTTCATTTTAATAGAAGCATAAAAGTTGTCACTGTATAGTTCATTTCAATAGAAGCATGCAAGTTGTCACTGTCTAAAGTTCATTTCAATAGAAGCATGCAAGTTGTCACTGTCTATTTCATCTCAATAGAAGCATGCAAGTTGTCACTGTCTAGCTTATTTCAATACTAGCAAGCAAGTTGTCACTGTCTAGTTCATTTTAAAGAAGCATGCAAGTTTTCACTGTCTAGTTTATTTCAATAGAAGCATTTAAGTTGTTACTGTCTAGGTCATTTCAATAGAAGCTTGCAAGTTGTCACTGTCTAGTTCATTTCAAAAGAAGCATGCGAGTTTCACTGTCTAGTTCATTTCAAAAGAAGCATGCGAGTTTCACTGTCTAGTCCATTTCAAAAGAAGCATGCAAGTTGTCACTGTCTAGTTCATTTCAATAGAAGCATGCAAGTTGTCACTGTCTAAATCATTTCAATAGAAGCATGCAAGTTGTCACTGTCTGAATCATTTCAATAGAAGCATGCAAGTTTTCACTGTCTAGTTCATTTCGATAGAAGCATGCAAGTTGTCACTGTCTAGTTCATTTCAATAGAAGCATGCATGTTGTCACTGTCTAGTTCATTTCAATAGAAGCATGCAAGTTTCTCACTGTCTAAATCATTTCAATAGAAGCATGCAAGTTGTCACTGTCTAGTTCATTTCAATAGAAGCATGCATGTTGTCACTGTCTAGTTCATTTCAATAGAAGCATGCAAGTTGTCACTGTCTAGTTCATTTCAATAGAAGCATGCAAGTTTTCACTGTCTAGTTCATTTCGATAGAAGCATGCAAGTTGTCACTGTCTAGTTCATTTCAATAGAAACATGCATGTTGTCACTGTCTAGTTCATTTCAATAGAAGCATGCAAGTTGTCACTGTCTAGTTAATTTCAATAGAAGCATGCAAGTTGTCACTGTCTAGTTCATTTCGATAGAAGCATGCAAGTTGTCACTGTCTAGTTCATTTCAATAGAAGCTTGCAAGTTGTCACTGTCTAGTTAATTTCAAAAGAAGCATGCGAGTTTCACTGTCTAGTTCATTTCAATAGAAGCTTGCAAGTTGTCACTGTCTAGTTCATTTCAATAGAAGCATGCAAGTTGTCACTGTCTAGTTCATTTCAATAGAAGCTTGCAAGTTGTCACTGTCTAGTTTAATTCAATAGAAGCATGCAAGTATTCACTGTCTAGTTTATTTAAATAGAAGCATGCATGTTGTCACTGTCTAGTTCATTTCAATAGTAGCATGTAAGTTGTCACTGTCATTTTCATTTCAATAGAAGCAAGCAAGTTGTCATTGTCTGGTTCATTTCAATAGAAGTGAGCAAGTTGTCACTGTCTTGTTTATTTTAATAGTAGCATTCAAGTTGTCATTGTCTGTATCATTTCAATAGTAGCATGCAAGTTGTCACTGTCTAGTTCATTTCAATAGAAGCATGCAAGTTGTCACTTTCTGGTTCATTTCAATAGTAGCATGCAAGTTGTCACTGTCTGGTTCATTTCAATAGTAGCATGCAAGTTGTCAGTGTCTGGTTCATTTCAATAGTAGCATGTAAGTTGTCACTGTCTTTTTCATTTCAATAGAAGCATGCAAATTGTCACTGTCTGGTTATTTTCAATAGAAGCGAGCAATTTGTCACTGTCTAGAGTTTATTTAAATAGAAGCATGCAAGTTGTCACTTTCTGGTTCATTTCAATAAAAGCATGCACTTTGTCACTGTCTGGTTCATTTCAATAGTAGCATGCAAGTTGTCACTGTCTGGTTCATTTCAATAGAAGCATGTAAGTTGTCACTGTTTAGTTCATTTCAATAGAAGCATGCAAGTTGTCACTGTCTAGTTCATTTCAATAGAAGCATGCAATTTGTCACTGTCTAGGTCATTTAAATAGAAGCTTGCAAGTTGTCATTGTCTAGTTCATTTCAATAGAAGCATGCAAGTTGTCACTGTCTAGTTCATTTAAAAAGAAGCATACAAGTTGTCACTGTCTAGTTCATTTCAATAGAAGCATGCAAAATGTCACTGTCTAGCTCATTTCATAAAAAGCATAGAAGTTGTCACTGTATAGTTCATTTCAATAGAAGCATGCAAGTTGTCACTGTCTAGAGTTCATTTCAATAGAAGCATGCAGGTTGTCACTGTCTAGCTCATTTCAAAGAAGCATTCCTGTTGTAACTGTATAGTTCATTTCAAAGAAGCATGCAAGTTGTCACTGTCTAGTTCATTTCAATAGAAGCATTCAAGTTGTCACTGTCTAGGTCATTTCAATAGAAGCTTGCAAGTTGTCACTGTCTAGTTAATTTCAAAAGAAGCATGCGAGTTTCACTGTCTAGTTCATTTCAAAAGAAGCATGCAAGTTGTCACTGTCCAGTTCATTTCAATAGTATCATGCAAGTTGTCACTGTCTAGTTAATTTCAATAGAAGCATGCAAGTTGTCACTGTCTAGTTCATTTCGATAGAAGCATGCAAGTTGTCACTTTCTAGTTTATTTCAATAGAAGCTTGCAAGTTGTCACTGTCTAGTTAATTTCAAAAGAAGCATGCGAGTTTCACTGTCTAGTTCATTTAAATAGAAGCATGCGAGTTTCTTTGTCTAGTCCATTTCAAAAGAAGCATGCAAGTTGTCACTGTCTAGTTCATTTCAATAGAAGCATGCAAGTTATCACTGTCTAAATCATTTCAATAGAAACATGCAAGTTGTCACTGTCTAAATCATTTCAATAGAAGCATGCAAGTTGTCACTGTCTAGTTCATTTCGATAGAAGCATGCAAGTTGTCACTGTCTAGTTCATTTCAATAGAAGCATGCAAGTTGTCACTGTCTAGTTCATTTCAATAGAAGCTTGCAAGTTGTCACTGTCTAGTTCATTTCAATAGAAGCATGCAAGTTGTCACTGTCTAGTTCATTTTAGTTGAAGCTTGCAAGTTGTCACTGTCTAGTTCATTTCAATAGAGCATGCAAGTTGTCACTGTCTAGTTTATTTCAATAGAAGCATACATGTTGTCACTGTCTAGTTCATTTTAATGGAAGCATGAAAGTTGTCACTGTCTGCTTCATTTCAATAGTAGCATGCACGTTGTCACTGTCCGGTTCATTTCAATAGTAACATGGAAGTTGTCACTGTCCGGTTCATTTCAATAGTAGCATTCAAGTTGTCACTGTCCGGTTCATTTAAATAGTAGCATGTAAATTGTCACTGTCTAGTTCATTTTAATAGAAGCATGCAAGTTGCCACTTTCTGGTTCATTTCAATAAAAGCATGCAAGGTTTCACTTTCTGGTTCATTTCAATAGTAGCATGCAAGTTGTCACTGTCTGGTTCATTTCAATAGTAGCATGCAAGTTGTCACTGTCTGGTTCATTTCAATAGTAGCATGCAAGTTGTCAGTGTCTGGTTCATTTCAATAGTAGCATGTAAGTTGTCACTGTCTTTTTCATTTTAATAGAAGCAAGCAAGTTGTCACTGTCTAAAGTTCATTTCAATAGAAGCATGCAAGTTGTCACTGTCTAGTTCATTTCAATAGAAGCATGCAAGTTGTCACTGTCTAGTTCATTTTAATAGAAGCATAAAAGTTGTCACTGTATAGTTCATTTCAATAAAAGCATGCAAGTTGTCACTGTCTAAAGTTCATTTCAATAGAAGCATGCAAGTTGTCACTGTCTAGTTCATTTCAATAGAAGCATGCAAGTTGTATCTGTCTAGCTCATTTCAATAGTAGCAAGCAAGTTGTCACTGTCTAGTTCATTTTAAAGAAGCATGCAAGTTGTCACTGTCTAGTTTATTTCAATAGAAGCATTCAAGTTGTCACTGTCTAGGTCATTTCAATAGAAGCTTGCAAGTTGTCACTGTCTAGTTCATTTCAAAAGAAGCATGCGAGTTTTAATGTCTAGTCCATTTCAAAAGAAGCATGCAGGTTGTCACTGTCTAGTTCGTTTCAATAGAAGCATGCAAGTTGTCACTGTCTAAATCATTTCAATAGAAGCATGCAAGTTGTCACTGTCTAGTTCATTTTGATACAAGCATGCAAGTTGTCACTGTCTAGTTCATTTCAATAGAAGCTTGCAAGTTGTCACTGTCTAGTTCATTTCAATAGAAGCATGCAAGTTGTCACTGTCTAGTTCATTTCAATAGAAGCTTGCAAGTTGTCACTGTCTAGTTTAATTCAATAGAAGCATGCAAGTATTCACTGTCTAGTTTAATTCAATAGAAGCATGCAAGTATTCACTGTCTAGTTTATTTAAATAGAAGCATGCATGTTGTCACTGTCTAGTTCATTTCAATAGAAGCATGCAAGTTGCCACTGTCTAGTTCATTTTAATAGAGGCATGCAAGTTGTCACTGTCTAAATCATTTCAATAGAAGCATGCAAGTTGTCACTGTCTAGAGTTCATTTCAATAGAAGCATGCAAGTTGTCACTTTCTGGTTCTTTAACTAAAAGCATGCACGTTGTCACTGTCTAGTTCATTTCAAAAGAAGCATGCAAGTTGTCACTGTCTAGTTCATTTTAGTAGAAGCTTGCAAGTTGTCACTGTCTAGTTCATTTCAATAGAGCATGCAAGTTGTCACTGTCTAGTTCATTTCAATAGAAGCATGCATGTTGTCACTGTCTAGTTCATTTTAATGGAAGCATGTAAGTTGTCACTGTCTAGTTCATTTCAATAGAGGCATGCAAGTTGTCACTGTCTGCTTCATTTCAATAGTAGCATGCAAGTTGTCACTGTCCGGTTCATTTCAATAGTAACATGGAAGTTGTCACTGTCCGGTTCTTTTCAATAGTAGCATTCAAGTTGTCACTGTCCGGTTCATTTCAATAGTAGCATGTAAGTTATCACTGTCTAGTTCATTTCAAAAGAAGCATGCAAGTTGCCACTTTCTGGTTCATTTCAATAAAAGCATGCAAGGTTTCACTTTCTGGTTCATTTAAATAGTAGCATGCAAGTTGTCACTGTCTGGTTCATTTCAATAGTAGCATGCAAGTTGTCACTGTCTGGTTCATTTCAATAGTAGCATGCAAGTTGTCAGTGTCTAGTTCATTTCAATAGTAGCATGTAAGTTGTCACTGTCTTTTTCATTTCAATAGAAGCAAGCAAGTTGTCACTGTCTAAAGTTCATTTCAATAGAAGCATGCAAGTTGTCACTGTCTAGAGTTCATTTCAATAGAAGCATGCAAGTTGTCACTTTCTGGTTCTTTAACTAAAAGCATGCACGTTGTCACTGTCTAGTTCATTTCAAAAGAAGCATGCAAGTTGTCACTGTCTAGTTCATTTTAGTAGAAGCTTGCAAGTTGTCACTGTCTAGTTCATTTCAATAGAGCATGCAAGTTGTAACTGTCTAGTTCATTTCAATAGAAGCATGCATGTTGTCACTGTCTAGTTCATTTTAATGGAAGCATGTAAGTTGTCACTGTCTAGTTCATTTCAATAGAGGCATGCAAGTTGTCACTGTCTGCTTCATTTCAATAGTAGCATGCAAGTTGTCACTTTCCGGTTCATTTCAATAGTAACATGGAAGTTGTCACTGTCCGGTTCTTTTCAATAGTAGCATTCAAGTTGTCACTGTCTGGTTCATTTCAATAGTAGCATGTAAGTTATCACTGTCTAGTTCATTTCAAAAGAAGCATGCAAGTTGCCACTTTCTGGTTCATTTAAATAAAAGCATGCAAGGTTTCACTTTCTGGTTCATTTAAATAGTAGCATGCAAGTTGTCACTGTCTGGTTCATTTCAATAGTAGCATGCAAGTTGTCACTGTCTGGTTCATTTCAATAGTAGCATGCAAGTTGTCAGTGTCTGGTTCATTTCAATAGTAGCATGTAAGTTGTCACTGTCTTTTTCATTTCAATAGAAGCAAGCAAGTTGTCACTGTCTAAAGTTCATTTCAATAGAAGCATGCAAGTTGTCACTGTCTAGAGTTCATTTCAATAGAAGCATGCAAGTTGTCACTTTCTGGTTCTTTAACTAAAAGCATGCACGTTGTCACTGTCTAGTTCATTTCAAAAGAAGCATGCAAGTTGTCACTGTCTAGTTCATATTAGTAGAAGCTTGCAAGTTGTTACTGTCTAGTTCATTTCAATAGAGCATGCAAGTTGTAAATGTCTAGTTCATTTCAATAGAAGCATGCATGTTGTCACTGTCTAGTTCATTTTAATGGAAGCATGTAAGTTGTCACTGTCTAGTTCATTTCAATAGAGGCATGCAAGTTGTCACTGTCTGCTTCATTTCAATAGTAGCATGCAAGTTGTCACTGTCCGGTTCATTTCAATAGTAACATGGAAGTTGTCACTGTCCGGTTCTTTTCAATAGTAGCATTCAAGTTGTCACTGTCCGGTTCATTTCAATAGTAGCATGTAAGTTATCACTGTCTAGTTCATTTCAAAAGAAGCATGCAAGTTGCCACTTTCTGGTTCATTTCAATAAAAGCATGCAAGGTTTCACTTTCTGGTTCATTTAAATAGTAGCATGCAATTTGTCACTGTCTGGTTCATTTCAATAGTAGCATGCAAGTTGTCACTGTCTGGTTCATTTCAATAGTAGCATGCAAGTTGTCAGTGTCTGGTTCATTTCAATAGTAGCATGTAAGTTGTCACTGTCTTTTTCATTTCAATAGAAGCATGCAAGTTGTCACTGTCTGGTTCATTTCAATAGTAGCATGCAAGTTGTCAGTGTCTGGTTCATTTCAATAGTAGCATGTAAGTTGTCACTGTCTTTTTCATTTTAATAGAAGCAAGCAAGTTGTCACTGTCTAAAGTTCATTTCAATAGAAGCATGCAAGTTGTCACTGTCTAGTTCATTTCAATAGAAGCATGCAAGTTGTCACAGTCTAGTTCATTTTAATAGAAGCATAAAAGTTGTCACTGTATAGTTCATTTCAATAAAAGCATGCAAGTTGTCACTGTCTAAAGTTCATTTCAATAGAAGCATGCAAGTTGTCACTGTCTAGTTCATTTCAATAGAAGCATGCAAGTTGTATCTGTCTAGCTCATTTCAATAGTAGCAAGCAAGTTGTCACTGTCTAGTTCATTTTAAAGAAGCATGCAAGTTGTCACTGTCTAGTTTATTTCAATAGAAGCATTCAAGTTGTCACTGTCTAGGTCATTTCAATAGAAGCTTGCAAGTTGTCACTGTCTAGTTCATTTCAAAAGAAGCATGCGAGTTTTAATGTCTAGTCCATTTCAAATGAAGCATGCAGGTTGTCACTGTCTAGTTCGTTTCAATAGAAGCATGCAAGTTGTCACTGTCTAAATCATTTCAATAGAAGCATGCAAGTTGTCACTGTCTAGTTCATTTTGATACAAGCATGCAAGTTGTCACTGTCTAGTTCATTTCAATAGAAGCTTGCAAGTTGTCACTGTCTAGTTCATTTCAATAGAAGCATGCAAGTTGTCACTGTCTAGTTCATTTAAATAGAAGCTTGCAAGTTGTCACTGTCTCGTTTAATTCAATAGAAGCATGCAAGTATTCACTGTCTAGTTTAATTCAATAGAAGCATGCAAGTATTCACTGTCTAGTTTATTTAAATAGAAGCATGCATGTTGTCACTGTCTAGTTCATTTCAATAGAAGCATGCAAGTTGCCACTGTCTAGTTCATTTTAATAGAGGCATGCAAGTTGTCACAAACTAAATCATTTCAATAGAAGCATGCAAGTTGTCACTGTCTAGAGTTTATTTCAATAGAAGCATGCAAGTTGTCACTTTCTGGTTCTTTAACTAAAAGCATGCACGTTGTCACTGTCTAGTTCATTTCAAAAGAAGCATGCAAGTTGTCACTGTCTAGTTCATTTTAGTAGAAGCTTGCAAGTTGTCACTGTCTAGTTCATTTCAATAGAGCATGCAAGTTGTCACTGTCTAGTTCATTTCAATAGAATCATGCATGTTGTCACTGTCTAGTTCATTTTAATGGAAGCATGTAAGTTGTCACTGTCTAGTTCATTTCAATAGAGGCATGCAAGTTGTCACTGTCTGCTTCATTTCAATAGTAGCATGCAAGTTGTCACTGTCCGGTTCATTTCAATAGTAACATGGAAGTTGTCACTGTCCGGTTCTTTTCAATAGTAGCATTCAAGTTGTCACTGTCCGGTTCATTTCAATAGTAGCATGTAAGTTATCACTGTCTAGTTCATTTTAAAAGAAGCATGCAAGTTGCCACTTTCTGGTTCATTTCAATAAAAGCATGCAAGGTTTCACTTTCTGGTTCATTTAAATAGTAGCATGCAAGTTGTCACTGTCTGGTTCATTTCAATAGTAGCATGCAAGTTGTCACTGTCTGGTTCATTTCAATAGTAGCATGCAAGTTGTCAGTGTCTGGTTCATTTCAATAGTAGCATGTAAGTTGTCACTGTCTTTTTCATTTCAATAGAAGCAAGCAAGTTGTCACTGTCTAAAGTTCATTTCAATAGAAGCATGCAAGTTGTCACTGTCTAGAGTTCATTTCAATAGAAGCATGCAAGTTGTCACTTTCTGGTTCTTTAACTAAAAGCATGCACGTTGTCACTGTCTAGTTCATTTCAAAAGAAGCATGCAAGTTGTCACTGTCTAGTTCATTTTAGTAGAAGCTTGCAAGTTGTCACTGTCTAGTTCATTTCAATAGAGCATGCAAGTTGTCACTGTCTAGTTCATTTCAATAGAAGCATGCATGTTGTCACTGTCTAGTTCATTTTAATGGAAGCATGTAAGTTGTCACTGTCTAGTTCATTTCAATAGAGGCATGCAAGTTGTCACTGTCTGCTTCATTTCAATAGTAGCATGCAAGTTGTCACTGTCCGGTTCATTTCAATAGTAACATGGAAGTTGTCACTGTCCGGTTCTTTTCAATAGTAGCATTCAAGTTGTCACTGTCCGGTTCATTTCAATAGTAGCATGTAAGTTATCACTGTCTAGTTCATTTCAAAAGAAGCATGCAAGTTGCCACTTTCTGGTTCATTTCAATAAAAGCATGCAAGGTTTCACTTTCTGGTTCATTTAAATAGTAGCATGCAAGTTGTCACTGTCTGGTTCATTTCAATAGTAGCATGCAAGTTGTCACTGTCTGGTTCATTTCAATAGTAGCATGCAAGTTGTCAGTGTCTAGTTCATTTCAATAGTAGCATGTAAGTTGTCACTGTCTTTTTCATTTCAATAGAAGCAAGCAAGTTGTCACTGTCTAAAGTTCATTTCAATAGAAGCATGCAAGTTGTCACTGTCTAGAGTTCATTTCAATAGAAGCATGCAAGTTGTCACTTTCTGGTTCTTTAACTAAAAGCATGCACGTTGTCACTGTCTAGTTCATTTCAAAAGAAGCATGCAAGTTGTCACTGTCTAGTTCATTTTAGTAGAAGCTTGCAAGTTGTCACTGTCTAGTTCATTTCAATAGAGCATGCAAGTTGTAACTGTCTAGTTCATTTCAATAGAAGCATGCATGTTGTCACTGTCTAGTTCATTTTAATGGAAGCATGTAAGTTGTCACTGTCTAGTTCATTTCAATAGAGGCATGCAAGTTGTCACTGTCTGCTTCATTTCAATAGTAGCATGCAAGTTGTCACTTTCCGGTTCATTTCAATAGTAACATGGAAGTTGTCACTGTCCGGTTCTTTTCAATAGTAGCATTCAAGTTGTCACTGTCTGGTTCATTTCAATAGTAGCATGTAAGTTATCACTGTCTAGTTCATTTCAAAAGAAGCATGCAAGTTGCCACTTTCTGGTTCATTTCAATAAAAGCATGCAAGGTTTCACTTTCTGGTTCATTTAAATAGTAGCATGCAAGTTGTCACTGTCTGGTTCATTTCAATAGTAGCATGCAAGTTGTCACTGTCTGGTTCATTTCAATAGTAGCATGCAAGTTGTCAGTGTCTGGTTCATTTCAATAGTAGCATGTAAGTTGTCACTGTCTTTTTCATTTCAATAGAAGCAAGCAAGTTGTCACTGTCTAAAGTTCATTTCAATAGAAGCATGCAAGTTGTCACTGTCTAGAGTTCATTTCAATAGAAGCATGCAAGTTGTCACTTTCTGGTTCTTTAACTAAAAGCATGCACGTTGTCACTGTCTAGTTCATTTCAAAAGAAGCATGCAAGTTGTCACTGTCTAGTTCATATTAGTAGAAGCTTGCAAGTTGTTACTGTCTAGTTCATTTCAATAGAGCATGCAAGTTGTAACTGTCTAGTTCATTTCAATAGAAGCATGCATGTTGTCACTGTCTAGTTCATTTTAATGGAAGCATGTAAGTTGTCACTGTCTAGTTCATTTCAATAGAGGCATGCAAGTTGTCACTGTCTGCTTCATTTCAATAGTAGCATGCAAGTTGTCACTGTCCGGTTCATTTCAATAGTAACATGGAAGTTGTCACTGTCCGGTTCTTTTCAATAGTAGCATTCAAGTTGTCACTGTCCGGTTCATTTCAATAGTAGCATGTAAGTTATCACTGTCTAGTTCATTTCAAAAGAAGCATGCAAGTTGCCACTTTCTGGTTCATTTCAATAAAAGCATGCAAGGTTTCACTTTCTGGTTCATTTAAATAGTAGCATGCAATTTGTCACTGTCTGGTTCATTTCAATAGTAGCATGCAAGTTGTCACTGTCTGGTTCATTTCAATAGTAGCATGCAAGTTGTCAGTGTCTGGTTCATTTCAATAGTAGCATGTAAGTTGTCACTGTCTTTTTCATTTCAATAGAAGCATGCAAGTTGTCACTGTCTGGTTCATTTCAATAGTAGCATGCAAGTTGTCAGTGTCTGGTTCATTTCAATAGTAGCATGTAAGTTGTCACTGTCTTTTTCATTTTAATAGAAGCAAGCAAGTTGTCACTGTCTAAAGTTCATTTCAATAGAAGCATGCAAGTTGTCACTGTCTAGTTCATTTCAATAGAAGCATGCAAGTTGTCACAGTCTAGTTCATTTTAATAGAAGCATAAAAGTTGTCACTGTATAGTTCATTTCAATAAAAGCATGCAAGTTGTCACTGTCTAAAGTTCATTTCAATAGAAGCATGCAAGTTGTCACTGTCTAGTTCATTTCAATAGAAGCATGCAAGTTGTATCTGTCTAGCTCATTTCAATAGTAGCAAGCAAGTTGTCACTGTCTAGTTCATTTTAAAGAAGCATGCAAGTTGTCACTGTCTAGTTTATTTCAATAGAAGCATTCAAGTTGTCACTGTCTAGGTCATTTCAATAGAAGCTTGCAAGTTGTCACTGTCTAGTTCATTTCAAAAGAAGCATGCGAGTTTTAATGTCTAGTCCATTTCAAATGAAGCATGCAGGTTGTCACTGTCTAGTTCGTTTCAATAGAAGCATGCAAGTTGTCACTGTCTAAATCATTTCAATAGAAGCATGCAAGTTGTCACTGTCTAGTTCATTTTGATACAAGCATGCAAGTTGTCACTGTCTAGTTCATTTCAATAGAAGCTTGCAAGTTGTCACTGTCTAGTTCATTTCAATAGAAGCATGCAAGTTGTCACTGTCTAGTTCATTTAAATAGAAGCTTGCAAGTTGTCACTGTCTCGTTTAATTCAATAGAAGCATGCAAGTATTCACTGTCTAGTTTAATTCAATAGAAGCATGCAAGTATTCACTGTCTAGTTTATTTAAATAGAAGCATGCATGTTGTCACTGTCTAGTTCATTTCAATAGAAGCATGCAAGTTGCCACTGTCTAGTTCATTTTAATAGAGGCATGCAAGTTGTCACAAACTAAATCATTTCAATAGAAGCATGCAAGTTGTCACTGTCTAGAGTTCATTTCAATAGAAGCATGCAAGTTGTCACTTTCTGGTTCTTTAACTAAAAGCATGCACGTTGTCACTGTCTAGTTCATTTCAAAAGAAGCATGCAAGTTGTCACTGTCTAGTTCATTTTAGTAGAAGCTTGCAAGTTGTCACTGTCTAGTTCATTTCAATAGAGCATGCAAGTTGTCACTGTCTAGTTCATTTCAATAGAAGCATGCATGTTGTCACTGTCTAGTTCATTTTAATGGAAGCATGTAAGTTGTCACTGTCTAGTTCATTTCAATAGAGGCATGCAAGTTGTCACTGTCTGCTTCATTTCAATAGTAGCATGCAAGTTGTCACTGTCCGGTTCATTTCAATAGTAACATGGAAGTTGTCACTGTCCGGTTCTTTTCAATAGTAGCATTCAAGTTGTCACTGTCCGGTTCATTTCAATAGTAGCATGTAAGTTATCACTGTCTAGTTCATTTTAAAAGAAGCATGCAAGTTGCCACTTTCTGGTTCATTTCAATAAAAGCATGCAAGGTTTCACTTTCTGGTTCATTTAAATAGTAGCATGCAAGTTGTCACTGTCTGGTTCATTTCAATAGTAGCATGCAAGTTGTCACTGTCTGGTTCATTTCAATAGTAGCATGCAAGTTGTCAGTGTCTGGTTCATTTCAATAGTAGCATGTAAGTTGTCACTGTCTTTTTCATTTCAATAGAAGCAAGCAAGTTGTCACTGTCTAAAGTTCATTTCAATAGAAGCATGCAAGTTGTCACTGTCTAGAGTTCATTTCAATAGAAGCATGCAAGTTGTCACTTTCTGGTTCTTTAACTAAAAGCATGCACGTTGTCACTGTCTAGTTCATTTCAAAAGAAGCATGCAAGTTGTCACTGTCTAGTTCATTTTAGTAGAAGCTTGCAAGTTGTCACTGTCTAGTTCATTTCAATAGAGCATGCAAGTTGTAACTGTCTAGTTCATTTCAATAGAAGCATGCATGTTGTCACTGTCTAGTTCATTTTAATGGAAGCATGTAAGTTGTCACTGTCTAGTTCATTTCAATAGAGGCATGCAAGTTGTCACTGTCTGCTTCATTTCAATAGTAGCATGCAAGTTGTCACTTTCCGGTTCATTTCAATAGTAACATGGAAGTTGTCACTGTCCGGTTCTTTTCAATAGTAGCATTCAAGTTGTCACTGTCCGGTTCATTTCAATAGTAGCATGTAAGTTATCACTGTCTAGTTCATTTCAAAAGAAGCATGCAAGTTGCCACTTTCTGGTTCATTTCAATAAAAGCATGCAAGGTTTCACTTTCTGGTTCATTTAAATAGTAGCATGCAAGTTGTCACTGTCTGGTTCATTTCAATAGTAGCATGCAAGTTGTCACTGTCTGGTTCATTTTAATAGTAGCATGCAAGTTGTCAGTGTCTGGTTCATTTCAATAGTAGCATGTAAGTTGTCACTGTCTTTTTCATTTCAATAGAAGCAAGCAAGTTGTCACTGTCTAAAGTTCATTTCAATAGAAGCATGCAAGTTGTCACTGTCTAGAGTTCATTTTAATAGAAGCATGCAAGTTGTCACTTTCTGGTTCTTTAACTAAAAGCAAGCACGTTGTCACTGTCTAGTTCATTTCAAAAGAAGCATGCAAGTTGTCACTGTCTAGTTCATATTAGTAGAAGCTTGCAAGTTGTTACTGTCTAGTTCATTTCAATAGAGCATGCAAGTTGTAACTGTCTAGTTCATTTCAATAGAAGCATGCATGTTGTCACTGTCTAGTTCATTTTAATGGAAGCATGTAAGTTGTCACTGTCTAGTTCATTTCAATAGAGGCATGCAAGTTGTCACTGTCTGCTTCATTTCAATAGTAGCATGCAAGTTGTCACTGTCCGGTTCATTTCAATAGTAACATGGAAGTTGTCACTGTCCGGTTCTTTTCAATAGTAGCATTCAAGTTGTCACTGTCCGGTTCATTTCAATAGTAGCATGTAAGTTATCACTGTCTAGTTCATTTCAAAAGAAGCATGCAAGTTGCCACTTTCTGGTTCATTTCAATAAAAGCATGCAAGGTTTCACTTTCTGGTTCATTTAAATAGTAGCATGCAAGTTGTCACTGTCTGGTTCATTTCAATAGTAGCATGCAAGTTGTCACTGTCTGGTTCATTTCAATAGTAGCATGCAAGTTGTCAGTGTCTGGTTCATTTCAATAGTAGCATGTAAGTTGTCACTGTCTTTTTCATTTCAATAAAAGCAAGCAAGTTGTCACTGTCTAAAGTTCATTTCAATAGAAGCATGCAAGTTGTCACTGTCTAGTTCATTTCAATAGAAGCATGCAAGTTGTCACTTTCTGGTTCTTTAACTAAAAGCATGCACGTTGTCACTGTCTAGTTCATTTCAAAAGAAGCATGCAAGTTGTCACTGTCTAGTTCATATTAGTAGAAGCTTGCAAGTTGTCACTGTCTAGTTCATTTCAATAGAGCATGCAAGTTGTAACTGTCTAGTTCATTTCAATAGAAGCATGCATGTTGTCACTGTCTAGTTCATTTTAATGGAAGCATGTAAGTTGTCACTGTCTAGTTCATTTCAATAGAGGCATGCAAGTTGTCACTGTCTGCTTCATTTCAATAGTAGCATGCAAGTTGTCACTGTCCGGTTCATTTCAATAGTAACATGGAAGTTGTCACTGTCCGGTTCTTTTCAATAGTAGCATTCAAGTTGTCACTGTCCGGTTCATTTCAATAGTAGCATGTAAGTTATCACTGTCTAGTTCATTTCAAAAGAAGCATGCAAGTTGCCACTTTCTGGTTCATTTCAATAAAAGCATGCAAGGTTTCACTTTCTGGTTCATTTAAATAGTAGCATGCAAGTTGTCACTGTCTGGTTCATTTCAATAGTAGCATGCAAGTTGTCACTGTCTGGTTCATTTCAATAGTAGCATGCAAGTTGTCAGTGTCTGGTTCATTTCAATAGTAGCATGTAAGTTGTCACTGTCTTTTTCATTTCAATAGAAGCAAGCAAGTTTTCACTGTCTCAAGTTCATTTCAATAGAAGCATGCAAGTTGTCACTGTCTAGTTCATTTCAATAGAAGCATGCAAGTTGTCACTGTCTAGTTCATTTTAATAGAAGCATAAAAGTTGTCACTGTATAGTTCATTTCAATAGAAGCATGCAAATTGTCACTGTCTAAAGTTCATTTCAATAGAAGCATGCAAGTTGTCAGTGTCTGGTTCATTTCAATAGTAGCATGTAAGTTGTCACTGTCTTTTTCATTTTAATAGAAGCAAGCAAGTTGTCACTGTCTAAAGTTCATTTCAATAGAAGCATGCAAGTTGTCACTGTCTAGTTCATTTCAATAGAAGCATGCAAGTTGTCACTGTCTAGTTCATTTTAATAGAAGCATAAAAGTTGTCACTGTATAGTTCATTTCAATAGAAGCATGCAAGTTGTCACTGTCTAAAGTTCATTTCAATAGAAGCATGCAAGTTGTCACTGTCTAGTTCATTTCAATAGAAGCATGCAAGTTGTCACTGTCTAGCTCATTTCAATAGTAGCAAGCAAGTTGTCACTGTCTAGTTCATTTTAACAAAAGCATGCAAGTTTTCACTGTCTAGTTTATTTCAATAGAAGCATTCAAGTTGTCACTGTCTAGGTCATTTCAATAGAAGCTTGCAAGTTGTCACTGTCTAGTTCATTTCAAAAGAAGCATGCGAGTTTCACTGTCTAGTTCATTTCAAAAGAAGCATGCGAGTTTCACTGTCTAGTCCATTTCAAAAGAAGCATGCAAGTTGTCACTGTCTAGTTCATTTCAATAGAAGCATGCAAGTTGTCACTGTCTAAAGTTCATTTCAATAGAAGCATGCAAGTTGTCAGTGTCTGGTTCATTTCAATAGTAGCATGTAAGTTGTCACTGTCTTTTTCATTTTAATAGAAGCAAGCAAGTTGTCACTGTCTAAAGTTCATTTCAATAGAAGCATGCAAGTTGTCACTGTCTAATTCATTTCAATAGAAGCATGCAAGTTGTCACTGTCTAGTTCATTTTAATAGAAGCATAAAAGTTGTCACTGTATAGTTCATTTCAATAAAAGTATGCAAGTTGTCACTGTCTAAAGTTCATTTCAATAGAAGCATGCAAGTTGTCACTGTCTAGTTCATTTCAATAGAAGCATGCAAGTTGTCACTGTCTAGCTCATTTCAATAGTAGCAAGCAAGTTGTCACTGTCTAGTTCATTTTGAAGAAGCATGCAAATTGTCACTGTCTAGTTTATTTCAATAGAAGCATTCAAGTTGTCACTGCCTAGGTCATTTCAATAGAAGCTTGCAAGTTTTCACTGTCTAGTTCATTTCAAAAGAAGCATGCGAGTTTCAATGTCTAGTCCATTTCAAAGGAAGCATGCAGGTTGTCACTGTCTAGTTCGTTTCAATAGAAGCATGCAAGTTGTCACTGTCTAAATCATTTCAATAGAAGCATGCAAGTTGTCACTGTCTGCTTCATTTCAATAGTAGCATGCAAGTTGTCACTTTCCGGTTCATTTCAATAGAAGCTTGCAAGTTGTCACTGTCTAGTTCATTTCAATAGAAGCATGCAAGTTGTCACTGTCTAGTTCATTTCAATAGAAGCTTGCAAGTTGTCACTGTCTAGTTTAATTCAATAGAAGCATGCAAGTATTCACTGTCTAGTTTATTTAAATAGAAGCATGCATGTTGTCACTGTCTAGTTCATTTCAATAGAAGCATGCAAGTTTCCACTGTCTAGTTCATTTTAATAGAGGCATGCAAGTTGTCACTGTCTAAATCATTTCAATAGAAGCATGCAAGTTGTCACTGTCTAGAGTTCATTTCAATAGAAGCATGCAAGTTGTCACTTTCTGGTTCTTTAATTAAAAGCATGCACGTTGTCACTGTCTAGTTCATTTCAATAGAAGCATGCAAGTTGTCACTGTCTAGTTCATTTTAGTAGAAGCTTGCAAGTTGTCACTGTCTAGTTCATTTCAATAGAGCATGCAAGTTGTCACTGTCTAGTTCATTTCAATAGAAGCATGCATGTTGTCACTGTCTAGTTCATTTTAATGTAAGCATGTAAGTTGTCACTGTCTAGTTCATTTCAATAGAGGCATGCAAGTTGTCACTGTCTAGTTCATTTCAATAGAAGCATGCAAGTTGTCACTGTCTAGCTCATTTCAATAGTAGCAAGCAAGTTGTCACTGTCTAGTTCATTTTAAAGAAGCATGCAAGTTTTCACTGTCTAGTTTATTTCAATAGAAGCATTCAAGTTGTCACTGTCTAGGTCATTTCAATAGAAGCTTGCAAGTTGTCACTGTCTAGTTCATTTCAAAAGAAGCATGCGAGTTTCACTGTCTAGTTCATTTCAAAAGAAGCATGCGAGTTTCACTGTCTAGTCCATTTCAAAAGAAGCATGCAAGTTGTCACTATCTAGTTCATTTCAATAGAAGCATGCAAGTTGTCACTGTCTAAATAATTTCAATAGAAGCATGCAAGTTGTCACTGTCTGAATCATTTCAAAAGGAGCATGCAAGTTTTCACTGTCTAGTTTATTTCGATAGAAGCATAAAAGTTGTCACTGTCTAATTCTTTTCAATAGAAGCATGCATGTTGTCACTGTCTAGTTCATTTCAATAGAAGCATGCAAGTTGTCACTGTCTAAATCATTTCAATAGAAGCATGCAAGTTGTCACTGTCTAGTTCATTTCAATAGAAGCATGCAAATTGTCACTGTCTAGTTCATTTCAATAGAAGCATGCATGTTGTCACTGTCTAGTTCATTTCAATAGAAGCATGCAAGTTGTCACTGTCTAGTTCATTTCAATAGAAGCATGCAAGTTGTCACTGTCTAGTTCATTTTAATAGAAGCATAAAAGTTGTCACTGTATAGTTCATTTGAATAGAAGCATGCATGTTGTCACTGTCTAGTTCATTTCAATAGAAGCATGCAAGTTGTCACTGTCTGGTTCATTTCAATAGTAGCATGCAAGTTGTCACTGTCTGGTTCATTTCAATAGTAGCATGCAAGTTGTCAGTGTCTGGTTCATTTCAATAGTAGCATGTAAGTTGTCACTGTCTTTTTCATTTCAATAGAAGCAAGCAAGTTGTCACTGTCTAAAGTTCATTTCAATAGAAGCATGCAAGTTGTCACTGTCTAGTTTATTTAAATAGAAGCATGCAAGTTGTCACTGTCTAGTTCATTTTAATAGAAGCATAAAAGTTCTCACTGTATAATTCATTTCAATAGAAGCATGCAAGTTGTCACTGTCTAAAGTTCATTTCAATAGAAGCATGCAAGTTGTCACTGTCTAGTTCATTTCAATAGAAGCATGCAAGTTGTCACTGTCTAGCTCATTTCAATAGTAGCAAGCAAGTTGTCACTGTCTAGTTCATTTTAAAGAAGCATGCAAGTTTTCACTGTCTAGTTTATTTCAATAGAAGCATTCAAGTTGTCACTGTCTAGATCATTTCAATAGAAGCTTGCAAGTTGTCACTGTCTATTTTATTTCAAAAGAAGCATGCAAGTTGTCACTGTCTAGTTCATTTCAATAGAAGCATGCAAGTTGTCACTGTCTAGTTCATTTCAATAGAAGCTTGCAAGTTGTCACTGTCTAGTTTAATTCAACAGAAGCATGCAAGTATTCACTGTCTAGTTTATTTAAATAGAAGCATGCATGTTGTCACTGTCTAGTTCATTTCAATAGAAGCATGCAAGTCGCCACTGTCTAGTTCATTTTAATAGAGGCATGCAAGTTGTCACTGTCTAAATCATTTCAATAGAAGCATGCAAGTTGTCACTGTCTAGTTCATTTCAATAGAAGCATGTAAGTTGTCACTTTCTAATTCTTTAATTAAAAGCATGCACGTTGTCACTGTCTAGTTCATTTCAATAGAAGCATGCAAGTTGTCACTGTCTAGTTCATTTTAGTAGAAGCTTGCAAGTTGTCACTGTCTAGTTCATTTCAATAGAGCATGCAAGTTGTCACTGTCTAGTTCATTTCAATAGAAGCATGCAAATTGTCACTGTCTAGTTCATTTCAATAGAAGCATGCATGTTGTCACTGTCTAGTTCATTTCAATAGAAGCATGCAAGTTGTCACTGTCTAGTTCATTTCAATAGAAGCATGCAAGTTGTCACTGTCTAGTTCATTTTAATAGAAGCATAAAATTTTTCACTGTATAGTTCATTTCAATAAAAGCATGCAAGTTGTCACTGTCTAAAGTTCATTTCAATAGAAGCATGCAAGTTGTCACTGTCTAGTTCATTTCAATAGAAGCATGCAAGTTGTCACTGTCTAGCTCATTTCAATAGTAGCAAGCAAGTTGTCACTGTCTAGTTCATTTTGAAGAAGCATGCAAGTTGTCACTGTCTAGTTTATTTCAATAGAAGCATTCAAGTTGTCACTGCCTAGGTCATTTCAATAGAAGCTTGCAAGTTTTCACTGTCTAGTTCATTTCAAAAGAAGCATGCGAGTTTCAATGTCTAGTCCATTTCAATAGAAGCATGCAAGTTGTCACTGTCTAGTTCATTTCAATAGAAGCTTGCAAGTTGTCACTGTCTAGTTTAATTCAATAGAAGCATGCAAGTATTCACTGTCTAGTTTATTTAAATAGAAGCATGCATGTTGTCACTGTCTAGTTCATTTCAATAGAAGCATGCAAGTTGCCACTGTCTAGTTCATTTTAATAGAGGCATGCAAGTTGTCACTGTCTAAATCATTTCAATAGAAGCATGCAAGTTGTCACTGTCTAGAGTTCATTTCAATAGAAGCATGCAAGTTGTCACTTTCTGGTTCTTTAATTAAAAGCATGCACGTTGTCACTGTCTAGTTCATTTCAATAGAAGCATGCAAGTTGTCACTGTCTAGTTCATTTTAGTAGAAGCTTGCAAGTTGTCACTGTCTAGTTCATTTCAATAGAGCATGCAAGTTGTCACTGTCTAGTTCATTTCAATAGAAGCATGCATGTTGTCACTGTCTAGTTCATTTTAATGGAAGCATGTAAGTTGTCACTGTCTAGTTCATTTCAATAGAGGCATGCAAGTTGTCACTGTCTGCTTCATTTCAATAGTATCATGCAAGTTGTCACTGTCCGGTTCATTTCAATAGTAACATGGAAGTTGTCACTGTCCGGTTCATTTCAATAGTAGCATTCAAGTTGTCACTGTCCGGTTCATTTCAATAGTAGCATGTAAGTTGTCACTGTCTAGTTCATTTCAAAAGAAGCATGCAAGTTGCCACTTTCTGGTTCATTTCAATAAAAGCATGCAAGGTTTCACTTTCTGGTTCATTTAAATAGTAGCATGCAAGTTGTCACTGTCTGGTTCATTTCAATAGTAGCATGCAAGTTGTCACTGTCTGGTTCATTTCAATAGTAGCATGCAAGTTGTCAGTGTCTGGTTCATTTCAATAGTAGCATGTAAGTTGTCACTGTCTTTTTCATTTCAATAGAAGCAAGCAAGTTGTCACTGTCTAAAGTTCATTTCAATAGAGGCATGCAAGTTGTCACTGTCTAGTTTATTTAAATAGAAGCATGCAAGTTGTCACTGTCTAGTTCATTTTAATAGAAGCATAAAAGTTGTCACTGTATAGTTCATTTCAATAGAAGCATGCAAGTTGTCACTGTCTAAAGTTCATTTCAATAGAAGCATGCAAGTTGTCACTGTCTAGTTCATTTCAATAGAAGCATGCAAGTTGTCACTGTCTAGCTCATTTCAATAGTAGCAAGCAAGTTGTCACTGTCTAGTTCATTTTAAAGAAGCATGCAAGTTGTCACTGTCTAGTTTATTTCAATAGAAGCTTGCAAGTTGTCACAGTCTAGTTCATTTCAAAATAAGCATGCGAGTTTCCATGTCTAGCCCATTTCAAAGGAAGCATGCAGGTTGTCACTGTCTAGTTCGTTTCAATAGAAGCATGCAAGTTGTCACTGTCTAAATCATTTCAATAGAAGCATGCAAGTTGTCACTGTCTAGTTCATTTTGAGACAAGCATGCAAGTTGTCACTGTCTAGTTCATTTCAATAAAAGCTTGCAAGTTGTCACTGTCTAGTTCATTTCAATAGAAGCATGCAAGTTGTCACTGTCTAGTTCATTTCAATAGAAGCTTGCAAGTTGTCACTGTCTAGTTTAATTCAATAGAAGCATGCAAGTATTCACTGTCTAGTTTATTTAAATAGAAGCATGCATGTTGTCACTGTCTAGTTCATTTCAATAGAAGCATGCAAGTTGCCACTGTCTAGTTCATTTTAATAGAGGCATGCAAGTTGTCACTGTCTAAATCATTTCAATAGAAGCATGCAAGTTGTCACTGTCTAGAGTTCATTTCAATAGAAGCATGCAAGTTGTCACTGTCTAGAGTTCATTTCAATAGAAGCATGCAAGTTGTCACTTTCTGGTTCTTTAATTAAAAGCATGCACGTTGTCACTGTCTAGTTCATTTCAATAGAAGCATGCAATTTGTCACTGTCTAGTTCATTTTAGTAGAAGCTTGCAAGTTGCCACTTTCTGGTTCATTTCAATAAAAGCATGCAAGGTTTCACTTTCTGGTTCATTTAAATAGTAGCATGCAAGTTGTCACTGTCTGGTTCATTTCAATAGTAGCATGCAAGTTGTCACTGTCTGGTTCATTTCAAAAGTAACATGCAAGTTGTCAGTGTCTGGTTCATTTCAATAGTAGCATGTAAGTTGTCACTGTCTAGTTCATTTCAAAAGAAGCATGCAAGTTGCCACTTTCTGGTTCATTTCAATAAAAGCATGCAAGGTTTCACTTTCTGGTTCATTTAAATAGTAGCATGCAAGTTGTCACTGTCTGGTTCATTTCAATAGTAGCATGCAAGTTGTCACTGTCTGGTTCATTTCAATAGTAGCATGCAAGTTGTCAGTGTCTGGTTCATTTCAATAGTAGCATGTAAGTTGTCACTGTCTTTTTCATTTCAATAGAAGCAAGCAAGTTGTCACTGTCTAAAGTTCATTTCAATAGAAGCATGCAAGTTGTCACTGTCTAGTTTATTTAAATAGAAGCATGCAAGTTGTCACTGTCTAGTTCATTTTAATAGAAGCATAAAAGTTGTCACTGTATAGTTCATTTCAATAGAAGCATGCAAGTTGTCACTGTCTAAAGTTCATTTCAATAGAAGCATGCAAGTTGTCACTGTCTAGTTCATTTCAATAGAAGCATGCAAGTTGTCACTGTCTAGCTCATTTCAATAGTAGCAAGCAAGTTGTCACTGTCTAGTTCATTTTAAAGAAGCATGCAAGTTTTCACTGTCTAGTTTATTTCAATAGAAGCATTTAAGTTGTCACTGTCTAGATAATTTCAATAGAAGCTTGCAAGTTGTCACTGTCTATTTCATTTCAAAAGAAGCATGCAAGTTGTCACTGTCTAGTTCATTTCAATAGAAGCATGCAAGTTGTCACTGTCTAGTTCATTTCAATAGAAGCTTGCAAGTTGTCACTGTCTAGTTTAATTCAACAGAAGCATGCAAGTATTCACTGTCTAGTTTATTTAAATAGAAGCATGCATGTTGTCACTGTCTAGTTCATTTCAATAGAAGCATGCAAGTCGCCACTGTCTAGTTCATTTTAATAGAGGCATGCAAGTTGTCACTGTCTAAATCATTTCAATAGAAGCATGCAAGTTGTCACTGTCTAGTTCATTTCAATAGAAGCATGTAAGTTGTCACTTTCTTATTCTTTAATTAAAAGCATGCACGTTGTCACTGTCTAGTTCATTTCAATAGAAGCATGCAAGTTGTCACTGTCTAGTTCATTTTAGTAGAAGCTTGCAAGTTGTCACTGTCTAGTTCATTTCAATAGAGCATGCAAGTTGTCACTGTCTAGTTCATTTCAATAGAAGCATGCAAATTGTCACTGTCTAGTTCATTTCAATAGAAGCATGCATGTTGTCACTGTCTAGTTCATTTCAATAGAAGCATGCAAGTTGTCACTGTCTAGTTCATTTCAATAGAAGCATGCAAGTTGTCACTGTCTAGTTCATTTTAATAGAAGCATAAAAGTTGTCACTGTATAGTTCATTTCAATAAAAGCATGCAAGTTGTCACTGTCTAAAGTTCATTTCAATAGAAGCATGCAAGTTGTCACTGTCTAGTTCATTTCAATAGAAGCATGCAAGTTGTCACTGTCTAGCTCATTTCAATAGTAGCAAGCAAGTTGTCACTGTCTAGTTCATTTTGAAGAAGCATGCAAGTTGTCACTGTCTAGTTTATTTCAATAGAAGCATTCAAGTTGTCACTGCCTAGGTCATTTCAATAGAAGCTTGCAAGTTTTCACTGTCTAGTTCATTTCAAAAGAAGCATGCGAGTTTCAATGTCTAGTCCATTTCAATAGAAGCATGCAAAGTGTCACTGTCTAGTTCATTTCAATAGAAGCTTGCAAGTTGTCACTGTCTAGTTTAATTCAATAGAAGCATGCAAGTATTCACTGTCTAGTTTATTTAAATAGAAGCATGCATGTTGTCACTGTCTAGTTCATTTCAATAGAAGCATGCAAGTTGCCACTGTCTAGTTCATTTTAATAGAGGCATGCAAGTTGTCACTGTCTAAATCATTTCAATAGAAGCATGCAAGTTGTCACTGTCTAGAGTTCATTTCAATAGAAGCATGCAAGTTGTCACTTTCTGGTTCTTTAATTAAAAGCATGCACGTTGTCACTGTCTAGTTCATTTCAATAGAAGCATGCAAGTTGTCACTGTCTAGTTCATTTTAGTAGAAGCTTGCAAGTTGTCACTGTCTAGTTTATTTTAATGGAAGCATGTAAGTTGTCACTGTCTAGTTCATTTCAATAGAGGCATGCAAGTTGTCACTGTCTGCTTCATTTCAATAGTATCATGCAAGTTGTCACTGTCCGGTTCATTTCAATAGTAACATGGAAGTTGTCACTGTCCGGTTCATTTCAATAGTAGCATTCAAGTTGTCACTGTCCGGTTCATTTCAATAGTAGCATGTAAGTTGTCACTGTCTAGTTCATTTCAAAAGAAGCATGCAAGTTGCCACTTTCTGGTTCATTTCAATAAAAGCATGCAAGGTTTCACTTTCTGGTTCATTTAAATAGTAGCATGCAAGTTGTCACTGTCTGGTTCATTTCAATAGTAGCATGCAAGTTGTCACTGTCTGGTTCATTTCAATAGTAGCATGCAAGTTGTCAGTGTCTGGTTCATTTCAATAGTAGCATGTAAGTTGTCACTGTCTTTTTCATTTCAATAGAAGCAAGCAAGTTGTCACTGTCTAAAGTTCATTTCAATAGAGGCATGCAAGTTGTCACTGTCTAGTTTATTTAAATAGAAGCATGCAAGTTGTCACTGTCTAGTTCATTTTAATAGAAGCATAAAAGTTGTCACTGTATAGTTCATTTCAATAGAAGCATGCAAGTTGTCACTGTCTAAAGTTCATTTCAATAGAAGCATGCAAGTTGTCACTGTCTAGTTCATTTAAATAGAAGCATGCAAGTTGTCACTGTCTAGCTCATTTCAATAGTAGCAAGCAAGTTGTCACTGTCTAGTTCATTTTAAAGAAGCATGCAAGTTTTCACTGTCTAGTTTATTTCAATAGAAGCATTCAAGTTGTCACTGTCTAGATCATTTCAATAGAAGCTTGCAAGTTGTCACAGTCTATTTCATTTCAAAAGAAGCATGCGAGTTTCACTGTCTAGTCCATTTTAAAAGAAAAATGCAAGTTGTCACTGTCTAGTTCATTTCAATAGAAGCATGCAAGTTGTCACTGTCTAAATCATTTCAATAGAAGCATGCAAGTTGTCACTGTCTGAATCATTTCAATAGAAGCATGCAAGTTTTCACTGTCTAGTTCATTTCGATAGAAGCATGCAAGTTGTCACTGTCTAGTTCATTTCAATAGAAGCATGCATGTTGTCACTGTCTAGTTCATTTCAATAGAAGCATGCAAGTAGTCACTGTCTAAATCATTTCAATAGAAGCATGCAAGTTGTCACTGTCTAGTTCATTTCAATAGAAGCATGCATGTTGTCACTGTCTAGTTAATTTCAATAGAAGCTTGCAAGTTGTCACTGTCTAGTTCATTTCAATAGAAGCATGCAAGTTGTCACTGTCTAGTTCATTTCAATAGAAGCTTGCAAGTTGTCACTGTCTAGTTTAATTCAACAGAAGCATGCAAGTATTCACTGTCTAGTTTATTTAAATAGAAGCATGCATGTTGTCACTGTCTAGTTCATTTCAATAGAAGCATGCAAATTGCCACTGTCTAGTTCATTTTAATAGAGGCATGCAAGTTGTCACTGTCTAAATCATTTCAATAGAAGCATGCAAGTTGTCACTGTCTAGTTCATTTCAATAGAAGCATGTAAGTTGTCACTTTCTAATTCTTTAATTAAAAGCATGCACGTTGTCACTGTCTAGTTCATTTCAATAGAAGCATGCAAGTTGTCACTGTCTAGTTCATTTTAGTAGAAGCTTGCAAGTTGTCACTGTCTAGTTCATTTCAATAGAGCATGCAAGTTGTCACTGTCTAGTTCATTTCAATAGAAGCATGCATGTTGTCACTGTCTAGTTCATTTTAATGGAAGCATGTAAGTTATCACTGTCTAGTTCATTTCAATAGAGGCATGCAAGTTGTCACTGTCTGCTTCATTTCAATAGTAGCATGCAAGTTGTCACTGTCCGGTTCATTTCAATAGTAGCATGTAAGTTGTCACTGTCTAGTTCATTTCAAAAGAAGCATGCAAGTTGCCACTTTCTGGTTCATTTCAATAAAAGCATGCAAGGTTTCACTTTCTGGTTCATTTAAATAGTAGCATGCAAGTTGTCACTGTCTGGTTCATTTCAAAAGTAGCATGCAAGTTGTCACTGTCTGGTTCATTTCAATAGTAGCATGCAAGTTGTCAGTGTCTGGTTCATTTCAATAGTAGCATGTAAGTTGTCACTGTCTTTTTCATTTCAATAGAAGCAAGCAAGTTGTCACTGTCTAAAGTTTATTTCAATAGAAGCATGCAAGTTGTCACTGTCTAGTTCATTTCAATAGAAGCATGCAAGTTGTCACTGTCTAGTTCATTTTAATAGAAGCATAAAAGTTGTCACTGTATAGTTCATTTCAATAGAAGCATGCAAGTTGTCACTGTCTAAAGTTCATTTCAATAGAAGCATGCAAGTTGTCACTGTCTAGTTCATTTTAA
Organism: Biomphalaria sudanica; assembly: GCA_036873155.1. Classification (NCBI taxonomy): domain Eukaryota; kingdom Metazoa; phylum Mollusca; class Gastropoda; family Planorbidae; genus Biomphalaria; species Biomphalaria sudanica. The sequence continues at coordinate 363,010 of JAZGLO010006557.1, read as the reverse complement.
TAGAAGCATGCAAGTTGTCACTTTCTAGCTCATTTCAATAGTAGCAAGCAAGTTGTCACTGTCTAGTTCATTTTAAAGAAGCATGCAAGTTTTCACTGTCTAGTTTATTTCAATAGAAGCATTCAAGTTGTCACTGTCTAGATCATTTGAATAGAAGCTTGCAAGTTGTCACTGTCTAGTTCATTTCAAAAGAAGCATGCGAGTTTCACTGTCTAGTTTATTTCAAAAGAAGCATGCGAGTTTAACTGTCTAGTCCATTTCAAAAGAAGCATGCACGTTGTCACTGTCTTTTTCATTTCAATAGAAGCAAGCAAGTTGTCACTGTCTAAAGTTCATTTCAATAGAAGCATGCAAGTTGTCACTGTCTAGTTCATTTCAATAGAAGCATGCAAATTGTCACTGTCTAGTTCATTTTAATAGAAGCATAAAAGTTGTCACTGTATAGTTCATTTCAATAGAAGCATGCAAGTTGTCACTGTCTAAAGTTCATTTCAATAGAAGCATGGAAGTTGTCATTGTCTAGTTCATTTCAATAGAAGCATGCAAGTTGTCACTGTCTAGCTTATTTCAATAGTAGCAAGCAAGTTGTCACTGTCTAGTTCATTTTAAAGAAGCATGCAAGTTTTCACTGTCTAGTTTATTTCAATAGAAGCATTCAAGTTGTCACTGTCTAGGTCATTTCAATAGAAGCTTGCAAGTTGTCACTGTCTAGTTCATTTCAAAAGAAGCATGCGAGTTTCACTGTCTAGTTCATTTCAAAAGAAGCATGCGAGTTTCACTGTCTAGTCCATTTCAAAAGAAGCATGCAAGTTGTCACTGTCTAGTTCATTTCAATAGAAGCATGCAAGTTGTCACTGTCTAAATCATTTCAATAGAAGCATGCAAGTTGTCACTGTCTAGTTCATTTCGATAGAAGCATGAAAGTTGTCACTGTCTAGTTCATTTCAATAGAAGCATGCAAGTTGTCACTGTCTAGTTCATTTCAATAGAAGCATGCAAGTTGTCACTGTCTAGTTTATTTTAATAGAAGCATGCATGTTGTCACTGTCTAGTTCATTTCAATAGAAGCATGCAAGTTGTCACTGTTTAGTTCATTTCAATAGCAGCATGCAAGTTGTCACTGTCTAGTTCTTTTCAATAGAAGCATGCAATTTGTCACTGTCTAGGTCATTTAAATAGAAGCTTGCAAGTTGTCACTGTTTAGTTCATTTCAATAGAAGCATGTAAGTTGCCACTGTCTAGTTCATTTCAATAGAAGCATGCAAGTTTCACTGTCTAGTTCATTTCAATAGAAGCATGCATGTTGTCACTGTCTAGTTCATTTTAATAGAAGCATGCAAGTTGTCACTGTCTAGTTCATTTCAATAGAAGCATGCAATTTGTCACTGTCTAGGTCATTTAAATAGAAGCTTGCAAGTTGTCATTTTCTAGTTCATTTCAATAGAAGCATGCAAGTTGTCACTGTCTAGTTCATTTCAAAAGAAGCATGCGAGTTTCACTGTCTAGTCCATTTCAAAAGAAGCATGCAATTTGTCACTGTCTATTTCATTTCAATAGAAGCATGCAAGTTGTCACTGTCTAAATCATTTCAATAGAAGCATGCAAGTTGTCACTGTCTAAATCATTTAAATAAAAGCTTGCAAGTTGTCACTGTCTATTTTATTTCAATAGAAGCATGCAAGTTGTCACTGTCTAGTTCATTTCAATAGAAGCATGCAAGTTGTCACTGTCTAGTTCATTAAAATAGAATTATGCAAGTTGTCACTGTCTAGTTCATTTCAATACAAAATGCAAGTTGTCACTGTCTGCTTCATTTCAATAGTATCATGCAAGTTGTCACTTTCCGGTTCATTTCAATAGTAACATGGAAGTTGTCACTGTCCGGTTCATTTCAATAGTAGCATTCAAGTTGTCACTGTCCGGTTCATTTCAATAGTAGCATGTAAGTTGTCACTGTCTAGTTAATTTCAAAAGAAGCATGCAAGTTGCCATTTTCTGGTTTATTTCAATAAAAGCATGCAAGGTTTCACTTTCTGGTTCATTTAAATAGTAGCATGCAAGTTGTCACTGTCTGGTTCATTTCAATAGTAGCATGCAAGTTGTCACTGTCTGGTTCATTTCAATAGTAGCATGCAAGTTGTCAGTGTCTGGTTCATTTCAATAGTAGCATGTAAGTTGTCACTGTCTTTTTCATTTCAATAGAAGCAAGCAAGTTGTCACTGTCTAAAGTTCATTTCAATAGAAGCATGCAAGTTGTCACTGTCTAGTTTATTTCAATAGAAGCATGCAAGTTGTCACTGTCTAGTTCATTTTAATAGAAGCATAAAAGTTGTCACTGTATAGTTCATTTCAATAGAAGCATGCAAGTTGTCACTGTCTGAAGTTCATTTCAATAGAAGCATGCAAGTTGTCACTGTCTAGTTCATTTCAAAAGAAGCATGCAAGTTGTCACTGTCTAGCTCATTTCAATAGTAGCAAGCAAGTTGTCACTGTCTAGTTCATTTTAAAGAAGCATGCAAGTTTTCACTGTCTAGTTTATTTCAATAGAAGCATTCAAGTTGTCACTGTCTAGATCATTTCAATAGAAGCATGCAAGTTGTCACTGTCTGAATCATTTCAATAGAAGCATGCAAGTTTTCACTGTCTAGTTCATTTCGATAGAAGCATGCAAGTTGTCACTGTCTAGTTCATTTCAATAGAAGCATGCATGTTGTCACTGTCTAGTTCATTTCAATAGAAGCATGCAAGTAGTCACTGTCTAAATCATTTCAATAGAAGCATGCAAGTTGTCACTGTCTAGTTCGTTTCAATAGAAGCATGCATGTTGTCACTGTCTAGTTAATTTCAATAGAAGCTTGCAAGTTGTCACTGTCTAGTTCATTTCAATAGAAGCATGCAAGTTGTCACTGTCTAGTTCATTTCAATAGAAGCTTGCAAGTTTTCACTGTCTAGTTTAATTCAACAGAAGCATGCAAGTATTCACTGTCTAGTTTATTTAAATAGAAGCATGCATGTTGTCACTGTCTAGTTCATTTCAATAGAAGCATGCAAGTTGCCACTGTCTAGTTCATTTTAATAGAGGCATGCAAGTTGTCACTGTCTAAATCATTTCAATAGAAGCATGCAAGTTGTCACTGTCTAGTTCATTTCAATAGAAGCATGTAAGTTGTCACTTTCTAATTCTTAAATTAAAAGCATGCACGTTGTCACTGTCTAGTTCATTTCAATAGAAGCATGCAAGTTGTCACTGTCTAGTTCATTTTAGTAGAAGCTTGCAAGTTGTCACTGTCTAGTTCATTTCAATAGAGCATGCAAGTTGTCACTGTCTAGTTCATTTCAATAGAAGCATGCATGTTGTCACTGTCTAGTTCATTTTAATGGAAGCATGTAAGTTATCACTGTCTAGTTCATTTCAATAGAGGCATGCAAGTTGTCACTGTCTGCTTCATTTCAATAGTAGCATGCAAGTTGTCACTGTCCGGTTCATTTCAATAGTAGCATGTAAGTTGTCACTGTCTAGTTCATTTCAAAAGAAGCATGCAAGTTGCCACTTTCTGGTTCATTTCAATAAAAGCATGCAAGGTTTCACTTTCTTGTTCATTTAAATAGTAGCATGCAAGTTGTCACTGTCTGGTTCATTTCAATAGTAGCATGCAAGTTGTCACTGTCTGGTTCATTTCAATAGTAGCATTCAAGTTGTCAGTGTCTGGTTCATTTCAAAAGTAGCATGTAAGTTGTCACTGTCTTTTTCATTTCAATAGAAGCAAGCAAGTTGTCACTGTCTAAAGTTTATTTCAATAGAAGCATGCAAGTTGTCACTGTCTAGTTCATTTCAATAGAAGCATGCAAGTTGTCACTGTCTAGTTTATTTTAATAGAAGCATAAAAGTTGTCACTGTATAGTTCATTTCAATAGAAGCATGCAAGTTGTCACTGTCTAAAGTTCATTTCAATAGAAGCATGCAAGTTGTCACTGTCTAGTTCATTTTAATAGAAGCATGCAAGTTGTCACTTTCTAGCTCATTTCAATAATAGCAAGCAAGTTGTCACTGTCTAGTTCATTTTAAAGAAGCATGCAAGTTTTCACTGTCTAGTTTATTTCAATAGAAGCATTCAAGTTGTCACTGTCTAGATCATTTCAATAGAAGCTTGCAAGTTGTCACTGTCTAGTTCATTTCAAAAGAAGCATGCGAGTTTCACTGTCTAGTTCATTTCAAAAGAAGCATGCGAGTTTCACTGTCTAGTCCATTTCAAAAGAAGCATGCAAGTTGTCACTGTCTTTTTCATTTCAATAGAAGCAAGCAAGTTGTCACTGTCTAAAGTTCATTTCAATAGAAGCATGCAAGTTGTCACTGTCTAGTTCATTTCAATAGAAGCATGCAAGTTGTCACTGTCTAGTTCATTTTAATAGAAGCATAAAAGTTGTCACTGTATAGTTCATTTAAATAGAAGCATGCAAGTTGTCACTGTCTAAAGTTTATTTCAATAGAAGCATGGAAGTTGTCATTGTCTAGTTCATTTCAATAGAAGCATGCAAGTTGTCACTGTCTAGCTTATTTCAATAGTAGCAAGCAAGTTGTCACTGTCTAGTTCATTTTAAAGAAGCATGCAAGTTTTCACTGTCTAGTTTATTTCAATAGAAGCATTCAAGTTGTCACTGTCTAGGTCATTTCAATAGAAGCTTGCAAGTTGTCACTGTCTAGTTCATTTCAAAAGAAGCATGCGAGTTTCACTGTCTAGTTCATTTCAAAAGAAGCATGCGAGTTTCACTGTCTAGTCCATTTCAAAAGAAGCATGCAAGTTGTCACTGTCTAGTTCATTTCAATAGAAGCATGCAAGTTGTCACTGTCTAAATCATTTCAATAGAAGCATGCAAGTTGTCACTGTCTGAATCATTTCAATAGAAGCATGCAAGTTGTCACTGTCTAGTTCATTTCGATAGAAGCATGAAAGTTGTCACTGTCTAGTTCATTTCAATAGAAGCATGCATGTTGTCACTGTCTAGTTCATTTCATTAGAAGCATGCAAGTTGTCACTGTCTAAATCATTTCAATAGAAGCATGCAAGTTGTCACTGTCTAGTTCATTTCAATAGAAGCATGCAAGTTGTCACTGTCTAGTTCATTTTAATAGAAGCATGCATGTTGTCACTGTCTAGTTCATTTCAATAGAAGCATGCAAGTTGTCACTGTTTAGTTCATTTCAATAGCAGCATGCAAGTTGTCACTGTCTAGTTCTTTTCAATAGAAGCATGCAATTTGTCACTGTCTAGGTCATTTAAATAGAAGCCTGCAAGTTGTCACTGTTTAGTTCATTTCAATAGAAGCATGTAAGTTGTCACTGTCTAGTTCATTTCAATAGAAGCTTGCAAGTTGTCACTGTCTAGTTCATTTCAATAGAAGCATGCAAGTTTCACTGTCTAGTTCATTTCAATAGAAGCATGCATGTTGTCACTGTTTAGTTCATTTTAACAGAAGCATGCAAGTTGTCACTGTCTAGTTCATTTCAATAGAAGCATGCAATTTGTCACTGTCTAGGTCATTTAAATAGAAGCTTGCAAGTTGTCATTTTCTAGTTCATTTCAATAGAAGCATGCAAGTTGTCACTGTCTAGTTCATTTCAAAAGAAGCATGCGAGTTTCACTGTCTAGTCCATTTCAAAAGAAGCATGCAATTTGTCACTGTCTATTTCATTTCAATAGAAGCATGCAAGTTGTCACTGTCTAAAGTTCATTTCAATAGTAGCATGCAAGTTGTCACTGTCCGGTTCATTTCAATAGTAGCATGTAAGTTGTCACTGTCTAGTTCATTTCAAAAGAAGCATGCAAGTTGCCACTTTCTGGTTCATTTCAATAAAAGCATGCAAGGTTTCACTTTCTGGTTCATTTAAATAGTAGCATGCAAGTTGTCACTGTCTGGTTCATTTCAAAAGTAGCATGCAAGTTGTCACTGTCTGGTTCATTTTAATAGAAGCATGCAAGTTGTCACTGTCTAGTTCATTTCAATAGAAGCATGCAATTTGTCACTGTCTAGGTCATTTAAATAGAAGCTTGCAAGTTGTCATTTTCTAGTTCATTTCAATAGAAGCATGCAAGTTGTCACTGTCTAGTTCATTTCAAAAGAAGCATGCGAGTTTCACTGTCTAGTCCATTTCAAAAGAAGCATGCAATTTGTCACTGTCTATTTCATTTCAATAGAAGCATGCAAGTTTCACTGTCTAGTTCATTTCAATAGAAGCATGCATGTTGTCACTGTCTAGTTCATTTTAATAGAAGCATGCAAGTTGTCACTGTCTAGTTCATTTCAATAGAAGCATGCAATTTGTCACTGTCTAGGTCATTTAAATACAAAATGCAAGTTGTCACTGTCTGCTTCATTTCAATAGTATCATGCAAGTTGTCACTTTCCGGTTCATTTCAATAGTAACATGGAAGTTGTCACTGTCCGGTTCATTTCAATAGTAGCATTCAAGTTGTCACTGTCCGGTTCATTTCAATAGTAGCATGTAAGTTGTCACTGTCTAGTTCATTTCAAAAGAAGCATGCAAGTTGCCATTTTCTGGTTCATTTCAATAAAAGCATGCAAGGTTTCACTTTCTGGTTCATTTAAATAGTAGCATGCAAGTTGTCACTGTCTGGTTCATTTCAATAGTAGCATGCAAGTTGTCACTGTCTGGTTCATTTCAATAGTAGCATGCAAGTTGTCAGTGTCTGGTTCATTTCAATAGTAGCATGTAAGTTGTCACTGTCTTTTTCATTTCAATAGAAGCAAGCAAGTTGTCACTGTCTAAAGTTCATTTCAATAGAAGCATGCAAGTTGTCACTGTCTAGTTTATTTCAATAGTATCATGCAAGTTGTCACTGTCTAGTTCATTTTAATAGAAGCATAAAAGTTGTCACTGTATAGTTCATTTCAATAGAAGCATGCAAGTTGTCACTGTCTGAAGTTCATTTCAATAGAAGCATGCAAGTTGTCACTGTCTAGTTCATTTCAATAGAAGCATGCAAGTTGTCACTGTCTAGCTCATTTCAATAGTAGCAAGCAAGTTGTCACTGTCTAGTTCATTTTAAAGAAGCATGCAAGTTTTCACTGTCTAGTTTATTTCAATAGAAGCATTCAAGTTGTCACTGTCTAGATCATTTCAATAGAAGCTTGCAAGTTGTCACTGTCTATTTCATTTCAAAAGAAGCATGCGAGTTTTACTGTCTAGTCCATTTCAAAAGAAGAATGCAAGTTGTCACTGTCTAGTTCATTTCAATAGAAGCATGCAAGTTGTCACTGTCTAAATCATTTCAATAGAAGCATGCAAGTTGTCACTGTCTGAATCATTTCAATAGAAGCATGCAAGTTTTCACTGTCTAGTTCATTTCGATAGAAGCATGCAAGTTGTCACTGTCTAGTTCATTTCAATAGAAGCATGCATGTTGTCACTGTCTAGTTCATTTCAATACAAGCATGCAAGTAGTCACTGTCTAAATCATTTCAATAGAAGCATGCAAGTTGTCACTGTCTAGTTCGTTTCAATAGAAGCATGCATGTTGTCACTGTCTAGTTCATTTCAATAGAAGCATGCAAGTAGTCACTGTCTAAATCATTTCAATAGAAGCATGCAAGTTGTCACTGTCTAGTTCGTTTCAATAGAAGCATGCAAGTTGTCACTGTTTAGTTCATTTCAATAGCAGCATGCAAGTTGTCACTGTCTAGTTCTTTTCAATAGAAGCATGCAATTTGTCACTGTCTAGGTCATTTAAATAGAAGCCTGCAAGTTGTCACTGTTTAGTTCATTTCAATAGAAGCATGTAAGTTGTCACTGTCTAGTTCATTTCAATAGAAGCTTGCAAGTTGTCACTGTCTAGTTCATTTCAATAGAAGCATGCAAGTTTCACTGTCTAGTTCATTTCAATAGAAGCATGCATGTTGTCACTGTCTAGTTCATTTTAATAGAAGCATGCAAGTTGTCACTGTCTAGTTCATTTCAATAGAAGCATGCAATTTGTCACTGTCTAGGTCATTTAAATAGAAGCTTGCAAGTTGTCATTTTCTAGTTCATTTCAATAGAAGCATGCAAGTTGTCACTGTCTAGTTCATTTCAAAAGAAGCATGCGAGTTTCACTGTCTAGTCCATTTCAAAAGAAGCATGCAATTTGTCACTGTCTATTTCATTTCAATAGAAGCATGCAAGTTGTCACTGTCTAAATCATTTCAATAGAAGCATGCAAGTTGTCACTGTCTAAATCATTTAAATAAAAGCTTGCAAGTTGTCACTGTCTATTTTATTTCAATAGAAGCATGCAAGTTGTCACTGTCTAGTTCATTTCAATAGAAGCATGCAAGTTGTCACTGTCTAGTTCATTTAAATAGAAGCATGCAAGTTGTCACTGTCTAGTTCATTTCAATACAAAATGCAAGTTGTCACTGTCTGCTTCATTTCAATAGTATCATGCAAGTTGTCACTTTCCGGTTCATTTCAATAGTAACATGGAAGTTGTCACTGTCCGGTTCATTTCAATAGTAGCATTCAAGTTGTCACTGTCCGGTTCATTTCAATAGTAGCATGTAAGTTGTCACTGTCTAGTTTATTTCAAAAGAAGCATGCAAGTTGCCATTTTCTGGTTCATTTCAATAAAAGCATGCAAGGTTTCACTTTCTGGTTCATTTAAATAGTAGCATGCAAGTTGTCACTGTCTGGTTCATTTCAATAGTAGCATGCAAGTTGTCACTGTCTGGTTCATTTCAATAGTAGCATGCAAGTTGTCAGTGTCTGGTTCATTTCAATAGTAGCATGTAAGTTGTCACTGTCTTTTTCATTTCAATAGAAGCAAGCAAGTTGTCACTGTCTAAAGTTCATTTCAATAGAAGCATGCAAGTTGTCACTGTCTAGTTTATTTCAATAGAAGCATGCAAGTTGTCACTGTCTAGTTTATTTTAATAGAAGCTAAAAAGTTGTCACTGTATAGTTCATTTCAATAGAAGCATGCAAGTTGTCACTGTCTAAAGTTCATTTCAATAGAAGCATGCAAGTTGTCACTGTCTAGTTCATTTCAATAGAAGCATGCAAGTTGTCACTGTCTAGCTCATTTCAATAGTAGCAAGCAAGTTGTCACTGTCTAGTTCATTTTAAAGAAGCATGCAAGTTTTCACTGTCTAGTTTATTTAAATAGAAGCATTCAAGTTGTCACTGTCTAGATCATTTCAATAGAAGCTTGCAAGTTGTCACTGTCTATTTCATTTCAAAAGAAGCATGCGAGTTTCACTGTCTAGTCCATTTCAAAAGAAGAATGCAAGTTGTCACTGTCTAGTTCATTTCAATAGAAGCATGCAAGTTGTCACTGTCTAAATCATTTCAATAGAAGCATGCAAGTTGTCACTGTCTGAATCATTTCAATAGAAGCATGCAAGTTTTCACTGTCTAGTTCATTTCGATAGAAGCATGCAAGTTGTCACTGTCTAGTTCATTTCAATAGAAGCATGCACGTTGTCACTGTCTAGTTCATTTCAATAGAAGCATGCAAGTAGTCACTGTCTAAATCATTTCAATAGAAGCATGCAAGTTGTCACTGTCTAGTTCGTTTCAATAGAAGCATGCATGTTGTCACTGTCTAGTTAATTTTAATAAAAGCATAAAAGTTGTCACTGTATAGTTCATTTAAATAGAAGCATGCAAGTTGTCACTGTCTAAAGTTTATTTCAATAGAAGCATGGAAGTTGTCATTGTCTAGTTCATTTCAATAGAAGCATGCAAGTTGTCACTGTCTAGCTTATTTCAATAGTAGCAAGCAAGTTGTCACTGTCTAGTTCATTTTAAAGAAGCATGCAAGTTTTCACTGTCTAGTTTATTTCAATAGAAGCATTCAAGTTGTCACTGTCTAGGTCATTTCAATAGAAGCTTGCAAGTTGTCACTGTCTAGTTCATTTCAAAAGAAGCATGCGAGTTTCACTGTCTAGTTCATTTCAAAAGAAGCATGCGAGTTTCACTGTCTAGTCCATTTCAAAAGAAGCATGCAAGTTGTCACTGTCTAGTTCATTTCAATAGAAGCATGCAAGTTGTCACTGTCTAAATCATTTCAATAGAAGCATGCAAGTTGTCACTGTCTGAATCATTTCAATAGAAGCATGCAAGTTGTCACTGTCTAGTTCATTTCGATAGAAGCATGAAAGTTGTCACTGTCTAGTTCATTTCAATAGAAGCATGCATGTTGTCACTGTCTAGTTCATTTCAATAGAAGCATGCAAGTTGTCACTGTCTAAATCATTTCAATAGAAGCATGCAAGTTGTCACTGTCTAGTTCATTTCAATAGAAGCATGCAAGTTGTCACTGTCTAGTTCATTTTAATAGAAGCATGCATGTTGTCACTGTCTAGTTCATTTCAATAGAAGCATGCAAGTTGTCACTGTTTAGTTCATTTCAATAGCAGCATGCAAGTTGTCACTGTCTAGTTCTTTTCAATAGAAGCATGCAATTTGTCACTGTCTAGGTCATTTAAATAGAAGCCTGCAAGTTGTCACTGTTTAGTTCATTTCAATAGAAGCATGTAAGTTGTCACTGTCTAGTTCATTTCAATAGAAGCTTGCAAGTTGTCACTGTCTAGTTCATTTCAATAGAAGCATGCAAGTTTCACTGTCTAGTTCATTTCAATAGAAGCATGCATGTTGTCACTGTCTAGTTCATTTTAATAGAAGCATGCAAGTTGTCACTGTCTAGTTCATTTCAATAGAAGCATGCAATTTGTCACTGTCTAGGTCATTTAAATAGAAGCTTGCAAGTTGTCATTTTCTAGTTCATTTCAATAGAAGCATGCAAGTTGTCACTGTCTAGTTCATTTCAAAAGAAGCATGCGAGTTTCACTGTCTAGTCCATTTCAAAAGAAGCATGCAAGTTGTCACTGTCTAAATCATTTCAATAGAAGCATGCAAGTTGTCACTGTCTAAATCATTTAAATAAAAGCTTGCAAGTTGTCACTGTCTATTTTATTTCAATAGAAGCATGCAAGTTGTCACTGTCTAGTTCATTTCAATAGAAGTATGCAAGTTGTCACTGTCTAGTTCATTTCAAAAAAAGCATGCAAGTTGTCACTGTCTTTTTCATTTCAATAGAAGCAAGCAAGTTGTCACTGTCTAAAGTTCATTTTAATAGAAGCATGCAAGTTGTCACTGTCTAGTTCATTTCAATAGAAGCATGCAAGTTGTCACTGTCTAGTTCATTTTAATAGAAGCATAAAAGTTGTCACTGTATAGTTCATTTAAATAGAAGCATGCAAGTTGTCACTGTCTAAAGTTTATTTCAATAGAAGCATGGAAGTTGTCATTGTCTAGTTCATTTCAATAGAAGCATGCAAGTTGTCACTGTCTAGCTTATTTCAATAGTAGCAAGCAAGTTGTCACTGTCTAGTTCATTTTAAAGAAGCATGCAAGTTTTCACTGTCTAGTTCATTTCAAAAGAAGCATGCGAGTTTCACTGTCTAGTCCATTTCAAAAGAAGCATGCAAGTTGTCACTGTCTAGTTCATTTCAATAGAAGCATGCAAGTTGTCACTGTCTAAATCATTTCAATAGAAGCATGCAAGTTGTCACTGTCTGAATCATTTCAATAGAAGCATGCAAGTTGTCACTGTCTAGTTCTTTTCGATAGAAGCATGAAAGTTGTCACTGTCTAGTTCATTTCAATAGAAGCATGCATGTTGTCACTGTCTAGTTCATTTCAATAGAAGCATGCAAGTTGTCACTGTCTAAATCATTTCAATAGAAGCATGCAAGTTGTCACTGTCTAGTTCATTTCAATAGAAGCATGCAAGTTGTCACTGTCTAGTTCAATTTAATAGAAGCATGCATGTTGTCACTGTCTAGTTCATTTCAATAGAAGCATGCAAGTTGTCACTGTTTAGTTCATTTCAATAGCAGCATGCAAGTTGTCACTGTCTAGTTCTTTTCAATAGAAGCATGCAATTTGTCACTGTCTAGGTCATTTAAATAGAAGCTTGCAAGTTGTCACTGTTTAGTTCATTTCAATAGAAGCATGTAAGTTGTCACTGTCTAGTTAATTTCAATAGAAGCTTGCAAGTTGTCACTGTCTAGTTCATTTCAATAGAAGCATGCAAGTTGTCACTGTCTAGTTCATTTCAATAGAAGCTTGCAAGTTTTCACTGTCTAGTTTAATTCAACAGAAGCATGCAAGTATTCACTGTCTAGTTTATTTAAAAAGAAGCATGCATGTTGTCACTGTCTAGTTCATTTCAATAGAAGCATGCAAGTTGCCACTGTCTAGTTCATTTTAATAGAGGCATGCAAAGTGTCACTGTCTAAATCATTTCAATAGAAGCATGCAAGTTGTCACTGTCTAGTTCATTTCAATAGAAGCATGTAAGTTGTCACTTTCTAATTCTTTAATTAAAAGCATGCACGTTGTCACTGTCTTTTTCATTTCAATAGAAGCAAGCAAGTTGTCACTGTCTAAAGTTTATTTCAATAGAAGCATGCAAGTTGTCACTGTCTAGTTCATTTCAATAGAAGCATGCAAGTTGTCACTGTCTAGTTCATTTTAATAGAAGCATAAAAGTTGTCACTGTATAGTTCATTTCAATAGAAGCATGCAAGTTGTCACTGTCTAAAGTTCATTTCAATAGAAGCATGCAAGTTGTCACTGTCTAGTTCATTTTAATAGAAGCATGCAAGTTGTCACTTTCTAGCTCATTTCAATAATAGCAAGCAAGTTGTCACTGTCTAGTTCATTTTAAAGAAGCATGCAAGTTTTCACTGTCTAGTTTATTTCAATAGAAGCATTCAAGTTGTCACTGTCTAGATCATTTCAATAGAAGCTTGCAAGTTGTCACTGTCTAGTTCATTTCAAAAGAAGCATGCGAGTTTCACTGTCTAGTTCATTTCAAAAGAAGCATGCGAGTTTCACTGTCTAGTCCATTTCAAAAGAAGCATGCAAGTTGTCACTGTCTTTTTCATTTCAATAGAAGCAAGCAAGTTGTCACTGTCTAAAGTTCATTTCAATAGAAGCATGCAAGTTGTCACTGTCTAGTTCATTTCAATAGAAGCATGCAAGTTGTCACTGTCTAGTTCATTTTAATAGAAGCATAAAAGTTGTCACTGTATAGTTCATTTAAATAGAAGCATGCAAGTTGTCACTGTCTAAAGTTTATTTCAATAGAAGCATGGAAGTTGTCATTGTCTAGTTCATTTCAATAGAAGCATGCAAGTTGTCACTGTCTAGCTTATTTCAATAGTAGCAAGCAAGTTGTCACTGTCTAGTTCATTTTAAAGAAGCATGCAAGTTTTCACTGTCTAGTTTATTTCAATAGAAGCATTCAAGTTGTCACTGTCTAGGTCATTTCAATAGAAGCTTGCAAGTTGTCACTGTCTAGTTCATTTCAAAAGAAGCATGCGAGTTTCACTGTCTAGTTCATTTCAAAAGAAGCATGCGAGTTTCACTGTCTAGTCCATTTCAAAAGAAGCATGCAAGTTGTCACTGTCTAGTTCATTTCAATAGAAGCATGCAAGTTGTCACTGTCTAAATCATTTCAATAGAAGCATGCAAGTTGTCACTGTCTGAATCATTTCAATAGAAGCATGCAAGTTGTCACTGTCTAGATCATTTCGATAGAAGCATGAAAGTTGTCACTGTCTAGTTCATTTCAATAGAAGCATGCATGTTGTCACTGTCTAGTTCATTTCAATAGAAGCATGCAAGTTGTCACTGTCTAAATCATTTCAATAGAAGCATGCAAGTTGTCACTGTCTAGTTCATTTCAATAGAAGCATGCAAGTTGTCACTGTCTAGTTCATTTTAATAGAAGCATGCATGTTGTCACTGTCTAGTTCATTTCAATAGAAGCATGCAAGTTGTCACTGTTTAGTTCATTTCAATAGCAGCATGCAAGTTGTCACTGTCTAGTTCTTTTCAATAGAAGCATGCAATTTGTCACTGTCTAGGTCATTTAAATAGAAGCTTGCAAGTTGTCACTGTTTAGTTCATTTCAATAGAAGCATGTAAGTTGTCACTGTCTAGTTCATTTCAATAGAAGCTTGCAAGTTGTCACTGTCTAGTTCATTTCAATAGAAGCATGCAAGTTTCACTGTCTAGTTCATTTCAATAGAAGCATGCATGTTGTCACTGTCTAGTTCATTTTAATAGAAGCATGCAAGTTGTCACTGTCTAGTTCATTTCAATAGAAGCATGCAATTTGTCACTGTCTAGGTCATTTAAATAGAAGCTTGCAAGTTGTCATTTTCTAGTTCATTTCAATAGAAGCATGCAAGTTGTCACTGTCTAGTTCATTTCAAAAGAAGCATGCGAGTTTCACTGTCTAGTCCATTTCAAAAGAAGCATGCAATTTGTCACTGTCTATTTCATTTCAATAGAAGCATGCAAGTTGTCACTGTCTAAATCATTTCAATAGAAGCATGCAAGTTGTCACTGTCTAAATCATTTAAATAAAAGCTTGCAAGTTGACACTGTCTATTTTATTTCAATAGAAGCATGCAAGTTGTCACTGTCTAGTTCATTTCAATAGAAGTATGCAAGTTGTCACTGTCTAGTTCATTTCAAAAGAAGCATGCATGTTGTCACTGTCTTTTTCATTTCAATAGAAGCAAGCAAGTTGTCACTGTCTAAAGTTCATTTCAATAGAAGCATGCAAGTTGTCACTGTCTAGTTCATTTCAATAGAAGCATGCAAGTTGTCACTGTCTAGTTCATTTTAATAGAAGCATAAAAGTTGTCACTGTATAGTTCATTTAAATAGAAGCATGCAAGTTGTCACTGTCTAAAGTTTATTTCAATAGAAGCATGGAAGTTGTCATTGTCTAGTTCATTTCAATAGAAGCATGCAAGTTGTCACTGTCTAGCTTATTTCAATAGTAGCAAGCAAGTTGTCACTGTCTAGTTCATTTTAAAGAAGCATGCAAGTTTTCACTGTCTAGTTTATTTCAATAGAAGCATTCAAGTTGTCACTGTCTAGGTCATTTCAATAGAAGCTTGCAAGTTGTCACTGTCTAGTTCATTTCAAAAGAAGCATGCGAGTTTCACTGTCTAGTTCATTTCAAAAGAAGCATGCGAGTTTCACTGTCTAGTCCATTTCAAAAGAAGCATGCAAGTTGTCACTGTCTAGTTCATTTCAATAGAAGCATGCAAGTTGTCACTGTCTAAATCATTTCAATAGAAGCATGCAAGTTGTCACTGTCTGAATCATTTCAATAGAAGCATGCAAGTTGTCACTGTCTAGTTCATTTCGATAGAAGCATGAAAGTTGTCACTGTCTAGTTCATTTCAATAGAAGCATGCATGTTGTCACTGTCTAGTTCATTTCAATAGAAGCATGCAAGTTGTCACTGTCTAAATCATTTCAATAGAAGCATGCAAGTTGTCACTGTCTAGTTCATTTCAATAGAAGCATGCAAGTTGTCACTGTCTAGTTCATTTTAATAGAAGCATGCATGTTGTCACTGTCTAGTTCATTTCAATAGAAGCATGCAAGTTGTCACTGTTTAGTTCATTTCAATAGCAGCATGCAAGTTGTCACTGTCTAGTTCTTTTCAATAGAAGCATGCAATTTGTCACTGTCTAGGTCATTTAAATAGAAGCTTGCAAGTTGTCACTGTTTAGTTCATTTCAATAGAAGCATGTAAGTTGTCACTGTCTAGTTCATTTCAATAGAAGCTTGCAAGTTGTCACTGTCTAGTTCATTTCAATAGAAGCATGCAAGTTTCACTGTCTAGTTCATTTCAATAGAAGCATGCATGTTGTCACTGTCTAGTTCATTTTAATAGAAGCATGCAAGTTGTCACTGTCTAGTTCATTTCAATAGAAGCATGCAATTTGTCACTGTCTAGGTCATTTAAATAGAAGCTTGCAAGTTGTCATTTTCTAGTTCATTTCAATAGAAGCATGCAAGTTGTCACTGTCTAGTTCATTTCAAAAGAAGCATGCGAGTTTCACTGTCTAGTCCATTTCAAAAGAAGCATGCAATTTGTCACTGTCTATTTCATTTCAATAGAAGCATGCAAGTTGTCACTGTCTAAATCATTTCAATAGAAGCATGCAAGTTGTCACTGTCTAAATCATTTAAATAAAAGCTTGCAAGTTGTCACTGTCTATTTTATTTCAATAGAAGCATGCAAGTTGTCACTGTCTAGTTCATTTCAATAGAAGTATGCAAGTTGTCACTGTCTAGTTCATTTATATAGAAGCATGCAAGTTGTCACTGTCTAGTTCATTTCAATACAAAATGCAAGTTGTTACTGTCTAGTTCATTTCAATAGAAGCATGCAAAATGTCAAAGTCTAGCTCATTTAAATAGAAGCATGCAAGTTGTCACTGTCTAGTGTTCATTTCAATAGAAGCATGCAAGTTGTCTTTGTCTAGCTCATTTCAAAGAAGCATGCAAGTTTTAACTGTCTAGTTTATTTCAAAGAAGCATGCAAGTTGTCACTGTCTAGTTCATTTCAATAGAAGCATTCAAGTTGTCATTGTCTAGGTCATTTTAATAGAAGCTTGCAAGTTGTTACTGTCTAGTTCATTTCAAAAGAAGCATGCGAGTTTCACTGTCTAGTCCATTTCAAAAGAAGCATGCAAGTTGTCACTGTCTAGTTCATTTTAATAGAAGCATGCAAGTTGTCACTGTCTAAATCATTTCAATAGAAGCATGCAAGTTGTCACTGTCTGAATCATTTCAATAGAAGCATGCAAGTTGTCACTGTCTAGTTCATTTCAATAGAAGCATGCATGTTGTCACTGTCTAGTTCATTTCAATAGAAGCATGCAAGTTGTCACTGTCTAAATTATTTCAATAGAAGCATGCAAGTTGTCACTGTCTAGTTCATTTCAATAGAAGTACGCAAGTTGTCACTGTCTAGTTCCTTTTAATAGAAACATGCAAGTTGTCACTGTCTTGTTTATTTCAATAGAAGCATGCAAGTATTCACTGTCTGGTTCATTTCAATAGAAGCATGCAAGTTGTCACTGCCTTGTTCATTTCAATAGTATCATGCAAGTTGTCTCTGTCTTGTTTATTTGAATAAAAGCATGCATGCTGTCACTGTCTAGTTAATTTCAATAGAAGCATGCAAGTTGTCACTGTCTAGTTCATTTTAATAGAAGCACGCAAGTTGTCACTGTCTAGTTCCTTTATAATAGAAACATGCAAGTTGTCTTTGTTTGGTTCATTTAAATAGAAGCATGCAAGTTTTCACTGTCTAGTTCATTTCAAAAAAAGCATGCAAGTTGTCACTGTCTAGTTCATTTGAATAGTAGCATGCAAGTTGTCACTATCTAGTTCATTTCAATAGAAGAATGCAAGTTGTCACTGTCTAGTTCCTTTTAATAGAAGTACGCAAGTTGTCACTGTCTAGTTCCTTTTAATAGAAACATGCAAGTTGTCACTGTCTGGTTTATTTAATAGTAGCATGCAAGTATTCACTGTCTGGTCCATTTCAATAGAAGCATGCAAGTTGTCACTGTCTGGTACATTTCAATAGAAGCATGCAAGTTGTCACTTTCTTGTTCATTTCAATAGTATCATGCAAGTTGTCACTGTCTTGTTTATTTGAATAAAAGCATGCATGCTGTCACTGTCTAGTTCATTTCAATAGAAGCATGCAAGTTGTCACTGTCTAGTTCATTTTAATAGAAGCACGCAAGTTGTCACTGTCTAGTTCCTTTATAATAGAAACATGCAAGTTGTCACTGTCTAGTTTATTTCAATAGAAGCATGGAAGTTGTCACTGTCTATTTCATTTTAATAGAAGCCTTCAAGTTGTCACTGTCTAGTTCATTTCAATAGAAGCATGCATGTTGTCACTGTCTAGTTCATTTCAATAGAAGCATGCAAGGTTTCACTGTCTAGTTCATTTCAATAGAAGCATGCAAGTTGTCACTGTCTAATTCATTTCAATAGTAGCATGCAAGTTGTCACTGTCTGGTTCATTTCATCAGAAGCATGCAAGTTGTCACTGTCTTGTTCATTTCAATAGTAGCATGCAAGTTGTCACGGTCTGGTTCATTTCAATAGTAGCATGCAAGTTGTCACTGTCAGGTTCATTTCAATAGTAGCATGCAAGTTGTCACTGTCTGTTTCATTTCAATAGAAGCATGCAAGTTGTCACTGTCTGGTTCATTTCAATAGAAGCATGCAAGTTGTCACTGTCTGGTTCATTTCGATAGTATCATGCAAGTTGTCACTGTCTTGTTTATTTGAATAGAAGCATGCAAGTTGTCATTGTTTGGTTAATTTCAATAGAAGCATGCAAGTTGTCACTGTCTAGTTCATTTCAATAGTAGCATGCAAGTTGTCACTGTCTAGTTCTATTAAATAGAAGCATGCAAGTTGTCAATGTCTAGTTTATTTCAATGGAAGCATGCAAGTTGTCACTGTCTAGTTCATTTCAATAGAAGCAATCAAGTATTCACTGTCTAGTTCATTTCAATAGAAGATTGCAAGTTGTCAATGTCTAGTTCATTTCAAAAGAAGCATGCAATTTTTCAAATGTAGTTCATTTAAAAAGAAGCATGCAAGTTGTCACTGTCTAGTTCATTTCAATAGAAGCATGCAAGTTGTCACTGTCTAAATCATTTCAATAGAAGCATGCAAGTTGTCACTGTCTGAATCATTTCAATAGAAGCATGCAAGTTGTCACTGTCTAGTTCATTTCGATAGAAGCATGAAAGTTGTCACTGTCTAGTTCATTTCAATAGAAGCATGCATGTTGTCACTGTCTAGTTCATTTCAATAGAAGCATGCAAGTTGTCACTGTCTAAATCATTTCAATAGAAGCATGCAAGTTGTCACTGTCTAGTTCATTTCAATAGAAGCATGCAAGTTGTCACTGTCTAGTTCATTTTAATAGAAGCATGCATGTTGTCACTGTCTAGTTCATTTCAATAGAAGCATGCAAGTTGTCACTGTTTAGTTCCTTTTAATAGAAACATGCAAGTTGTCACTGTCTGGTTTATTTAATAGTAGCATGCAAGTATTCACTGTCTGGTCCATTTCAATAGAAGCATGCAAGTTGTCACTGTCTGGTACATTTCAATAGAAGCATGCAAGTTGTCACTTTCTTGTTCATTTCAATAGTATCATGCAAGTTGTCACTGTCTTGTTTATTTGAATAAAAGCATGCATGCTGTCACTGTCTAGTTCATTTCAATAGAAGCATGCAAGTTGTCACTGTCTAGTTCATTTTAATAGAAGCACGCAAGTTGTCACTGTCTAGTTCCTTTATAATAGAAACATGCAAGTTGTCACTGTCTAGTTTATTTCAATAGAAGCATGGAAGTTGTCACTGTCTATTTCATTTTAATAGAAGCCTTCAAGTTGTCACTGTCTAGTTCATTTCAATAGAAGCATGCATGTTGTCACTGTCTAGTTCATTTCAATAGAAGCATGCAAGGTTTCACTGTCTAGTTCATTTCAATAGAAGCATGCAAGTTGTCACTGTCTAATTCATTTCAATAGTAGCATGCAAGTTGTCACTGTCTGGTTCATTTCATCAGAAGCATGCAAGTTGTCACTGTCTTGTTCATTTCAATAGTAGCATGCAAGTTGTCACGGTCTGGTTCATTTCAATAGTAGCATGCAAGTTGTCACTGTCAGGTTCATTTCAATAGTAGCATGCAAGTTGTCACTGTCTGTTTCATTTCAATAGAAGCATGCAAGTTGTCACTGTCTGGTTCATTTCAATAGAAGCATGCAAGTTGTCACTGTCTGGTTCATTTCGATAGTATCATGCAAGTTGTCACTGTCTTGTTTATTTGAATAGAAGCATGCAAGTTGTCATTGTTTGGTTAATTTCAATAGAAGCATGCAAGTTGTCACTGTCTAGTTCATTTCAATAGTAGCATGCAAGTTGTCACTGTCTAGTTCTATTAAATAGAAGCATGCAAGTTGTCAATGTCTAGTTTATTTCAATGGAAGCATGCAAGTTGTCACTGTCTAGTTCATTTCAATAGAAGCAATCAAGTATTCACTGTCTAGTTCATTTCAATAGAAGATTGCAAGTTGTCAATGTCTAGTTCATTTCAAAAGAAGCATGCAATTTTTCAAATGTAGTTCATTTAAAAAGAAGCATGCAAGTTGTCACTGTCTAGTTCATTTCAATAGAAGCATGCAAGTTGTCACTGTCTAAATCATTTCAATAGAAGCATGCAAGTTGTCACTGTCTGAATCATTTCAATAGAAGCATGCAAGTTGTCACTGTCTAGTTCATTTCGATAGAAGCATGAAAGTTGTCACTGTCTAGTTCATTTCAATAGAAGCATGCATGTTGTCACTGTCTAGTTCATTTCAATAGAAGCATGCAAGTTGTCACTGTCTAAATCATTTCAATAGAAGCATGCAAGTTGTCACTGTCTAGTTCATTTCAATAGAAGCATGCAAGTTGTCACTGTCTAGTTCATTTTAATAGAAGCATGCATGTTGTCACTGTCTAGTTCATTTCAATAGAAGCATGCAAGTTGTCACTGTTTAGTTCATTTCAATAGCAGCATGCAAGTTGTCACTGTCTAGTTCTTTTCAATAGAAGCATGCAATTTGTCACTGTCTAGGTCATTTAAATAGAAGCTTGCAAGTTGTCACTGTTTAGTTCATTTCAATAGAAGCATGTAAGTTGTCACTGTCTAGTTCATTTCAATAGAAGCTTGCAAGTTGTCACTGTCTAGTTCATTTCAATAGAAGCATGCAAGTTTCACTGTCTAGTTCATTTCAATAGAAGCATGCATGTTGTCACTGTCTAGTTCATTTTAATAGAAGCATGCAAGTTGTCACTGTCTAGTTCATTTCAATAGAAGCATGCAATTTGTCACTGTCTAGGTCATTTAAATAGAAGCTTGCAAGTTGTCATTTTCTAGTTCATTTCAATAGAAGCATGCAAGTTGTCACTGTCTAGTTCATTTCAAAAGAAGCATGCGAGTTTCACTGTCTAGTCCATTTCAAAAGAAGCATGCAATTTGTCACTGTCTATTTCATTTCAATAGAAGCATGCAAGTTGTCACTGTCTAAATCATTTCAATAGAAGCATGCAAGTTGTCACTGTCTAAATCATTTAAATAAAAGCTTGCAAGTTGTCACTGTCTATTTTATTTCAATAGAAGCATGCAAGTTGTCACTGTCTAGTTCATTTTAATAGAAGCTTGTAAGTTGTCACTGTCTAGTTCATTTCAATAGTAGCATGCAAGATGTCACTGTCTGGGTTATTTCAATAGTAGCATGCAAGTTATCACTGTCTGGTTCATTTAAATAGTAGCATGCAAGTTGTCACTGTCTGGTTCATTTCAATAGTAGCATGCAAGTTGTCACTGTCTGGTTCATTTCAATAGTAGCATGCACCTTTTCACATTCTGGTTTATTTCAAAAGTAGCATGCAAGTTGTCACTGTCTGGTTCATTTCAATAGTAGCATTCAAGTTGTCACTATCTGGTTAATTTTAACAGTAGAATGCAATTGGTCACTGTCTGGTTCATTTCAATAGTAGCATGCAAGTTGTCACTGTCTGGTTCATTTCAATAGTAGCATGCAAGTTGTCACTGTCTGGTTCATTTCAATAGAAGCATGCAAGTTGTCACTGTCTGGTTTATTTCAATAGTAACATGGAAGTTGTCACTGTCCGGTTCATTTCAATAGTAACATGCAAGTTGTCACTGTCCGGTTCATTTCAATAATAGCATGCAAGTTGTCACTGTCCGGTTTTTTTCAATAGTAGCATGCAAGTTGTCTCTGTCTAGTTCATTTCAATAGAAGCATGCAAGTTGTCACTGTCTAGTTCATTTCAATAGAAGCATGCAAGTTGTCAATGTCTAGTTCATTTCAATAGAAGCATGCAAGTTGTCACTGTCTATTTTATTTCAATAGAAGCATGCAAGTTGTCAATGTCTATTTCATTTTAATAGAAGCTTGCAAGTTGTCACTGTCTAGTTCATTTTAATAGTAGCATGCAAGCTGTCACTTTCTAGTTCATTTCAATAGAAGCATGAGAGATGTCACTGTCTGGGTTATTTCAATAGTAGCATGCAAGTTGTCACTGTCTGGTTCATTTCAATAGTATCATGCAAGTTGTCACTGTCTGGTTTATTTCAAAAGTAGCATGCAAGTTGTCACTGTCTGGTTCATTTTAATAGTAGCATGCAAGTTGTCACTATCTGGTTCATTTTAACAGTAGCATGCAATTGGTCACTGTCTGGTTCATTTCAACAGTAGCATGCAATTGGTAACTGTCTAGTTCATTTTAAATAATAGCATGCAAGTATTCACTGTCTGGTTCATTTCAATAGTAGCATGCAAGTTTTCACTGTCTGGTTCATTTCAATAGAAGCATGCAAGTTGTCACTGTCCGGTTCATTTTAATAGTAACATGCAAGTTGTCACTGTCCGGTTCATTTCAATAGTAACATGCAAGTTGTCACTGTCCGGTTTATTTAAATAGTAGCATGCAAGTTGTCACTGTCCGGTTTTTTTTCGATAGTAGCATGCAAGTTGTCAATGTCTAGTTCATTTCAATGGAAGCATGCAAGTTTTCACTGTCTAGTTCATTTCAATAGAAGCATGCAAGTTGTTACTGTCTAGTTCATTTCAATAGAATCATGCATGTTGTCACTGTCTAGTTCATTTCAATAGAAGCATGCAAGTTGTCACTGTCTAGTTCATTTTAATAGAAGCATGCAAGTTATCACTGCCTAGTTTATTTCAATAGAAGCATGCAAGTTGTCACTGTCTAGTTCATTTCAATAGTAGCATGCAAGTTGTCACTGTCCGTATTTTTTTAATAGTAGCATGCAAGTTGTCACTGTCTAGTTAATTTTAATAGAAGCATGCAAGTTGTGACTGTCTGGTTCATTTCAATAGTAGCATGCAAGTTGTCAATGTCTGTTTTTTTTCAATAGTAGCATGCAAGTTGTCACTGTCTGGTTCATTTCAATAGAAGCATGCAAATTGTCACTGTCTGGTTCATTTCAATAGAAGCATGCAAGTTGTCACTGTCTGGTTCATTTCAATAGTATATGCAAGTTGTCACTGTCTTGTTTATTTGACTAAAAGCATGCAAGTTGTCACTGTCTAGTTCATTTCAATAGAAGCATGCAAGTTGTCACTGTCTAGTTCATTTCAATAGAAGCACGCAAGTTGTCACTGTCTAGTTCCTTTTAAAAGAAACATGCAAGTTTTTGGTTTGGTTTATTTAAATAGAAGCATGCAGGTTTTCACTGTCTAGTTCATTTCAATAAAAGCATGCAAGTTGTCACTGTCTAGTTCATTTCAATAGAAGCATGCAAGTCGTCACTGTCTTGTTTATTTCAATAGAAGCATGCAAGTTGTCACTGTCTAGTTTATTTCAATAGAAGCATGCAAGTTGTCACTGTCTATTTCATTTTAATAGAAGCTTGCAAGTTGTCACTGTCTAGTTCATTTCAATACAAGCATGCATGTTGTCCTTGTCTAGTTCATTTCAATAGAAGCATGCAAGTTGTCACTGTCTAGTTTATTTCAATAGAAGCACGCAAGTTGTCACTGTCTAGTTCATTTTAATAGAAGCATGCAAGTTGTCATTTTTTGGTTCATTTAAATAGAAGCATGCAAGTTGTCACTGTCTAGTTCATTTCAATAGAAGCATGCAAGTTGTCACTGTCTAGTTCATTTCAATAGAAGTACGCAAGTTGTCACTGTCTAGTTCCTTTTAATAGAAACATGCAAGTTGTCACTGTCTGGTTCTTTTCAAAAAAAGCATACAAGTTGTCACTGTCTGGTGCATTTCAATAGAAGCATGCAAGTTGTCACTGTCTTGTTCATTTCAATAGTATCATGCAAGTTGTCAATGTCTTGTTTATTTGAATAAAAGCATGCATGCTGTCACTGTCTAGTTAATTTCAATAGAAGCATGCAAGTTGTCACTGTCTAGTTCATTTTAATAGAAGCACGCAAGTTGTCACTGTCTAGTTCCTTTATAATAGAAACATGCAAGTTGTCTTTGTTTGGTTCATTTCAATAGAAGCATGCAAGTTGTTACTGTCTAGTTCATTTCAATAGAAGCATGCAAGTTTTCACTGTCTAGTTCATTTCAAAAAAAGCATGCAAGTCGTCACTGTCTTGTTCATTTCAAAAGTAGCAGGCAAGTTGTCACTGTCTGGTTCATTTCAATAGTAGCATGCAAGTTGTCACTGTCTCGTTCATTTCAATAGTAGCATGCAACTTGTCACTGTCTGGTTCATTTTAATAGAAGCATGCAAGTTGTCACTGTCTGGTTCATTTTAATAGAAGCATGCAAGTTGTCACTGTCTGGTTCATTGCAATAGTATCATGCAAGTTGTCACTGTCTTGTTTATTTGAATAGAAGCATGCAAGTTGTCACTGTCTAGTTCATTTCAATAGAAGCATGCAAAATGTCACTGTCTAGTTCATTTCAAAAGAAGCACGCAAATTGTAACTGTCTGGTTCATTTTAAAAGAAGCATGCAAGTTGTCATTGTTTGGTTCTTTGAAATAGAAGCATGCAAGTTTTCACTGTCTAGTTCATTTAAATAGTAGCATGCAAATTGTCACTGTCTAGTTTATTTACATAGAAGCATGCAAGTTGTCAATGTCTAGTTTATTTCAATGGAAGCATGCAAGTTTTCACTGTCTAGTTCATCTCAATAGAAGTATGCAAGTTATCACTTTCTAGTTCATTTCAATAGAAGCATGCAAATTGTCAATGTCTAGTTCACTTCAATAGAAGCATGCAAGTTGTCACTGTCTAGTTCATTATAATAGAAGCTTGCAAGTTGTCACTGTCTAGTTAATTTCAATAGTAGCATGCAAGCTGTCACTGTCTGGTTCATTTCTATAGAAGCATGCAAGTTGTCACAGTCTAGCTCATTTTAATTGAAGCATGCAAGATGTCACTGTCTGGGTTATTTCAATATTAGCATGCAAGTTGTCACTGTCTGGTTCATTTCAATAGTAGCATGCAAGTTGTCACTGTCTGGTTCATTTCAATAGTAGCATGCAAGTATTCACTGTCTGGTTCATTTCAATAGTAGCATGCACGTTGTCACTGTCTGGTTTATTTTGAAAATAGCATGCAAGTTGTCACTGTCTAGTTCATTTCAATAGAAGATGCAAGTTGTCACTGTCTAGTTCATTTCAATAGAAGTACGCAAGTTGTCACTGTCTAGTTCCTTTTAATAGAAGCATGCAAGTTGTCACTGTCTGGTATATTTCAATAGAAGCATGCAAGTTGTCACTGTCTTGTTCATTTCAATAGTATCATGCAAGTTGTCACTGTCTTGTTTATTTGAATAAAAGCATGCATGCTGTCACTGTCTAGTTCATTTCAATAGAAGCATGCAAGTTGTCACTGTCTAGTTCATTTTAATAGAAGCACGCAAGTTGTCACTGTCTAGTTCCTTTATAATAGAAACATGCAAGTTGTCACTGTCTAGTTTATTTCAATAGAAGCATGCAAGTTGTCACTGTCTATTTCATTTTAATAGAAGCTCTCAAGTTGTCACTGTCTAGTTCATTTCAATAGAAGCATGCATGTTGTCACTGTCTAGTTCATTTCAATAGAAGCATGCAAGTTTTCACTGTCTAGTTCATTTCAATAGAAGCATGCAAGTTGTCACTGTCTAGTTCATTTCAATAGTAGCATGCAAGTTGTCACTGTCTGGTTCATTTCATCAGAAGCATGCAAGTTGTCACTGTCTTGTTCATTTCAATAGTAGCATGCAAGTTGTCACTGTCTGGTTCATTTCAATAGTAGCATGCAAGTTGTCACTGTCAGGTTCATTTCAATAGTAGCATGCAAGTTGTCACTGTCTGTTTCATTTCAATAGAAGCATGCAAGTTGTCACTGTCTGGTTCATTTCAATAGAAGCATGCAAGTTGTCATTGTTTGGTTCATTTCAATAGAAGCATGCAAGTTGTCACTGTCTAGTTTATTTAAATAGTAGCATGCAAGTTGTCACTGTCTAGTTCTATTAAATAGAAGCATGCAAGTTGTCAATGTCTAGTTTATTTCAATGGAAGCATGCAAGATGTCACTGTCTAGTTCATTTCAATAGAAGCAATCAATTATTCACTGTCTAGTTCATTTCAATAGAAGATTGCAAGTTGTCAATGTCTAGTTCATTTCAAAAGAAGCATGCAATTTTTCAAATGTAGTTCATTTTAAAAGAAGCATGCAAGTTGTCACTGTCTAGTTCATTTTAATAGAAGCTTGTAAGTTGTCACTGTCTAGTTCATTTCAATAGTAGCATGCAAGATGTCACTGTCTGGGTTATTTCAATAGTAGCATGCAAGTTATCACTGTCTGGTTCATTTCAATAGTAGCATGCAAGTTGTCACTGTCTGGTTCATTTCAATAGTAGCATGCAAGTTGTCACTGTCTGGTTCATTTCAATAGTAGCATGCACCTTTTCACATTCTGGTTTATTTCAAAAGTAGCATGCAAGTTGTCACTGTCTGGTTCATTTCAATAGTAGCATTCAAGTTGTCACTATCTGGTTAATTTTAACAGTAGAATGCAATTGGTCACTGTCTGGTTCATTTCAATAGTAGCATGCAAGTTGTCACTGTCTGGTTCATTTCAATAGTAGCATGCAAGTTGTCACTGTCTGGTTCATTTCAATAGAAGCATGCAATTTTCACTGTCTGGTTTATTTCAATAGTAACATGGAAGTTGTCACTGTCCGGTTCATTTCAATAGTAACATGCAAGTTGTCACTGTCCGGTTCATTTCAATAATAGCATGCAAGTTGTCACTGTCCGGTTTTTTTCAATAGTAGCATGCAAGTTGTCTCTGTCTAGTTCATTTCAATAGAAGCATGCAAGTTGTCACTGTCTAGTTCATTTCAATAGAAGCATGCAAGTTGTCAATGTCTAGTTCATTTCAATAGAAGCATGCAAGTTGTCACTGTCTATTTTATTTCAATAGAAGCATGCAAGTTGTCAATGTCTATTTCATTTTAATAGTAGCATGCAAGTTGTCACTGTCTAGTTCATTTAAATAGAAGCATGCAAGTTGTCACTGTCTAGTTCATTTCAATACAAAATGCAAGTTGTCACTGTCTGCTTCATTTCAATAGTATCATGCAAGTTGTCACTTTCCGGTTCATTTCAATAGTAACATGGAAGTTGTCACTGTCCGGTTCATTTCAATAGTAGCATTCAAGTTGTCACTGTCCGGTTCATTTCAATAGTAGCATGTAAGTTGTCGATGTCTAGTTCATTTCAAAAGAAGCATGCAAGTTGCCATTTTCTGGTTCATTTCAATAAAAGCATGCAAGGTTTCACTTTCTGGTTCATTTAAATAGTAGCATGCAAGTTGTCACTGTCTGGTTCATTTCAATAGTAGCATGCAAGTTGTCACTGTCTGGTTCATTTCAATAGTAGCATGCAAGTTGTCACTGTCCGTATTTTTTTAATAGTAGCATGCAAGTTGTCACTGTCTAGTTAATTTTAATAGAAGCATGCAAGTTGTGACTGTCTGGTTCATTTCAATAGTAGCATGCAAGTTGTCAATGTCTGTTTTTTTTTCAATAGTAGCATGCAAGTTGTCACTGTCTGGTTCATTTCAATAGAAGCATGCAAATTGTCACTGTCTGGTTCATTTCAATAGAAGCATGCAAGTTGTCACTGTCTGGTTCATTTCAATAGTATATGCAAGTTGTCACTGTCTTGTTTATTTGACTAAAAGCATGCAAGTTGTCACTGTCTAGTTCATTTCAATAGAAGCATGCAAGTTGTCACTGTCTAGTTCATTTCAATAGAAGCACGCAAGTTGTCACTGTCTAGTTCCTTTTAAAAGAAACATGCAAGTTTTTGGTTTGGTTTATTTAAATAGAAGCATGCAGGTTTTCACTGTCTAGTTCATTTCAATAAAAGCATGCAAGTTGTCACTGTCTAGTTCATTTCAATAGAAGCATGCAAGTCGTCACTGTCTTGTTTATTTCAATAGAAGCATGCAAGTTGTCACTGTCTAGTTTATTTCAATAGAAGCATGCAAGTTGTCACTGTCTATTTCATTTTAATAGAAGCTTGCAAGTTGTCACTGTCTAGTTCATTTCAATACAAGCATGCATGTTGTCCTTGTCTAGTTCATTTCAATAGAAGCATGCAAGTTGTCACTGTCTAGTTTATTTCAATAGAAGCACGCAAGTTGTCACTGTCTAGTTCATTTTAATAGAAGCATGCAAGTTGTCATTTTTTGGTTCATTTAAATAGAAGCATGCAAGTTGTCACTGTCTAGTTCATTTCAATAGAAGCATGCAAGTTGTCACTGTCTAGTTCATTTCAATAGAAGTACGCAAGTTGTCACTGTCTAGTTCCTTTTAATAGAAACATGCAAGTTGTCACTGTCTGGTTCTTTTCAAAAAAAGCATACAAGTTGTCACTGTCTGGTGCATTTCAATAGAAGCATGCAAGTTGTCACTGTCTTGTTCATTTCAATAGTATCATGCAAGTTGTCAATGTCTTGTTTATTTGAATAAAAGCATGCATGCTGTCACTGTCTAGTTAATTTCAATAGAAGCATGCAAGTTGTCACTGTCTAGTTCATTTTAATAGAAGCACGCAAGTTGTCACTGTCTAGTTCCTTTATAATAGAAACATGCAAGTTGTCTTTGTTTGGTTCATTTCAATAGAAGCATGCAAGTTGTTACTGTCTAGTTCATTTCAATAGAAGCATGCAAGTTTTCACTGTCTAGTTCATTTCAAAAAAAGCATGCAAGTCGTCACTGTCTTGTTCATTTCAAAAGTAGCAGGCAAGTTGTCACTGTCTGGTTCATTTCAATAGTAGCATGCAAGTTGTCACTGTCTCGTTCATTTCAATAGTAGCATGCAACTTGTCACTGTCTGGTTCATTTTAATAGAAGCATGCAAGTTGTCACTGTCTGGTTCATTTTAATAGAAGCATGCAAGTTGTCACTGTCTGGTTCATTGCAATAGTATCATGCAAGTTGTCACTGTCTTGTTTATTTGAATAGAAGCATGCAAGTTGTCACTGTCTAGTTCATTTCAATAGAAGCATGCAAAATGTCACTGTCTAGTTCATTTCAAAAGAAGCACGCAAATTGTAACTGTCTGGTTCATTTTAAAAGAAGCATGCAAGTTGTCATTGTTTGGTTCTTTGAAATAGAAGCATGCAAGTTTTCACTGTCTAGTTCATTTAAATAGTAGCATGCAAATTGTCACTGTCTAGTTTATTTACATAGAAGCATGCAAGTTGTCAATGTCTAGTTTATTTCAATGGAAGCATGCAAGTTTTCACTGTCTAGTTCATCTCAATAGAAGTATGCAAGTTATCACTTTCTAGTTCATTTCAATAGAAGCATGCAAATTGTCAATGTCTAGTTCACTTCAATAGAAGCATGCAAGTTGTCACTGTCTAGTTCATTATAATAGAAGCTTGCAAGTTGTCACTGTCTAGTTAATTTCAATAGTAGCATGCAAGCTGTCACTGTCTGGTTCATTTCTATAGAAGCATGCAAGTTGTCACAGTCTAGCTCATTTTAATTGAAGCATGCAAGATGTCACTGTCTGGGTTATTTCAATATTAGCATGCAAGTTGTCACTGTCTGGTTCATTTCAATAGTAGCATGCAAGTTGTCACTGTCTGGTTCATTTCAATAGTAGCATGCAAGTATTCACTGTCTGGTTCATTTCAATAGTAGCATGCACGTTGTCACTGTCTGGTTTATTTTGAAAATAGCATGCAAGTTGTCACTGTCTAGTTCATTTCAATAGAAGCATGCAAGTTGTCACTGTCTAGTTCATTTCAATAGAAGTACGCAAGTTGTCACTGTCTAGTTCCTTTTAATAGAAGCATGCAAGTTGTCACTGTCTGGTATATTTCAATAGAAGCATGCAAGTTGTCACTGTCTTGTTCATTTCAATAGTATCATGCAAGTTGTCACTGTCTTGTTTATTTGAATAAAAGCATGCATGCTGTCACTGTCTAGTTCATTTCAATAGAAGCATGCAAGTTGTCACTGTCTAGTTCATTTTAATAGAAGCACGCAAGTTGTCACTGTCTAGTTCCTTTATAATAGAAACATGCAAGTTGTCACTGTCTAGTTTATTTCAATAGAAGCATGCAAGTTGTCACTGTCTATTTCATTTTAATAGAAGCCTTCAAGTTTTCACTGTCTAGTTCATTTCAATAGAAGCATGCATGTTGTCACTGTCTAGTTCATTTCAATAGAAGCATGCAAGTTTTCACTGTCTAGTTCATTTCAATAGAAGCATGCAAGTTGTCACTGTCTAGTTCATTTCAATAGTAGCATGCAAGTTGTCACTGTCTGGTTCATTTCATCAGAAGCATGCAAGTTGTCACTGTCTTGTTCATTTCAATAGTAGCATGCAAGTTGTCACTGTCTGGTTCATTTCAATAGTAGCATGCAAGTTGTCACTGTCAGGTTCATTTCAATAGTAGCATGCAAGTTGTCACTGTCTGTTTCATTTCAATAGAAGCATGCAAGTTGTCACTGTCTGGTTCATTTCAATAGAAGCATGCAAGTTGTCATTGTTTGGTTCATTTCAATAGAAGCATGCAAGTTGTCACTGTCTAGTTTATTTCAATAGTAGCATGCAAGTTGTCACTGTCTAGTTCTATTAAATAGAAGCATGCAAGTTGTCAATGTCTAGTTTATTTCAATGGAAGCATGCAAGATGTCACTGTCTAGTTCATTTCAATAGAAGCAATCAAGTATTCACTGTCTAGTTCATTTCAATAGAAGATTGCAAGTTGTCAATGTCTAGTTCATTTCAAAAGAAGCATGCAATTTTTCAAATGTAGTTCATTTTAAAAGAAGCATGCAAGTTGTCACTGTCTAGTTCATTTTAATAGAAGCTTGTAAGTTGTCACTGTCTAGTTCATTTCAATAGTAGCATGCAAGATGTCACTGTCTGGGTTATTTCAATAGTAGCATGCAAGTTATCACTGTCTGGTTCATTTCAATAGTAGCATGCAAGTTGTCACTGTCTGGTTCATTTCAATAGTAGCATGCAAGTTGTCACTGTCTGGTTCATTTCAATAGTAGCATGCACCTTTTCACATTCTGGTTTATTTCAAAAGTAGCATGCAAGTTGTCACTGTCTGGTTCATTTCAATAGTAGCATTCAAGTTGTCACTATCTGGTTAATTTTAACAGTAGAATGCAATTGGTCACTGTCTGGTTCATTTCAATAGTAGCATGCAAGTTGTCACTGTCTGGTTCATTTCAATAGTAGCATGCAAGTTGTCACTGTCTGGTTCATTTCAATAGAAGCATGCAATTTTCACTGTCTGGTTTATTTCAATAGTAACATGGAAGTTGTCACTGTCCGGTTCATTTCAATAGTAACATGCAAGTTGTCACTGTCCGGTTCATTTCAATAATAGCATGCAAGTTGTCACTGTCCGGTTTTTTTCAATAGTAGCATGCAAGTTGTCTCTGTCTAGTTCATTTCAATAGAAGCATGCAAGTTGTCACTGTCTAGTTCATTTCAATAGAAGCATGCAAGTTGTCAATGTCTAGTTCATTTCAATAGAAGCATGCAAGTTGTCACTGTCTATTTTATTTCAATAGAAGCATGCAAGTTGTCAATGTCTATTTCATTTTAATAGTAGCATGCAAGTTGTCACTGTCTAGTTCATTTAAATAGAAGCATGCAAGTTGTCACTGTCTAGTTCATTTCAATACAAAATGCAAGTTGTCACTGTCTGCTTCATTTCAATAGTATCATGCAAGTTGTCACTTTCCGGTTCATTTCAATAGTAACATGGAAGTTGTCACTGTCCGGTTCATTTCAATAGTAGCATGTAAGTTGTCGATGTCTAGTTCATTTCAAAAGAAGCATGCAAGTTGCCATTTTCTGGTTCATTTCAATAAAAGCATGCAAGGTTTCACTTTCTGGTTCATTTAAATAGTAGCATGCAAGTTGTCACTGTCTGGTTTATTTCAATAGAAGCATTCAAGTTGTCACTGTCTAGATCATTTCAATAGAAGCTTGCAAGTTGTCACTGTCTATTTCATTTCAAAAGAAGCATGCGAGTTTCACTGTCTAGTCCATTTCAAAAGAAGAATGCAAGTTGTCACTGTCTAGTTCATTTCAATAGAAGCATGCAAGTTGTCACTGTCTAAATCATTTCAATAGAAGCATGCAAGTTGTCACTGTCTGAATCATTTCAATAGAAGCATGCAAGTTTTCACTGTCTAGTTCATTTCGATAGAAGCATGCAAGTTGTCACTGTCTAGTTCATTTCAATAGAAGCATGCATGTTGTCACTGTCTAGTTCATTTCAATAGAAGCATGCAAGTAGTCACTGTCTAAATCATTTCAATAGAAGCATGCAAGTTGTCACTGTCTAGTTCGTTTCAATAGAAGCATGCATGTTGTCACTGTCTAGTTAATTTCAATAGAAGCTTGCAAGTTGTCACTGTCTAGTTCATTTCAATAGAAGCATGCAAGTTGTCACTGTCTAGTTCATTTCAATAGAAGCTTGCAAGTTTTCACTGTCTAGTTTAATTCAACAGAAGCATGCAAGTATTCACTGTCTAGTTTATTTAAATAGAAGCATGCATGTTGTCACTGTCTAGTTCATTTCAATAGAAGCATGCAAGTTGCCACTGTCTAGTTCATTTTAATAGAGGCATGCAAGTTGTCACTGTCTAAATCATTTCAATAGAAGCATGCAAGTTGTCACTGTCTAGTTCATTTCAATAGAGGCATGTAAGTTGTCACTTTCTAATTCTTTAATTAAAAGCATGCACGTTGTCACTGTCTAGTTCATTTCAATAGAAGCATGCAAGTTGTCACTGTCTAGTTCATTTTAGTAGAAGCTTGCAAGTTGTCACTGTCTAGTTCATTTAAATAGAGCATGCAAGTTGTCACTGTCTAGTTCATTTCAATAGAAGCATGCATGTTGTCACTGTCTAGTTCATTTTAATGGAAGCATGTAAGTTATCACTGTCTAGTTCATTTCAATAGAGGCATGCAAGTTGTCACTGTCTGCTTCATTTCAATAGTAGCATGCAAGTTGTCACTGTCCGGTTCATTTCAATAGTAGCATGTAAGTTGTCACTGTCTAGTTCATTTCAAAAGAAGCATGCAAGTTGCCACTTTCTGGTTCATTTCAATAAAAGCATGCAAGGTTTCACTTTCTGGTTCATTTAAATAGTAGCATGCAAGTTGTCACTGTCTGGTTCATTTCAATAGTAGCATGCAAGTTGTCACTGTCTGGTTCATTTCAATAGTAGCATTCAAGTTGTCAGTGTCTGGTTCATTTCAATAGTAGCATGTAAGTTGTCACTGTCTTTTTCATTTCAATAGAAGCAAGCAAGTTGTCACTGTCTAAAGTTTATTTCAATAGAAGCATGCAAGTTGTCACTGTTTAGTTCATTTCAATAGAAGCATGCAAGTTGTCACTGTCTAGTTCATTTTAATAGAAGCATAAAAGTTGTCACTGTATAGTTCATTTCAATAGAAGCATGCAAGTTGTCACTGTCTAAAGTTCATTTCAATAGAAGCATGCAAGTTGTCACTGTCTAGTTCATTTTAATAGAAGCATGCAAGTTGTCACTTTCTAGCTCATTTCAATAATAGCAAGCAAGTCGTCACTGTCTTGTTTATTTCAATAGAAGCATGCAAGTTGTCACTGTCTAGTTTATTTCAATAGAAGCATGCAAGTTGTCACTGTCTATTTCATTTTAATAGAAGCTTGCAAGTTGTCACTGTCTAGTTCATTTCAATACAAGCATGCATGTTGTCCTTGTCTAGTTCATTTCAATAGAAGCATGCAAGTTGTCACTGTCTAGTTTATTTCAATAGAAGCACGCAAGTTGTCACTGTCTAGTTCATTTTAATAGAAGCATGCAAGTTGTCATTTTTTGGTTCATTTAAATAGAAGCATGCAAGTTGTCACTGTCTAGTTCATTTCAATAGAAGCATGCAAGTTGTCACTGTCTAGTTCATTTCAATAGAAGTACGCAAGTTGTCACTGTCTAGTTCCTTTTAATAGAAACATGCAAGTTGTCACTGTCTGGTTCTTTTCAAAAAAAGCATACAAGTTGTCACTGTCTGGTGCATTTCAATAGAAGCATGCAAGTTGTCACTGTCTTGTTCATTTCAATAGTATCATGCAAGTTGTCAATGTCTTGTTTATTTGAATAAAAGCATGCATGCTGTCACTGTCTAGTTAATTTCAATAGAAGCATGCAAGTTGTCACTGTCTAGTTCATTTTAATAGAAGCACGCAAGTTGTCACTGTCTAGTTCCTTTATAATAGAAACATGCAAGTTGTCTTTGTTTGGTTCATTTCAATAGAAGCATGCAAGTTGTTACTGTCTAGTTCATTTCAATAGAAGCATGCAAGTTTTCACTGTCTAGTTCATTTCAAAAAAAGCATGCAAGTTGTCACTGTCTAGTTCATTTGAATAGTAGCATGCAAGTTGTCACTATCTAGTTCATTTCAATAGACGCATGCAAGTCGTCACTGTCTTGTTTATTTCAATAGAAGCATGCAAGTTGTCACTGTCTAGTTTATTTCAATAGAAGCATGCAAGTTGTCACTGTCTATTTCATTTTAATAGAAGCCTTCAAGTTGTCACTGTCATGTTCATTTCAATAGAAGCATGCATGTTGTCACTGTCTAGTTCATTTCAATAGAAGCATGCAAGTTTTCACTGTCTAGTTTATTCAATAGAAGCATGAAAGTTGTCACTGTCTAGTTTATTTCAATAGTAGCATGCAAGTTGTCACTGTCCGGTTTTTTTCAAAAGTAGCATTCTAGTTGTCACTGTCTAGTTAAATTCATGAAGCATGCAAGTTGTCACTGTCTAGTTCATTTCAATAGAAGCATGCAAGTTGTCACTGTCAGGTTCATTTCAATAGTAGCATACAAGTTGTCACTATCTGGTTCATTTTAACAGTAGCATGCAATTGGTCACTGTCTGGTTCATTTTAATAGTAGCATGCAAGTTGTCACTGTCTGGTTCATTTCAATAGTAGCATGCAAGTTGTCACTGTCTGGTTCATTTCAATAGAAGCGTGCAAGTTGTCACTGTCTGGTTTATTTCAATAGTAACATGCAAGTTGTCACTGTCCGGTTCATTTCAATAGTAACATGCAAGTTGTCACTGTCCGGTTCATTTCAATAGTAGCATGCAAGTTGTCACTGTCCGGTTTTTTTCAATAGTAGCATGCAAGTTGTCACTGTCTAGTTCATTTCAATAGAAGCATGCAAGTTGTCACGGTCTAGTTCATTTCAATAGAAGCATGCAAGTTGTCAATGTCTAGTTCATTTCAATAGAAGCATGCAAGTTGTCACTGTCTAGTTTATTTCAATAGAAGCATGCAAGTTGTCACTGTCTATCTCATTTTAATAGAAGCTTGCAAGTTGTCACTGTCTAGTTCATTTTAATAGTAGCATGCAAGCTGTTACTTTC
Organism: Biomphalaria sudanica; assembly: GCA_036873155.1. Lineage (NCBI taxonomy): Eukaryota > Metazoa > Mollusca > Gastropoda > Planorbidae > Biomphalaria > Biomphalaria sudanica. The sequence goes on along the minus strand of JAZGLO010006557.1, from coordinate 327,626 downwards.
TAGTTCATTTCAATAGAAGCATGCAAGATGTCACTGTCTGGGTTATTTCAATAGTAGCATGCAAGTTGTCACTGTCTGGTTCATTTCAATAGTAGCATGCAAAATTTTCACTGTCTGGTTTATTTCAAAAGTAGCATGCAAGTTGTCACTGTCTGGTTCATTTCAATAGTAGGATGCAAGTTGTCACTATCTGGTTCTTTTTAACATTAGCATGCAATTGGTCACTGTCTGGTTCATTTCAACAGTAGCATGCCATTGGTCACTGTCTGGTTCATTTCAAAATTAGCATGCAAGTATTCACTGTCTGGTTCATTTCAATAGAAGCATGCAAGTTGTCACTGTCTAGTTCATTTCAATAGAAGCATGCAAGTCGTCACTGTCTTGTTCATTTCAATAGTAGCAGGCAAGTTGTCACTGTCTGGTTCATTTCAATAGTAGCATGCAAGTTGTCACTGTCTCGTTCATTTCAATAGTAGCATGCAACTTGTCACTGTCTGGTTCATTTTAATAGAAGCATGCAAGTTGTCACTGTCTGGTTCATTTTAATAGAAGCATGCAAGTTGTCACTGTCTGGTTCATTGCAATAGTATCATGCAAGTTGTCACTGTCTTGTTTATTTGAATAGAAGCATGCAAGTTGTCACTGTCTAGTTCATTTCAATAGAAGCATGCAAAATGTCACTGTCTAGTTCATTTCAAAAGAAGCACGCAAATTGTAACTGTCTGGTTCATTTTAAAAGAAGCATGCAAGTTGTCATTGTTTGGTTCTTTTAAATAGAAGCATGCAAGTTTTCACTGTCTAGTTCATTTAAATAGTAGCATGCAAATTGTCACTGTCTAGTTTATTTACATAGAAGCATGCAAGTTGTCAATGTCTAGTTTATTTCAATGGAAGCATGCAAGTTTTCACTGTCTAGTTCATCTCAATAGAAGTATGCAAGTTATCACTTTCTAGTTCATTTCAATAGAAGCATGCAAATTGTCAATGTCTAGTTCACTTCAATAGAAGCATGCAAGTTGTCACTGTCTAGTTCATTATAATAGAAGCTTGCAAGTTGTCACTGTCTAGTTAATTTCAATAGTAGCATGCAAGCTGTCACTGTCTGGTTCATTTCTATAGAAGCATGCAAGTTGTCACAGTCTAGCTCATTTTAATTGAAGCATGCAAGATGTCACTGTCTGGGTTATTTCAATATTAGCTTGCAAGTTGTCACTGTCTGGTTCATTTCAATAGTAGCATGCAAGTTGTCACTGTCTGGTTCATTTCAATAGTAGCATGCAAGTATTCACTGTCTGGTTCATTTCAATAGTAGCATGCACGTTGTCACTGTCTGGTTTATTTTGAAAATAGCATGCAAGTTGTCACTGTCTAGTTCATTTCAATAGAAGCATGCAAGTTGTCACTGTCTAGTTCATTTCAATAGAAGTACGCAAGTTGTCACTGTCTAGTTCCTTTTAATAGAAGCATGCAAGTTGTCACTGTCTGGTATATTTCAATAGAAGCATGCAAGTTGTCACTGTCTTGTTCATTTTAATAGTATCATGCAAGTTGTCACTGTCTTGTTTATTTGAATAAAAGCATGCATGCTGTCACTGTCTAGTTCATTTCAATAGAAGCATGCAAGTTGTCACTGTCTAGTTCATTGTAATAGAAGCACGCAAGTTGTCACTGTCTAGTTCCTTTATAATAGAAACATGCAAGTTGTCACTGTCTAGTTTATTTCAATAGAAGCATGCAAGTTGTCACTGTCTATTTCATTTTAATAGAAGCCTTCAAGTTGTCACTGTCTAGTTCATTTCAATAGAAGCATGCATGTTGTCACTGTCTAGTTCATTTCAATAGAAGCATGCAAGTTTTCACTGTCTAGTTCATTTCAATAGAAGCATGCAAGTTGTCACTGTCTAGTTCATTTCAATAGTAGCATGCAAGTTGTCACTGTCTGGTTCATTTCATCAGAAGCATGCAAGTTGTCACTGTCTTGTTCATTTCAATAGTAGCATGCAAGTTGTCACTGTCTGGTTCATTTCAATAGTAGCATGCAAGTTGTCACTGTCAGGTTCATTTCAATAGTAGCATGCAAGTTGTCACTGTCTGTTTCATTTCCATAGAAGCATGCAAGTTGTCACTGTCTGGTTCATTTCAATAGAAGCATGCAAGTTGTCATTGTTTGGTTCATTTCAATAGAAGCATGCAAGTTGTCACTGTCTAGTTTATTTCAATAGTAGCATGCAAGTTGTCACTGTCTAGTTCTATTAAATAGAAGCATGCAAGTTGTCAATGTCTAGTTTATTTCAATGGAAGCATGCAAGATGTCACTGTCTAGTTCATTTCAATAGAAGCAATCAAGTATTCACTGTCTAGTTCATTTCAATAGAAGATTGCAAGTTGTCAATGTCTAGTTCATTTCAAAAGAAGCATGCAATTTTTCAAATGTAGTTCATTTCAAAAGAAGCATGCAAGTTGTCACTGTCTAGTTCATTTCAATAGTAGCATGCAAGATGTCACTGTCTGGGTTATTTCAATAGTAGCATGCAAGTTATCACTGTCTGGTTCATTTCAATAGTAGCATGCAAGTTGTCACTGTCTGGTTCATTTCAATAGTAGCATGCAAGTTGTCACTGTCTGGTTCATTTCAATAGTAGCATGCACCTTTTCACATTCTGGTTTATTTCAAAAGTAGCATGCAAGTTGTCACTGTCTGGTTCATTTCAATAGTAGCATTCAAGTTGTCAATATCTGGTTAATTTTAACAGTAGAATGCAATTGGTCACTGTCTGGTTCATTTCAATAGTAGCATGCAAGTTGTCACTGTCTGGTTCATTTCAATAGTAGCATGCAAGTTGTCACTGTCTGGTTCATTTCAATAGAAGCATGCAATTTTCACTGTCTGGTTTATTTCAATAGTAACATGGAAGTTGTCACTGTCCGGTTCATTTCAATAGTAACATGCAAGTTGTCACTGTCCGGTTCATTTCAATAATAGCATGCAAGTTGTCACTGTCCGGTTTTTTTCAATAGTAGCATGCAAGTTGTCTCTGTCTAGTTCATTTCAATAGAAGCATGCAAGTTGTCACTGTCTAGTTCATTTCAATAGAAGCATGCAAGTTGTCAATGTCTAGTTCATTTCAATAGAAGCATGCAAGTTGTCACTGTCTATTTTATTTCAATAGAAGCATGCAAGTTGTCAATGTCTATTTTATTTTAATAGTAGCATGCAAGTTGTCACTGTCTAGTTCATTTAAATAGAAGCATGCAAGTTGTCACTGTCTAGTTCATTTCAATACAAAATGCAAGTTGTCACTGTCTGCTTCATTTCAATAGTATCATGCAAGTTGTCACTTTCCGGTTCATTTCAATAGTAACATGGAAGTTGTCACTGTCCGGTTCATTTCAATAGTAGCATTCAAGTTGTCACTGTCCGGTTCATTTCAATAGTAGCATGTAAGTTGTCACTGTCTAGTTCATTTCAAAAGAAGCATGCAAGTTGCCATTTTCTGGTTCATTTCAATAAAAGCATGCAAGGTTTCACTTTCTGGTTCATTTAAATAGTAGCATGCAAGTTGTCACTGTCTGGTTCATTTCAATAGTAGCATGCAAGTTGTCACTGTCTGGTTCATTTCAATAGTAGCATGCAAGTTGTCAGTGTCTGGTTCATTTCAATAGTAGCATGTAAGTTGTCACTGTCTTTTTCATTTCAATAGAAGCAAGCAAGTTGTCACTGTCTAAAGTTCATTTCAATAGAAGCATGCAAGTTGTCACTGTCTAGTTTATTTCAATAGAAGCATGCAAGTTGTCACTGTCTAGTTCATTTTAATAGAAGCATAAAAGTTGTCACTGTATAGTTCATTTCAATAGAAGCATGCAAGTTGTCACTGTCTAAAGTTCATTTCAATAGAAGCATGCAAGTTGTCACTGTCTAGTTCATTTCAATAGAAGCATGCAAGTTGTCACTGTCTAGCTCATTTCAATAGTAGCAAGCAAGTTGTCACTGTCTAGTTCATTTTAAAGAAGCATGCAAGTTTTCACTGTCTAGTTTATTTCAATAGAAGCATTCAAGTTGTCACTGTCTAGATCATTTCAATAGAAGCTTGCAAGTTGTCACTGTCTATTTCATTTCAAAAGAAGCATGCGAGTTTCACTGTCTAGTCCATTTCAAAAGAAGAATGCAAGTTGTCACTGTCTAGTTCATTTCAATAGAAGCATGCAAGTTGTCACTGTCTAAATCATTTCAATAGAAGCATGCAAGTTGTCACTGTCTGAATCATTTCAATAGAAGCATGCAAGTTTTCACTGTCTAGTTCATTTCGATAGAAGCATGCAAGTTGTCACTGTCTAGTTCATTTCAATAGAAGCATGCATGTTGTCACTGTCTAGTTCATTTCAATAGAAGCATGCAAGTAGTCACTGTCTAAATCATTTCAATAGAAGCATGCAAGTTGTCACTGTCTAGTTCGTTTCAATAGAAGCATGCATGTTGTCACTGTCTAGTTAATTTCAATAGAAGCTTGCAAGTTGTCACTGTCTAGTTCATTTCAATAGAAGCATGCAAGTTGTCACTGTCTAGTTCATTTCAATAGAAGCTTGCAAGTTTTCACTGTCTAGTTTAATTCAACAGAAGCATGCAAGTATTCACTGTCTAGTTTATTTAAATAGAAGCATGCATGTTGTCACTGTCTAGTTCATTTCAATAGAAGCATGCAAGTTGCCACTGTCTAGTTCATTTTAATAGAGGCATGCAAGTTGTCACTGTCTAAATCATTTCAATAGAAGCATGCAAGTTGTCACTGTCTAGTTCATTTCAATAGAAGCATGTAAGTTGTCACTTTCTAATTCTTTAATTAAAAGCATGCACGTTGTCACTGTCTAGTTCATTTCAATAGAAGCATGCAAGTTGTCACTGTCTAGTTCATTTTAGTAGAAGCTTGCAAGTTGTCACTGTCTAGTTCATTTCAATAGAGCATGCAAGTTGTCACTGTCTAGTTCATTTCAATAGAAGCATGCATGTTGTCACTGTCTAGTTCATTTTAATAAAAGCATGTAAGTTATCACTGTCTAGTTCATTTCAATAGAGGCATGCAAGTTGTCACTGTCTGCTTCATTTCAATAGTAGCATGCAAGTTGTCACTGTCCGGTTCATTTCAATAGTAGCATGTAAGTTGTCACTGTCTAGTTCATTTCAAAAGAAGCATGCAAGTTGCCACTTTCTGGTTCATTTCAATAAAAGCATGCAAGGTTTCACTTTCTGGTTCATTTAAATAGTAGCATGCAAGTTGTCACTGTCTGGTTCATTTCAATAGTAGCATGCAAGTTGTCACTGTCTGGTTCATTTCAATAGTAGCATTCAAGTTGTCAGTGTCTGGTTCATTTCAATAGTAGCATGTAAGTTGTCACTGTCTTTTTCATTTCAATAGAAGCAAGCAAGTTGTCACTGTCTAAAGTTTATTTCAATAGAAGCATGCAAGTTGTCACTGTCTAGTTCATTTCAATAGAAGCATGCAAGTTGTCACTGTCTAGTTCATTTTAATAGAAGCATAAAAGTTGTCACTGTATAGTTCATTTCAATAGAAGCATGCAAGTTGTCACTGTCTAAAGTTCATTTCAATAGAAGCATGCAAGTTGTCACTGTCTAGTTCATTTTAATAGAAGCATGCAAGTTGTCACTTTCTAGCTCATTTCAATAATAGCAAGCAAGTTGTCACTGTCTAGTTCATTTCAATAGAAGCATGCAAGTTGTCACTGTCTAGTTCATTTCAATAGAAGCATGCAAGTTGTCAATGTCTAGTTCATTTCAATAGAAGCATGCAAGTTGTCACTGTCTATTTTATTTCAATAGAAGCATGCAAGTTGTCAATGTCTATTTCATTTTAATAGTAGCATGCAAGTTGTCACTGTCTAGTTCATTTAAATAGAAGCATGCAAGTTGTCACTGTCTAGTTTATTTCAATACAAAATGCAAGTTGTCACTGTCTGCTTCATTTCAATAGTATCATGCAAGTTGTCACTTTCCGGTTCATTTCAATAGTAACATGGAAGTTGTCACTGTCCGGTTCATTTCAATAGTAGCATTCAAGTTGTCACTGTCCGGTTCATTTCAATAGTAGCATGTAAGTTGTCACTGTCTAGTTCATTTCAAAAGAAGCATGCAAGTTGCCATTTTCTGGTTCATTTCAATAAAAGCATGCAAGGTTTCACTTTCTGGTTCATTTAAATAGTAGCATGCAAATTGTCACTGTCTGGTTCATTTCAATAGTAGCATGCAAGTTGTCACTGTCTGGTTCATTTCAATAGTAGCATGCAAGTTGTCAGTGTCTGGTTCATTTCAATAGTAGGCTGTAAGTTGTCACTGTCTTTTTCATTTCAATAGAAGCAAGCAAGTTGTCACTGTCTAAAGTTCATTTCAATAGAAGCATGCAAGTTGTCACTGTCTAGTTTATTTCAATAGAAGCATGCAAGTTGTCACTGTCTAGTTCATTTTAATAGAAGCATAAAAGTTGTCACTGTATAGTTCATTTAAATAGAAGCATGCAAGTTGTCACTGTCTAAAGTTCATTTCAATAGAAGCATGCAAGTTGTCACTGTCTAGTTCATTTCAATAGAAGCATGCAAGTTGTCACTGTCTAGCTCATTTCAATAGTAGCAAGCAAGTTGTCACTGTCTAGTTCATTTTAAAGAAGCATGCAAGTTTTCACTGTCTAGTTTATTTCAATAGAAGCATTCAAGTTGTCACTGTCTAGATCATTTCAATAGAAGCTTGCAAGTTGTCACTGTCTATTTCATTTCAAAAGAAGCATGCGAGTTTCACTGTCTAGTCCATTTCAAAAGAAGAATGCAAGTTGTCACTGTCTAGTTCATTTCAATAGAAGCATGCAAGTTGTCACTGTCTAAATCATTTCAATAGAAGCATGCAAGTTGTCACTGTCTGAATCATTTCAATAGAAGCATGCAAGTTTTCACTGTCTAGTTCATTTCGATAGAAGCATGCAAGTTGTCACTGTCTAGTTCATTTCAATAGAAGCATGCATGTTGTCACTGTCTAGTTCATTTCAATAGAAGCATGCAAGTAGTCACTGTCTAAATCATTTCAATAGAAGCATGCAAGTTGTCACTGTCTAGTTCGTTTCAATAGAAGCATGCATGTTGTCACTGTCTAGTTAATTTCAATAGAAGCTTGCAAGTTGTCACTGTCTAGTTCATTTCAATAGAAGCATGCAAGTTGTCACTGTCTAGTTCATTTCAATAGAAGCTTGCAAATTGTCAATGTCTAGTTCATTTCAACAGAAGCATGCAAGTATTCACTGTCTAGTTTATTTAAATAGAAGCATGCATGTTGTCACTGTCTAGTTCATTTCAATAGAAGCATGCAAGTTGCCACTGTCTAGTTCATTTTAATAGAGGCATGCAAGTTGTCACTTTCTAATTCTTTAATTAAAAGCATGCACGTTGTCACTGTCTAGTTCATTTCAATAGAAGCATGCAAGTTGTCACTGTCTAGTTCATTTCAATAGAAGCATGCAAGTTGTCACTGTCTAGTTCATTTTAGTAGAAGCTTGCAAGTTGTCACTGTCTAGTTCATTTCAATAGAGCATGCAAGTTGTCACTGTCTAGTTCATTTCAATAGAAGCATGCATGTTGTCACTGTCTAGTTCATTTTAATGGAAGCATGTAAGATATCACTGTCTAGTTCATTTCAATAGAGGCATGCAAGTTGTCACTGTCCGGTTCATTTCAATAGTAGCATGTAAGTTGTCACTGTCTAGTTCATTTCAAAAGAAGCATGCAAGTTGCCACTTTCTGGTTCATTTCAATAAAAGCATGCAAGTATTCACTGTCTAGTTTATTTAAATAGAAGCATGCATGTTGTCACTGTCTAGTTCATTTCAATAGAAGCATGCAAGTTGCCACTGTCTAGTTCATTTTAATAGAGGCATGCAAGTTGTCATTTTCTAATTCTTTAATTAAAAGCATGCACGTTGTCACTGTCTAGTTCATTTCAATAGAAGCATGCAAGTTGTCACTGTCTAGTTCATTTCAATAGAAGCATGCAAGTTGTCACTGTCTAGTTCATTTTAATAGAAGCATGCAAGTTGTCACTGTCTAGTTCATTTCAATAGAGCATGCAAGTTGTCACTGTCTAGTTCATTTCAATAGAAGCATGCAAGTTGTCACTGTCTAGTTCATTTCAATAGAAGCATGTAAGTTGTCACTGTCTAGTTCATTTCAATAGAAGCATGCAAGTTGTCACTGTCCGGTTCATTTCAATAGTAGCATGTAAGTTGTCACTGTCTAGTTCATTTCAAAAGAAGCATGCAAGTTGCCACTTTCTGGTTCATTTCAATAAAAGCATGCAAGGTTTCACTTTCTGGTTCATTTAAATAGTAGCATGCAAGTTGTCACTGTCTGGTTCATTTCAATAGTAGCATGCAAGTTGTCACTGTCTGGTTCATTTCAATAGTAGCATGCAAGTTGTCAGTGTCTGGTTCATTTCAATAGTAGCATGCAAGTTGTCACTGTCTTTTTCATTTCAATAGAAGCAAGCAAGTTGTCACTGTCTAAAGTTCATTTCAATAGAAGCATGCAAGTTGTCACTGTCTAGTTCATTTCAATAGAAGCATGCAAGTTGTCACTGTCTAGTTCATTTTAATAGAAGCATAAAAGTTGTCACTGTATAGTTCATTTCAATAGAAGCATGCAAGTTGTCACTGTCTAAAGTTCATTTCAATAGAAGCATGCAAGTTGTCACTGTCTAGTTCATTTCAATAGAAGCATGCAAGTTGTCACTGTCTAGCTCATTTCAATAGTAGCAAGCAAGTTGTCACTGTCTAGTTCATTTTAAAGAAGCATGCAAGTTTTCACTGTCTAGTTTATTTCAATAGAAGCATTCAAGTTGTCACTGTCTAGATCATTTCAATAGAAGCTTGCAAGTTGTCACTGTCTAGTTCATTTCAAAAGAAACATGCGAGTTTCACTGTCTAGTTCATTTCAAAAGAAGCATGCGAGTTTCACTGTCTAGTCCATTTCAAAAGAAGCATGCAAGTTGTCACTGTCTAGTTCATTTCAATAGAAGCATGCAAGTTGTCACTGTCTAAATCATTTCAATAGAAGCATGCAAGTTGTCACTGTCTGAATCATTTCAATAGAAGCATGCAAGTTGTCACTGTCTAGTTCATTTCGATAGAAGCATGAAAGTTGTCACTGTCTAGTTCATTTCAATAGAAGCATGCATGTTGTCACTGTCTAGTTCATTTCAATAGAAGCATGCAAGTTGTCACTGTCTAAATCATTTCAATAGAAGCATGCAAGTTGTCACTGTCTAGTTCATTTCAATAGAAGCATGCAAGTTGTCACTGTCTAGTTCATTTTAATAGAAGCATGCAAGTTGTCACTGTCTAGTTCATTTCAATAGAAGCATGCAAGTTGTCACTGTTTAGTTCATTTCAATAGCAGCATGCAAGTTGTCACTGTCTAGTTCTTTTCAATAGAAGCATGCAATTTGTCACTGTCTAGGTCATTTAAATAGAAGCCTGCAAGTTGTCACTGTTTAGTTCATTTCAATAGAAGCATGTAAGTTGTCACTGTCTAGTTCATTTCAATAGAAGCTTGCAAGTTGTCACTGTCTAGTTCATTTCAATAGAAGCATGCAAGTTTCACTGTCTAGTTCATTTCAATAGAAGCATGCATGTTGTCACTGTCTAGTTCATTTTCATAGAAGCATGCAAGTTGTCACTGTCTAGTTCATTTCAATAGAAGCATGCAATTTGTCACTGTCTAGGTCATTTAAATAGAAGCTTGCAAGTTGTCATTTTCTAGTTCATTTCAATAGAAGCATGCAAGTTGTCACTGTCTAGTTCATTTCAAAAGAAGCATGCGAGTTTCACTGTCAAGTCCATTTCAAAAGAAGCATGCAATTTGTCACTGTCTATTTCATTTCAATAGAAGCATGCAAGTTGTCACTGTCTAAATCATTTCAATAGAAGCATGCAAGTTGTCACTGTCTAAATCATTTAAATAAAAGCTTGCAAGTTGTCACTGTCTATTTTATTTCAATAGAAGCATGCAAGTTGTCACTGTCTAGTTCATTTCAATAGAAGTATGCAAGTTGTCACTGTCTAGTTCATTTCAAAAGAAGCATGCAAGTTGTCACTGTCTTTTTCATTTCAATAGAAGCAAGCAAGTTGTCACTGTCTAAAGTTCATTTTAATAGAAGCATGCAAGTTGTCACTGTCTAGTTCATTTCAATAGAAGCATGCAAGTTGTCACTGTCTAGTTCATTTTAATAGAAGCATAAAAGTTGTCACTGTATAGTTCATTTAAATAGAAGCATGCAAGTTGTCACTGTCTAAAGTTTATTTCAATAGAAGCATGGAAGTTGTCATTGTCTAGTTCATTTCAATAGAAGCATGCAAGTTGTCACTGTCTAGCTTATTTCAATAGTAGCAAGCAAGTTGTCACTGTCTAGTTCATTTTAAAGAAGCATGCAAGTTTTCACTGTCTAGTTTATTTCAATAGAAGCATTCAAGTTGTCACTGTCTAGGTCATTTCAATAGAAGCTTGCAAGTTGTCACTGTCTAGTTCATTTCAAAAGAAGCATGCGAGTTTCACTGTCTAGTTCATTTCAAAAGAAGCATGCGAGTTTCACTGTCTAGTCCATTTCAAAAGAAGCATGCAAGTTGTCACTGTCTAGTTCATTTCAATAGAAGCATGCAAGTTGTCACTGTCTAAATCATTTCAATAGAAGCATGCAAGTTGTCACTGTCTGAATCATTTCAATAGAAGCATGCAAGTTGTCACTGTCTAGTTCATTTCGATAGAAGCATGAAAGTTGTCACTGTCTAGTTCATTTCAATAGAAGCATGCATGTTGTCACTGTCTAGTTCATTTCAATAGAAGCATGCAAGTTGTCACTGTCTAAATCATTTCAATAGAAGCATGCAAGTTGTCACTGTCTAGTTCATTTCAATAGAAGCATGCAAGTTGTCACTGTCTAGTTCATTTTAATAGAAGCATGCATGTTGTCACTGTCTAGTTCATTTCAATAGAAGCATGCAAGTTGTCACTGTTTAGTTCATTTCAATAGCAGCATGCAAGTTGTCACTGTCTAGTTCTTTTCAATAGAAGCATGCAATTTGTCACTGTCTAGGTCATTTAAATAGAAGCCTGCAAGTTGTCACTGTTTAGTTCATTTCAATAGAAGCATGTAAGTTGTCACTGTCTAGTTCATTTCAATAGAAGCTTGCAAGTTGTCACTGTCTAGTTCATTTCAATAGAAGCATGCAAGTTTCACTGTCTAGTTCATTTCAATAGAAGCATGCATGTTGTCACTGTCTAGTTCATTTTAATAGAAGCATGCAAGTTGTCACTGTCTAGTTCATTTCAATAGAAGCATGCAATTTGTCACTGTCTAGGTCATTTAAATAGAAGCTTGCAAGTTGTCATTTTCTAGTTCATTTCAATAGAAGCATGCAAGTTGTCACTGTCTAGTTCATTTCAAAAGAAGCATGCGAGTTTCACTGTCTAGTCCATTTCAAAAGAAGCATGCAATTTGTCACTGTCTATTTCATTTCAATAGAAGCATGCAAGTTGTCACTGTCTAAATCATTTCAATAGAAGCATGCAAGTTGTCACTGTCTAAATCATTTAAATAAAAGCTTGCAAGTTGTCACTGTCTATTTTATTTCAATAGAAGCATGCAAGTTGTCACTGTCTAGTTCATTTCAATAGAAGTATGCAAGTTGTCACTGTCTAGTTCATTTCAAAAGAAGCATGCAAGTTGTCACTGTCTTTTTCATTTCAATAGAAGCAAGCAAGTTGTCACTGTCTAAAGTTCATTTTAATAGAAGCATGCAAGTTGTCACTGTCTAGTTCATTTCAATAGAAGCATGCAAGTTGTCACTGTCTAGTTCATTTTAATAGAAGCATAAAAGTTGTCACTGTATAGTTCATTTAAATAGAAGCATGCAAGTTGTCACTGTCTAAAGTTTATTTCAATAGAAGCATGGAAGTTGTCATTGTCTAGTTCATTTCAATAGAAGCATGCAAGTTGTCACTGTCTAGCTTATTTCAATAGTAGCAAGCAAGTTGTCACTGTCTAGTTCATTTTAAAGAAGCATGCAAGTTTTCACTGTCTGTTATTTCAATAGAGCATCAAGTTGTCATGTCTGTCATTTCAATAGAGCTGAAGTTGTCACTGTCTTTCATTTCAAAGAAGCAGCAGTTTCACTGTCTAGTTCATTTCAAAAGAAGCATGCGAGTTTCACTGTCTAGTCCATTTCAAAAGAAGCATGCAAGTTGTCACTGTCTAGTTCATTTCAATAGAAGCATGCAAGTTGTCACTGTCTAAATCATTTCAATAGAAGCATGCAAGTTGTCACTGTCTGAATCATTTCAATAGAAGCATGCAAGTTGTCACTGTCTAGTTCTTTTCGATAGAAGCATGAAAGTTGTCACTGTCTAGTTCATTTCAATAGAAGCATGCATGTTGTCACTGTCTAGTTCATTTCAATAGAAGCATGCAAGTTGTCACTGTCTAAATCATTTCAATAGAAGCATGCAAGTTGTCACTGTCTAGTTCATTTCAATAGAAGCATGCAAGTTGTCACTGTCTAGTTCATTTTAATAGAAGCATGCATGTTGTCACTGTCTAGTTCATTTCAATAGAAGCATGCAAGTTGTCACTGTTTAGTTCATTTCAATAGCAGCATGCAAGTTGTCACTGTCTAGTTCTTTTCAATAGAAGCATGCAATTTGTCACTGTCTAGGTCATTTAAATAGAAGCTTGCAAGTTGTCACTGTTTAGTTCATTTCAATAGAAGCATGTAAGTTGTCACTGTCTAGTTAATTTCAATAGAAGCTTGCAAGTTGTCACTGTCTAGTTCATTTCAATAGAAGCATGCAAGTTGTCACTGTCTAGTTCATTTCAATAGAAGCTTGCAAGTTTTCACTGTCTAGTTTAATTCAACAGAAGCATGCAAGTATTCACTGTCTAGTTTATTTAAAAAGAAGCATGCATGTTGTCACTGTCTAGTTCATTTCAATAGAAGCATGCAAGTTGCCACTGTCTAGTTCATTTTAATAGAGGCATGCAAGTTGTCACTGTCTAAATCATTTCAATAGAAGCATGCAAGTTGTCACTGTCTAGTTCATTTCAATAGAAGCATGTAAGTTGTCACTTTCTAATTCTTTAATTAAAAGCATGCACGTTGTCACTGTCTATCATTTCAATAGAAGCATGCAAGTTGTCACTGTCTATCATTTATAAAGCTTGCAAGTTGTCACTGTCTATTATTTCAATAGAGCATGCAAGTTGTCACTGTCTAGTTCATTTCAATAGAAGATGCAGTTGTCACTGTCTAGTTCATTATGAAGCATGGTTGTCACTGTCTTTTTCATTTCAATAGAAGCAAGCAAGTTGTCACTGTCTAAAGTTTATTTCAATAGAAGCATGCAAGTTGTCACTGTCTAGTTCATTTCAATAGAAGCATGCAAGTTGTCACTGTCTAGTTCATTTTAATAGAAGCATAAAAGTTGTCACTGTATAGTTCATTTCAATAGAAGCATGCAAGTTGTCACTGTCTAAAGTTCATTTCAATAGAAGCATGCAAGTTGTCACTGTCTAGTTCATTTTAATAGAAGCATGCAAGTTGTCACTTTCTAGCTCATTTCAATAATAGCAAGCAAGTTGTCACTGTCTAGTTCATTTTAAAGAAGCATGCAAGTTTTCACTGTCTAGTTTATTTCAATAGAAGCATTCAAGTTGTCACTGTCTAGATCATTTCAATAGAAGCTTGCAAGTTGTCACTGTCTAGTTCATTTCAAAAGAAGCATGCGAGTTTCACTGTCTAGTTCATTTCAAAGAAGCATGCGAGTTTCACTGTCTAGTCCATTTCAAAAGAAGCATGCAAGTTGTCACTGTCTTTTTCATTTCAATAGAAGCAAGCAAGTTGTCACTGTCTAAAGTTCATTTCAATAGAAGCATGCAAGTTGTCACTGTCTAGTTCATTTCAATAGAAGCATGCAAGTTGTCACTGTCTAGTTCATTTAATAGAAGCATAAAAGTTGTCACTGTATAGTTCATTTAAATAGAAGCATGCAAGTTGTCACTGTCTAAAGTTTATTTCAATAGAAGCATGGAAGTTGTCATTGTCTAGTTCATTTCAATAGAAGCATGCAAGTTGTCACTGTCTAGCTTATTTCAATAGTAGCAAGCAAGTTGTCACTGTCTAGTTCATTTTAAAGAAGCATGCAAGTTTTCACTGTCTAGTTTATTTCAATAGAAGCATTCAAGTTGTCACTGTCTAGGTCATTTCATAGAAGCTTGCAAGTTGTCACTGTCTAGTTCATTTCAAAAGAAGCATGCGAGTTTCACTGTCTAGTTCATTTCAAAAGAAGCATGCGAGTTTCACTGTCTAGTCCATTTCAAAAGAAGCATGCAAGTTGTCACTGTCTAGTTCATTTCAATAGAAGCATGCAAGTTGTCACTGTCTATCATTTATAGAAGCTGCAAGTTGTCACTGTCTTCATTTCATAGAGCATGAAGTTGTCACTGTCTAGTTATTTCATAGAAGCATGAGTTGTCACTGTCTAGTTCATTTAATGAAGCATGAGTTTCACTGTCTATCATTTCATAGAGCATGCAAGTTGTCACTGTCTTCATTTCAATAGAGCATGCAAGTTGTCACTGTCGTTCATTTAATAGAGCATGAGTTGTCACTGTCTAGTTCATTTAAAGAAGCATGCAGTTGCACTTTGTTCATTTCAATAAGCATGCAAGTTCACTTTGTTCTTTAATAGAGCATGCAATTGTCACTGTCTGTCTTTAATAGAGCGTCACTGTCTAAAGTTCATTTCAATAGAAGCATGCAAGTTGTCACTGTCTAGTTCATTTTAATAGAAGCATGCAAGTTGTCACTTTCTAGCTCATTTCAATAATAGCAAGCAAGTTGTCACTGTCTAGTTCATTTTAAAGAAGCATGCAAGTTTTCACTGTCTAGTTTATTTCAATAGAAGCATTCAAGTTGTCACTGTCTAGATCATTTCAATAGAAGCTTGCAAGTTGTCACTGTCTAGTTCATTTCAAAAGAAGCATGCGAGTTTCACTGTCTAGTCCATTTCAAAAGAAGCATGCAAGTTGTCACTGTCTTTTTCATTTCAATAGAAGCAAGCAAGTTGTCACTGTCTAAAGTTCATTTCAATAGAAGCATGCAAGTTGTCACTGTCTAGTTCATTTCAATAGAAGCATGCAAGTTGTCACTGTCTAGTTCATTTTAATAGAAGCATAAAAGTTGTCACTGTATAGTTCATTTAAATAGAAGCATGCAAGTTGTCACTGTCTAAAGTTTATTTCAATAGAAGCATGGAAGTTGTCATTGTCTAGTTCATTTCAATAGAAGCATGCAAGTTGTCACTGTCTAGCTTATTTCAATAGTAGCAAGCAAGTTGTCACTGTCTAGTTCATTTTAAAGAAGCATGCAAGTTTTCACTGTCTAGTTTATTTCAATAGAAGCATTCAAGTTGTCACTGTCTAGGTCATTTCAATAGAAGCTTGCAAGTTGTCACTGTCTAGTTCATTTCAAAAGAAGCATGCGAGTTTCACTGTCTAGTTCATTTCAAAAGAAGCATGCGAGTTTCACTGTCTAGTCCATTTCAAAAGAAGCATGCAAGTTGTCACTGTCTAGTTCATTTCAATAGAAGCATGCAAGTTGTCACTGTCTAAATCATTTCAATAGAAGCATGCAAGTTGTCACTGTCTGAATCATTTCAATAGAAGCATGCAAGTTGTCACTGTCTAGTTCATTTCGATAGAAGCATGAAAGTTGTCACTGTCTAGTTCATTTCAATAGAAGCATGCATGTTGTCACTGTCTAGTTCATTTCAATAGAAGCATGCAAGTTGTCACTGTCTAAATCATTTCAATAGAAGCATGCAAGTTGTCACTGTCTAGTTCATTTCAATAGAAGCATGCAAGTTGTCACTGTCTAGTTCATTTTAATAGAAGCATGCATGTTGTCACTGTCTAGTTCATTTCAATAGAAGCATGCAAGTTGTCACTGTTTAGTTCATTTCAATAGCAGCATGCAAGTTGTCACTGTCTAGTTCTTTTCAATAGAAGCATGCAAATTGTCACTGTCTAGGTCATTTAAATAGAAGCTTGCAAGTTGTCACTGTTTAGTTCATTTCAATAGAAGCATGTAAGTTGTCACTGTCTAGTTCATTTCAATAGAAGCTTGCAAGTTGTCACTGTCTAGTTCATTTCAATAGAAGCATGCAAGTTTCACTGTCTAGTTCATTTCAATAGAAGCATGCATGTTGTCACTGTCTAGTTCATTTTAATAGAAGCATGCAAGTTGTCACTGTCTAGTTCATTTCAATAGAAGCATGCAATTTGTCACTGTCTAGGTCATTTAAATAGAAGCTTGCAAGTTGTCATTTTCTAGTTCATTTCAATAGAAGCATGCAAGTTGTCACTGTCTAGTTCATTTCAAAAGAAGCATGCGAGTTTCACTGTCTAGTCCATTTCAAAAGAAGCATGCAATTTGTCACTGTCTATTTCATTTCAATAGAAGCATGCAAGTTGTCACTGTCTAAATCATTTCAATAGAAGCATGCAAGTTGTCACTGTCTAAATCATTTAAATAAAAGCTTGCAAGTTGTCACTGTCTATTTTATTTCAATAGAAGCATGCAAGTTGTCACTGTCTAGTTCATTTCAATAGAAGTATGCAAGTTGTCACTGTCTAGTTCATTTCAAAAGAAGCATGCAAGTTGTCACTGTCTTTTTCATTTCAATAGAAGCAAGCAAGTTGTCACTGTCTAAAGTTCATTTCAATAGAAGCATGCAAGTTGTCACTGTCTAGTTCATTTCAATAGAAGCATGCAAGTTGTCACTGTCTAGTTCATTTTAATAGAAGCATAAAAGTTGTCACTGTATAGTTCATTTAAATAGAAGCATGCAAGTTGTCACTGTCTAAAGTTTATTTCAATAGAAGCATGGAAGTTGTCATTGTCTAGTTCATTTCAATAGAAGCATGCAAGTTGTCACTGTCTAGCTTATTTCAATAGTAGCAAGCAAGTTGTCACTGTCTAGTTCATTTTAAAGAAGCATGCAAGTTTTCACTGTCTAGTTTATTTCAATAGAAGCATTCAAGTTGTCACTGTCTAGGTCATTTCAATAGAAGCTTGCAAGTTGTCACTGTCTAGTTCATTTCAAAAGAAGCATGCGAGTTTCACTGTCTAGTTCATTTCAAAAGAAGCATGCGAGTTTCACTGTCTAGTCCATTTTAAAAGAAGCATGCAAGTTGTCACTGTCTAGTTCATTTCAATAGAAGCATGCAAGTTGTCACTGTCTAAATCATTTCAATAGAAGCATGCAAGTTGTCACTGTCTGAATCATTTCAATAGAAGCATGCAAGTTGTCACTGTCTAGTTCATTTCGATAGAAGCATGAAAGTTGTCACTGTCTAGTTCATTTCAATAGAAGCATGCATGTTGTCACTGTCTAGTTCATTTCAATAGAAGCATGCAAGTTGTCACTGTCTAAATCATTTCAATAGAAGCATGCAAGTTGTCACTGTCTAGTTCATTTCAATAGAAGCATGCAAGATGTCACTGTCTAGTTCATTTTAATAGAAGCATGCATGTTGTCACTGTCTAGTTCATTTCAATAGAAGCATGCAAGTTTTCACTGTTTAGTTCATTTCAATAGCAGCATGCAAGTTGTCACTGTCTAGTTCTTTTCAATAAAAGCATGCAATTTGTCACTGTCTAGGTCATTTAAATAGAAGCTTGCAAGTTGTCACTGTTTAGTTCATTTCAATAGAAGCATGTAAGTTGTCACTGTCTAGTTCATTTCAATAGAAGCTTGCAAGTTGTCACTGTCTAGTTCATTTCAATAGAAGCATGCAAGTTTCACTGTCTAGTTCATTTCAATAGAAGCATGCATGTTGTCACTGTCTAGTTCATTTTAATAGAAGCATGCAAGTTGTCACTGTCTAGTTCATTTCAATAGAAGCATGCAATTTTTCACTGTCTAGGTCATTTAAATAGAAGCTTGCAAGTTGTCATTTTCTAGTTCATTTCAATAGAAGCATGCAAGTTGTCACTGTCTAGTTCATTTCAAAAGAAGCATGCGAGTTTCACTGTCTAGTCCATTTCAAAAGAAGCATGCAATTTGTCACTGTCTATTTCATTTAAATAGAAGCATGCAAGTTGTCACTGTCTAAATCATTTCAATAGAAGCATGCAAGTTGTCACTGTCTAAATCATTTAAATAAAAGCTTGCAAGTTGTCACTGTCTATTTTATTTCAATAGAAGCATGCAAGTTGTCACTGTCTAGTTCATTTCAATAGAAGTATGCAAGTTGTCACTGTCTAGTTCATTTATATAGAAGCATGCAAGTTGTCACTGTCTAGTTCATTTCAATACAAAATGCAAGTTGTTACTGTCTAGTTCATTTCAATAGAAGCATGCAAAATGTCAAAGTCTAGCTCATTTAAATAGAAGCATGCAAGTTGTCACTGTCTAGTGTTCATTTCAATAGAAGCATGCAAGTTGTCTTTGTCTAGCTCATTTCAAAGAAGCATGCAAGTTGTAACTGTCTAGTTCATTTCAAAGAAGCATGCAAGTTGTCACTGTCTAGTTCATTTCAATAGAAGCATTCAAGTTGTCATTGTCTAGGTCATTTCAATAGAAGCTTGCAAGATGTTACTGTCTAGTTCATTTCAAAAGAAGCATGCGAGTTTCACTGTCTAGTCCATTTCAAAAGAAGCATGCAAGTTGTCACTGTCTAGTTCATTTTAATAGAAGCATGCAAGTTGTCACTGTCTAAATCATTTCAATAGAAGCATGCAAGTTGTCACTGTCTGAATCATTTCAATAGAAGCATGCAAGTTGTCACTGTCTAGTTCATTTCAATAGAAGCATGCATGTTGTCACTGTCTAGTTCATTTCAATAGAAGCATGCAAGTTGTCACTGTCTAAATTATTTCAATAGAAGCATGCAAGTTGTCACTGTCTAGTTCATTTCAATAGAAGTACGCAAGTTGTCACTGTCTAGTTCCTTTTAATAGAAACATGCAAGTTGTCACTGTCTTGTTTATTTCAATAGTAGCATGCAAGTATTCACTGTCTGGTTCATTTCAATAGAAGCATGCAAGTTGTCACTGCCTTGTTCATTTCAATAGTATCATGCAAGTTGTCTCTGTCTTGTTTATTTGAATAAAAGCATGCATGCTGTCACTGTCTAGTTAATTTCAATAGAAGCATGCAAGTTGTCACTGTCAAGTTCATTTTAATAGAAGCACGCAAGTTGTCACTGTCTAGTTCCTTTAAAATAGAAACATGCAAGTTGTCTTTGTTTGGTTCATTTAAATAGAAGCATGAAAGTTTTCACTGTCTAGTTCATTTTAAAAAAAGCATTCAAGTTGTCAATGTCTAGTTCATTTGAATAGTAGCATGCAAGTTGTCACTATCTAGTTCATTTCAATAGAAGCATGCAAGTTGTCACTGTCTAGTTCCTTTTAATAGAAGTACGCAAGTTGTCACTGTCTAGTTCCTTTTAATAGAAACATGCAAGTTGTCACTGTCTGGTTTATTCAATAGTAGCATGCAAGTATTCACTGTCTGGTCCATTTCAATAGAAGCATGCAAGTTGTCACTGTCTGGTACATTTCAATAGAAGCATGCAAGTTGTCACTTTCTTGTTCATTTCAATAGTATCATGCAAGTTGTCACTGTCTTGTTTATTTGAATAAAAGCATGCATGCTGTCACTGTCTAGTTCATTTCAATAGAAGCATGCAAGTTGTCACTGTCTAGTTCATTTTAATAGAAGCACGCAAGTTGTCACTGTCTAGTTCCTTTATAATAGAAACATGCAAGTTGTCACTGTCTAGTTTATTTCAATAGAAGCATGGAAGTTGTCACTGTCTATTTCATTTTAATAGAAGCCTTCAAGTTGTCACTGTCTAGTTCATTTCAATAGAAGCATGCATGTTGTCAGTGTCTAGTTCATTTCAATAGAAGCATGCAAGTTTTCACTGTCTAGTTCATTTCAATAGAAGCATGCAAGTTGTCACTGTCTAATTCATTTCAATAGTAGCATGCAAGTTGTCACTGTCTGGTTCATTTCATCAGAAGCATGCAAGTTGTCACTGTCTTGTTCATTTCAATAGTAGCATGCAAGTTGTCACGGTCTGGTTCATTTCAATAGTAGCATGCAAGTTGTCACTGTCAGGTTCATTTCAATAGTAGCATGCAAGTTGTCACTGTCTGTTTCATTTCAATAGAAGCATGCAAGTTGTCACTGTCTGGTTCATTTCAATAGAAGCATGCAAGTTGTCACTGTCTGGTTCATTTCGATAGTATCATGCAAGTTGTCACTGTCTTGTTTATTTGAATAGAAGCATGCAAGTTGTCATTGTTTGGTTCATTTCAATAGAAGCATGCAAGTTGTCACTGTCTAGTTCATTTCAATAGTAGCATGCAAGTTGTCACTGTCTAGTTCTATTAAATAGAAGCATGCAAGTTGTCAATGTCTAGTTTATTTCAATGGAAGCATGCAAGTTGTCCATGTCTAGTTCATTTCAATAGAAGCAATCAAGTATTCACTGTCTAGTTCATTTCAATAGAAGATTGCAAGTTGTCAATGTCTAGTTCATTTCAAAAGAAGCATGCAATTTTTCAAATGTAGTTCATTTCAAAAGAAGCATGCAAGTTGTCACTGTCTAGTTCATTTTAATAGAAGCTTGTAAGTTGTCACTGTCTAGTTCATTTCAATAGTAGCATGCAAGATGTCACTGTCTAATTCATTTCAATAGTAGCATGCAAGTTATCACTGTCTGGTTCATTTAAATAGTAGCATGCAAGTTGTCACTGTCTGGTTCATTTCAATAGTAGCATGCAAGTTGTCACTGTCTGGTTCATTTCAATAGTAGCATGCACCTTTTCACATTCTGGTTTATTTCAAAAGTAGCATGCAAGTTGTCACTGTCTGGTTCATTTCAATAGTAGCATTCAAGTTGTCACTATCTGGTTAATTTTAACAGTAGAATGCAATTGGTCACTGTCTGGTTCATTTCAATAGTAGCATGCAAGTTGTCACTGTCTGGTTCATTTCAATAGTAGCATGCAAGTTGTCACTGTCTGGTTCATTTCAATAGAAGCATGCAAGTTGTCACTGTCTGGTTTATTTCAATAGTAACATGGAAGTTGTCACTGTCCGGTTCATTTCAATAGTAACATGCAAGTTGTCACTGTCCGGTTCATTTCAATAATAGCATGCAAGTTGTCACTGTCCGGTTTTTTTCAATAGTAGCATGCAAGTTGTCTCTGTCTAGTTCATTTCAATAGAAGCATGCAAGTTGTCACTGTCTAGTTCATTTCAATAGAAGCATGCAAGTTGTCAATGTCTAGTTCATTTCAATAGAAGCATGCAAGTTGTCACTGTCTATTTTATTTCAATAGAAGCATGCAAGTTGTCAATGTCTATTTCATTTTAATAGAAGCTTGCAAGTTGTCACTGTCTAGTTCATTTTAATAGTAGCATGCAAGCTGTCACTTTCTAGTTCATTTCAATAGAAGCATGCAAGATGTCACTGTCTGGGTTATTTCAATAGTAGCATGCAAGTTGTCACTGTCTGGTTCATTTCAATAGTAGCATGCAAGTTGTCACTGTCTGGTTTATTTCAAAAGTAGCATGCAAGTTGTCACTGTCTGGTTCATTTCAATAGTAGCATGCAAGTTGTCACTATCTGGTTCATTTTAACAGTAGCATGCAATTGGTCACTGTCTGGTTCATTTCAACAGTAGCATGCAATTGGTCACTGTCTAGTTCATTTCAATAATAGCATGCAAGTATTCACTGTCTGGTTCATTTCAATAGTAGCATGCAAGTTTTCACTGTCTGGTTCATTTCAATAGAAGCATGCAAGTTGTCACTGTCCGGTTCATTTTAATAGTAACATGCAAGTTGTCACTGTCCGGTTCATTTCAATAGTAACATGCAAGTTGTCACTGTCCGGTTTATTTAAATAGTAGCATGCAAGTTGTCACTGTCCGGTTTTTTTTCGATAGTAGCATGCAAGTTGTCAATGTCTAGTTCATTTCAATGGAAGCATGCAAGTTTTCACTGTCTAGTTCATTTCAATAGAAGCATGCAAGTTGTTACTGTCTAGTTCATTTCAATAAAATCATGCATGTTGTCACTGTCTAGTTCATTTCAATAGAAGCATGCAAGTTGTCACTGTCTAGTTCATTTTAATAGAAGCATGCAAGTTATCACTGCCTAGTTTATTTCAATAGAAGCATGCAAGTTGTCACTGTCTAGTTCATTTCAATAGTAGCATGCAAGTTGTCACTGTCCGTATTTTTCAATAGTAGCATGCAAGTTGTCACTGTCTAGTTAATTTTAATAGAAGCATGCAAGTTGTGACTGTCTGGTTCATTTCAATAGTAGCATGCAAGTTGTCAATGTCTGTTTTTTTTCAATAGTAGCATGCAAGTTGTCACTGTCTGGTTCATTTCAATAGAAGCATGCAAATTGTCACTGTCTGGTTCATTTCAATAGAAGCATGCAAGTTGTCACTGTCTGGTTCATTTCAATAGTATATGCAAGTTGTCACTGTCTTGTTTATTTGACTAAAAGCATGCAAGTTGTCACTGTCTAGTTCATTTCAATAGAAGCATGCAAGTTGTCACTGTCTAGTTCATTTCAATAGAAGCACGCAAGTTGTCACTGTCTAGTTCATTTCAATAGAAGCATGCAAGTTGTCACTGTCTAGTTTATTTCAATAGAAGCATGCAAGTTGTCACTGTCTAGTTCATTTCAATAAAAGCATGCAAGTTGTCACTGTCTAGTTCATTTCAATAGAAGCATGCAAGTCGTCACTGTCTTGTTTATTTCAATAGAAGCATGCAAGTTGTCACTGTCTAGTTTATTTCAATAGAAGCATGCAAGTTGTCACTGTCTATTTCATTTTAATAGAAGCTTGCAAGTTGTCACTGTCTAGTTCATTTCAATACAAGCATGCATGTTGTCCTTGTCTAGTTCATTTCAATAGAAGCATGCAAGTTGTCACTGTCTAGTTTATTTCAATAGAAGCACGCAAGTTGTCACTGTCTAGTTCATTTTAATAGAAGCATGCAAGTTGTCATTTTTTGGTTCATTTAAATAGAAGCATGCAAGTTGTCACTGTCTAGTTCATTTCAATAGAAGCATGCAAGTTGTCACTGTCTAGTTCATTTCAATAGAAGTACGCAAGTTGTCACTGTCTAGTTCCTTTTAATAGAAACATGCAAGTTGTCACTGTCTGGTTCTTTTCAAAAAAAGCATACAAGTTGTCACTGTCTGGTGCATTTCAATAGAAGCATGCAAGTTGTCACTGTCTTGTTCATTTCAATAGTATCATGCAAGTTGTCAATGTCTTGTTTATTTGAATAAAAGCATGCATGCTGTCACTGTCTAGTTAATTTCAATAGAAGCATGCAAGTTGTCACTGTCTAGTTCATTTTAATAGAAGCACGCAAGTTGTCACTGTCTAGTTCCTTTATAATAGAAACATGCAAGTTGTCTTTGTTTGGTTCATTTCAATAGAAGCATGCAAGTTGTTACTGTCTAGTTCATTTCAATAGAAGCATGCAAGTTTTCACTGTCTAGTTCATTTCAAAAAAAGCATGCAAGTTGTCACTGTCTAGTTCATTTGAATAGTAGCATGCAAGTTGTCACTATCTAGTTCATTTCAATAGACGCATGCAAGTCGTCACTGTCTTGTTTATTTCAATAGAAGCATGCAAGTTGTCACTGTCTAGTTTATTTCAATAGAAGCATGCAAGTTGTCACTGTCTATTTCATTTTAATAGAAGCCTTCAAGTTGTCACTGTCATGTTCATTTCAATAGAAGCATGCATGTTGTCACTGTCTAGTTCATTTCAATAGAAGCATGCAAGTTTTCACTGTCTAGTTCATTCAATAGAAGCATGAAAGTTGTCACTGTCTAGTTCATTTCAATAGTAGCATGCAAGTTGTCACTGTCCGTTTTTTTTCAAAAGTAGCATCAGTTGTCATGTTGTTTTATAGAAGCATGCAAGTTGTCACTGTCTTGTTCATTTCAATAGTAGCATGCAAGTTGTCACTGTCAGGTTCATTTCAATAGTAGCATACAAGTTGTCACTATCTGGTTCATTTTAACAGTAGCATGCAATTGGTCACTGTCTGGTTCATTTCAATAGTAGCATGCAAGTTGTCACTGTCTGGTTCATTTCAATAGTAGCATGCAAGTTGTCACTGTCTGGTTCATTTCAATAGAAGCATGCAAGTTGTCACTGTCTGGTTTATTTCAATAGTAACATGCAAGTTGTCACTGTCCGGTTCATTTCAATAGTAACATGCAAGTTGTCACTGTCCGGTTCATTTCAATAGTAGCATGCAAGTTGTCACTGTCCGGTTTTTTTCAATAGTAGCATGCAAGTTGTCACTGTCTAGTTCATTTCAATAGAAGCATGCAAGTTGTCACGGTCTAGTTCATTTCAATAGAAGCATGCAAGTTGTCAATGTCTAGTTCATTTCAATAGAAGCATGCAAGTTGTCACTGTCTAGTTTATTTCAATAGAAGCATGCAAGTTGTCACTGTCTATCTCATTTTAATAGAAGCTTGCAAGTTAGCACTGTCTAGTTCATTTTAATAGTAGCATGCAAGCTGTTACTTTCTAGTTCATTTCAATAGAAGCATGCAAGATGTCACTGTCTGGGTTATTTCAATAGTAGCATGCAAGTTGTCACTGTCTGGTTCATTTCAATAGTAGCATGCAAATTTTCACTGTCTGGTTTATTTCAAAAGTAGCATGCAAGGTGTCACTGTCTGGTTCATTTCAATAGTAGAATGAAAGTTGTCACTATCTGGTTCTTTTTAACATTAGCATGCAATTGGTCACTGTCTGGTTCATTTCAACAGTAGCATGCCATTGGTCACTGTCTGGTTCATTTCAAAAGTAGCATGCAAGTATTCACTGTCTGGTTCATTTCAATAGTAGCATGCAAGTTTTCACTGTCTGGTTCATTTCAATACAAGCATGCAAGTTGTCACTGTCTAGTTCATTTCAATAGAAGCATGCAAGTCGTCACTGTCTTGTTCATTTCAATAGTAGCAGGCAAGTTGTCACTGTCTGGTTCATTTCAATAGTAGCATGCAAGTTGTCACTGTCTCGTTCATTTCAATAGTAGCATGCAACTTGTCACTGTCTGGTTCATTTTAATAGAAGCATGCAAGTTGTCACTGTCTGGTTCATTTTAATAGAAGCATGCAAGTTGTCACTGTCTGGTTCATTGCAATAGTATCATGCAAGTTGTCACTGTCTTGTTTATTTGAATAGAAGCATGCAAGTTGTCACTGTCTAGTTCATTTCAATAGAAGCATGCAAAATGTCACTGTCTAGTTCATTTCAAAAGAAGCACGCAAATTGTAACTGTCTGGTTCATTTTAAAAGAAGCATGCAAGTTGTCATTGTTTGGTTCTTTTAAATAGAAGCATGCAAGTTTTCACTGTCTAGTTCATTTCAATAGTAGCATGCAAATTGTCACTGTCTAGTTTATTTACATAGAAGCATGCAAGTTGTCAATGTCTAGTTTATTTCAATGGAAGCATGCAAGTTTTCACTGTCTAGTTCATCTCAATAGAAGTATGCAAGTTATCACTTTCTAGTTCATTTCAATAGAAGCATGCAAATTGTCAATGTCTAGTTCATTTCAATAGAAGCATGCAAGTTGTCACTGTCTAGTTCATTATAATAGAAGCTTGCAAGTTGTCACTGTCTAGTTAATTTCAATAGTAGCATGCAAGCTGTCACTGTCTGGTTCATTTCTATAGAAGCATGCAAGTTGTCACAGTCTAGCTCATTTTAATTGAAGCATGCAAGATGTCACTATCTGGGTTATTTCAATATTAGCATGCAAGTTGTCACTGTCTGGTTCATTTCAATATTAGCATGCAAGTTGTCACTGTCTGGTTCATTTCAATAGTAGCATGCAAGTATTCACTGTCTGGTTCATTTCAATAGTAGCATGCACGTTGTCACTGTCTGGTTTATTTTGAAAATAGCATGCAAGTTGTCACTGTCTAGTTCATTTCAATAGAAGCATGCAAGTTGTCACTGTCTAGTTCATTTCAATAGAAGTACGCAAGTTGTCACTGTCTAGTTCCTTTTAATAGAAACGTGCAAGTTGTCACTGTCTGGTTTATTCAATAGTAGCATGCAAGTATTCACTGTCTGGTCCATTTCAATAGAAGCATGCAAGTTGTCACTGTCTGGTACATTTCAATAGAAGCATGCAAGTTGTCACTGTCTTGTTCATTTCAATAGTATCATGCAAATTTTCACTGTCTTGTTTATTTGAATAAAAGCATGCATGCTGTCACTGTCTAGTTCATTTCAATAGAAGCATGCAAGTTGTCACTGTCTAGTTCATTTTAATAGAAGCACGCAAGTTGTCACTGTCTAGTTCCTTTATAATAGAAACATGCAAGTTGTCACTGTCTAGTTTATTTCAATAGAAGCATGCAAGTTGTCACTGTCTATTTCATTTTAATAGAAGCCTTCAAGTTGTCACTGTCTAGTTCATTTCAATAGAAGCATGCAAGTTGTCACTGTCTAGTTCATTTCAATAGTAGCATGCAAGTTGTCACTGTCTGGTTCATTTCATCAGAAGCATGCAAGTTGTCACTGTCTTGTTCATTTCAATAGTAGCATGCAAGTTGTCACTGTCTGGTTCATTTCAATAGTAGCATGCAAGTTGTCACTGTCAGGTTCATTTCAATAGTAGCATGCAAGTTGTCACTGTCTGTTTCATTTCAATAGAAGCATGCAAGTTGTCACTGTCTGGTTCATTTCAATAGAAGCATGCAAGTTGTCATTGTTTGGTTCATTTCAATAGAAGCATGCAAGTTGTCACTGTCTAGTTTATTTCAATAGTAGCATGCAAGTTGTCACTGTCTAGTTCTATTAAATAGAAGCATGCAAGTTATCAATGTCTAGTTTATTTCAATGGAAGCATGCAAGATGTCACTGTCTAGTTCATTTCAATAGAAGCAATCAAGTATTCACTGTCTAGTTCATTTCAATAGAAGATTGCAAGTTGTCAATGTCTAGTTCATTTCAAAAGAAGCATGCAATTTTTCAAATAAAGTTCATTTCAAAAGAAGCATGCAAGTTGTCACTGTCTAGTTCATTTTAATAGAAGCTTGTAAGTTGTCACTGTCTAGTTCATTTCAATAGTAGCATGCAAGATGTCACTGTCTGGGTTATTTCAATAGTAGCATGCAAGTTATCACTGTCTGGTTCATTTCAATAGTAGCATGCAAGTTGTCACTGTCTGGTTCATTTCAATAGTAGCATGCAAGTTGTCACTGTCTGGTTCATTTCAATAGTAGCATGCACCTTTTCACATTCTGGTTTATTTCAAAAGTAGCATGCAAGTTGTCACTGTCTGGTTCATTTCAATAGTAGCATTCAAGTTGTCACTATTTGGTTAATTTTAACAGTAGAATGCAATTGGTCACTGTCTGGTTCATTTCAATAGTAGCATGCAAGTTGTCACTGTCTGGTTCATTTCAATAGTAGCATGCAAGTTGTCACTGTCTGGTTCATTTCAATAGAAGCATGCAATTTTCACTGTCTGGTTTATTTCAATAGTAACATGGAAGTTGTCACTGTCCGGTTCATTTCAATAGTAACATGCAAGTTGTCACTGTCCGGTTCATTTCAATAATAGCATGCAAGTTGTCACTGTCCGGTTTTTTTCAATAGTAGCATGCAAGTTGTCTCTGTCTAGTTCATTTCAATAGAAGCATGCAAGTTGTCACTGTCTAGTTCATTTCAATAGAAGCATGCAAGTTGTCAATGTCTAGTTCATTTCAATAGAAGCATGCAAGTTGTCACTGTCTATTTTATTTCAATAGAAGCATGCAAGTTGTCAATGTCTAATTCATTTTAATAGTAGCATGCAAGTTGTCACTGTCTAGTTCATTTTAATAGTAGCATGCAAGCTGTCACTTTCTAGTTCATTTCAATAGAAGCATGCAAGATGTCACTGTCTGGGTTATTTCAATAGTAGCATGCAAGTTGTCACTGTCTGGTTCATTTCAATAGTATCATGCAAATTGTCACTGTCTGGTTTATTTCAAAAGTAGCATGCAAGTTGTCACTGTCTGGTTCATTTCAATAGTAGCATGCAAGTTGTCACTATCTGGTTCATTTTAACAGTAGCATGCAATTGGTCACTGTCTGGTTCATTTCAACAGTAGCATGCAATTGGTCACTGTCTAGTTCATTTCAATAATAGCATGCAAGTATTCACTGTCTGGTTCATTTCAATAGTAGCATGCAAGTTTTCACTGTCTGGTTCATTTCAATAGAAGCATGCAAGTTGTCACTGTCCGGTTCATTTCAGTAGTAACATGCAAGTTGTCACTGTCCGGTTCATTTCAATAGTAACATGCAAGTTGTCACTGTCCGGTTTATTTAAATAGTAGCATGCAAGTTGTCACTGTCCGGTTTTTTTTCGATAGTAGCATGCAAGTTGTCACTGTCTAGTTCATTTAAATAGAAGCATGCAAGTTGTCAATGTCTAGTTCATTTCAATGGAAGCATGCAAGTTTTCACTGTCTAGTTCATTTCAATAGAAGCATGCAAGTTGTTACTGTCTAGTTCATTTCAATAGAAGCATGCATGTTGTCACTGTCTAGTTCATTTCAATAGAAGCATGCAAGTTGTCACTGTCTAGTTCATTTCAATAGAAGCATGCAAGTTATCACTGCCTAGTTTATTTCAATAGAAGCATGCAAGTTGTCACTGTCTAGTTCATTTCAATAGTAGCATGCAAGTTGTCACTGTCCGTATTTTTCAATAGTAGCATGCAAGTTGTCACTGTCTAGTTAATTTTAATAGAAGCATGCAAGTTGTGACTGTCTGGTTCATTTCAATAGTAGCATGCAAGTTGTCAATGTCTATTTTTTTTCAATAGTAGCATGCAAGTTGTCACTGTCTGGTTCATTTCAATAGAAGCATGCAAATTGTCACTGTCTGGTTCATTTCAATAGAAGCATGCAAGTTGTCACTGTCTGGTTCATTTCAATAGTATATGCAAGTTGTCACTGTCTTGTTTATTTGACTAAAAGCATGCAAGTTGTCACTGTCTAGTTCATTTCAATAGAAGCATGCAAGTTGTCACTGTCTAGTTCATTTCAATAGAAGCACGCAAGTTGTCACTGTCTAGTTCCTTTTAAAAGAAACATGCAAGTTTTTGGTTTGGTTTATTTAAATAGAAGCATGCAAGTTTTCACTGTCTAGTTCATTTCAATAAAAGCATGCAAGTTGTCACTGTCTAGTTCATTTCAATAGTAGCATGCAAGTTGTCACTGTCTAGTTCATTTCAATAGAAGCATGCAAGTCGTCACTGTCTTGTTTATTTCAATAGAAGCATGCAAGTTTTCACTGTCTAGTTTATTTCAATAGAAGCATGCAAGTTGTCACTGTCTATTTCATTTTAATAGAAGCTTGCAAGTTGTCACTGTCTAGTTCATTTCAATACAAGCATGCATGTTGTCTTTGTCTAGTTCATTTCAATAGAAGCATGCAAGTTGTCACTGTCTAGTTTATTTCAATAGAAGCACGCAAGTTGTCACTGTCTAGTTCATTTTAATAGAAGCATGCAAGTTGTCATTTTTTGGTTCATTTAAATAGAAGCATGCAAGTTGTCACTGTCTAGTTCATTTCAATAGAAGTACGCAAGTTGTCACTGTCTAGTTCCTTTTAATAGAAACATGCAAGTTGTCACTGTCTGGTTCATTTCAAAAGAAGCATGCAAGTTGTCACTGTCTGGTACATTTCAATAGAAGCATGCAAGTTGTCACTGTCTTGTTCATTTCAATAGTATCATGCAAGTTGTCACTGTCTTGTTTATTTTAATAAAAGCATGCATGCTGTCACTGTTTAGTTAATTTCAATAGAAGCATGCAAGTTGTCA
This sequence comes from Biomphalaria sudanica, assembly GCA_036873155.1. Taxonomy (NCBI): domain Eukaryota; kingdom Metazoa; phylum Mollusca; class Gastropoda; family Planorbidae; genus Biomphalaria; species Biomphalaria sudanica. Next base: position 297,620 of record JAZGLO010006557.1, on the reverse strand, counting down.
CTGTCTAGTTCATTTCAATAGAAGCACGCAAGTTGTCACTGTCTAGTTCCTTTATAATAGAAACATGCAAGTTGTCTTTGTTTGGTTCATTTAAATAGAAGCATGCAAGTTTTCACTGTCTAGTTCATTTCAAAAAAAGCATGCAAGTTGTCACTGTCTAGTTCATTTGAATAGTAGCATGCAAGTTGTCACTATCTAGTTCATTTCAATAGAAGCATGCAAGTCGTCACTGTCTTGTTTAATTCAATAGAAGCATGCAAGTTGTCACTGTCTAGTTTATTTCAATAGAAGCATGCAAGTTGTCACTGTCTATTTCATTTTAATAGAAGCCTTCAAGTTGTCACTGTCATGTTCATTTCAATAGAAGCATGCATGTTGTCACTGTCTAGTTCATTTCAATAGAAGCATGAAAGTTGTCACTGTCTAGTTTATTTCAATAGTAGCATGCAAGTTGTCACTGTCCGGTTTTTTTCAATAGTAGCATTCTAGTTGTCACTGTCTAGTTAAATTCATCAGAAGCATGCAAGTTGTCACTGTCTTGTTCATTTCAATAGTAGCATGCAAGTTGTCACTGTCAGGTTCATTTCAATAGTAGCATACAAGTTGTCACTATCTGGTTCATTTTAACAGTAGCATGCAATTGGTCACTGTCTGGTTCATTTCAATAGTAGCATGCAAGTTGTCACTGTCTGGTTCATTTCAATAGTAGCATGCAAGTTGTCACTGTCTGGTTCATTTCAATAGAAGCGTGCAAGTTGTCACTGTCTGGTTTATTTCAATAGTAACATGCAAGTTGTCACTGTCCGGTTCATTTCAATAGTAACATGCAAGTTGTCACTGTCCGGTTCATTTCAATAGTAGCATGCAAGTTGTCACTGTCCGGTTTTTTTCAATAGTAGCATGCAAGTTGTCACTGTCTAGTTCATTTCAATAGAAGCATGCAAGTTGTCACGGTCTAGTTCATTTCAATAGAAGCATGCAAGTTGTCAATGTCTAGTTCATTTCAATAGAAGCATGCAAGTTGTCACTGTCTAGTTTATTTTAATAGAAGCATGCAAGTTGTCACTGTCTATCTCATTTTAATAGAAGCTTGCAAGTTGTCACTGTCTAGTTCATTTTAATAGTAGCATGCAAGCTGTTACTTTCTAGTTCATTTCAATAGAAGCATGCAAGATGTCACTGTCTGGGTTATTTCAATAGTAGCATGCAAGTTGTCACTGTCTGGTTCATTTCAATAGTAGCATGCAAGTTTTCACTGTCTGGTTTATTTCAAAAGTAGCATGCAAGTTGTCACTGTCTGGTTTATTTCAATAGTAGCTTGCAAGTTGTCACTATCTGGTTCATTTTAACAGTAGCATGCAATTAGTCACTGTCTGGTTCATTTCAACAGTAGCATGCAATTGGTCACTGTCTGGTTCATTTCAATAGTAGCATGCAATTATTCACTGTCTGGTTCATTTCAATAGTAGCATGCAAGTTGTCACTGTCTGGTTCATTTCAATACAAGCATGCAAGTTGTCACTGTCCGGTTCATTTCAATAGTAACATGCCAGTTGTCACTGTCCGGTTAATTTCAATAGTAACATGCAAGTTGTCACTGTTCGGTTCATTTAAATAGTAGCATGCAAGTTGTCACTGTCCGGTTTTTTTCAATAGTAGCATGCAAGTTGTCACTGTCTAGTTCATTTCAATAGAAGCATGCAAGTTGTCACTGTCTAGTTCAGTTCAATAGAAGCATGCAAGTTGTCGATGTCTAGTTCATTTCAATAGAAGCATGCAAGTTGTCACTGTCTAGTTTATTTTAATAGAAGCATGCAAGTTGTCACTGTCTATTTCATTTAAATAGAAGCTTGCAAGTTGTCACTGTCTAGTTCATTTTAATAGTAGCATGCAAGCTGTCACTTTCTAGTTCATTTCAATAGAAGCATGCAAGATGTCACTGTCTGGGTTATTTCAATAGTAGCATGCAAGTTGTCACTGTCTGGTTCATTTCAATAGTAGCATGCAAGTTTTCACTGTCTGGTTTATTTCAAAAGTAGCATGCAAGTTGTCACTATCTGGTTCATTTCAATAGTAGCATGCAAGTTGTAACTATCTGGTTCATTTTAACAGTAGCATGCAATTAGTCACTGTCTAATTCATTTCAACAGTAGCATGCAATTGGTCACTGTCTGGTTCATTTCAATAGTAGCATGCAAGTATTCACTGTCTGGTTTATTTCAATAGTAGCATGCAAGTTTTCACTGTCTGGTTCCTTTCAATAGAAGCATGCAAGTTGTCACTGTCCGGTTCATTTCAATAGTAACATGCAAGTTGTCACTGTCTGGTTCATTTCAATAGATACATGCAAGTTGTCACTGTCCGGTTTTTTTCAATAGTAGCATGCAAGTTGTCACTGTCTAGTTCATTTAAATAGAAGCATGCAAGTTCAATGTCTAGTTCATTTCAATGGAAGCATGCAAGATTTCACTGTCTAGTTCATTTCAATAGTCGCATGCAAATTGTCACTGTCTAGTTTATTTAAATAGAAGCATGCAAGTTGTCAATGTCTAGTTCATTTCAATGGAAGCATGCAAGTTGTCACTGTCTAGTTCATTTCAATAGAAGCATGCAAGTTATCACTGCCTAGTTTATTTCAATAGAAGCATGCAAGTTGTCACTGTCTAGTTCATTTCAATAGTAGCATGCAAGTTGTCACTGTCCGTTTTTTTCAATAGTAGCATGCAAGTTGTCACTGTCTAGTTAATTTTAATAGAAGCATGCAAGTTGTCACTGTCTGGTTCATTTCAATAGTAGCATGCAAGTTGTCACTGTCTGTTTTTTTTCAATAGTAGCATGCAAGTTGTCACTGTCTGGTTCATTTCAATAGAAGCATGCAAGTTGTCACTGTCTGGTTCATTTCAATAGAAGCATGCTAGTTGTCACTGTCTGGTTCATTTCAATAGTATCATGCAAGTTGTCACTGTCTTGTTTATTTGAATAAACGCATGCAATTTGTCACTGTCTAGTTCATTTCAATAGAAGCATGCAAGTTGTCACTGTCTAGTTCATTTCAATAGAAGCACGCAAGTTGTCACTGTCTAGTTCCTTTTAATAGAAACATGCAAGTTTTTTTGTTTGGTTCATTTAAATAGAAGCATGCAAGTTTTCACTGTCTAGTTCGTTTCATTAAAAGCATGCAAGTTGTAACTGTCTAGTTCATTTCAATAGTAGCATGCAAGTTGTCACTGTCTAGTTCATTTCAATAGAAGCATGCAAATTGTCACTGTCTTGTTTATTTCAATAGAAGCATGCAAGTTGTCACTGTCTAGTTTATTTCAATAGAAGTACGCAAGTTGTCACTGTCTAGTTTATTTCAATAGAAGCACGCAAGTTGTCACTGTCTAGTTCATTTTAATAGAAGCATGCAAGTTGTCATTTTTTGGTTCATTTAAATAGAAGCATGCAAGTTGTTACTTTCTAGTTCATTTGAATACAAGCATGAAAGTTGTCAATGTCTAGTTTATTTCAATGGAAGCTTGCAAGTTGTCACTGTCTAGTTCATTTCAATAGAAGCATGCAAGTTATCACTTTCTAGTTCATTTCAATAGAAGCATGCAAATTGTCAATGTCTAGTTCATTTCAATAGAAGCATGCAAGTTGTCACTGTCTAGTTTATTTTAAAATAAGCATGCAAGTTGTCACTGTCTAGTTCATTTCAATATAAGCTTGCAAGTTGTCACTGTCTAGTTAATTTCAATAGTAGCATGCAAGCTGTCACTGTCTGGTTCATTTCAATAGAAGCATGCAAGTTGTCACTGTCTAGTTTATTTCAATAGAAGCATGCAAGTTGTCACTGTCTATTACATTTTAATAGAAGCCTTCAAGTTGTCACTGTCATGTTCATTTCAATAGAAGCATGCATGTTGTCACTGTCTAGTTTATTTCAATAGAAGCATGAAAGTTGTCACTGTCTAGTTTATTTCAATAGTAGCATGCAAGTTGTCACTGTCATGTTTTTTTCAATAGTAGCATTCTAGTTGTCATTGTCTAGTTCATTTCAATAGAAGCATGCAAGTTATCACTTTCTAGTTCATTTCAATAGAAGCATGCAAATTGTCAATGTCTAGTTCATTTCAATAGAAGCATACAAGTTGTCACTGTCTAGTTTATTTTAAAAGAAGCATGCAAGTTGTCACTGTCTAGTTCATTTCAATATAAGCTTGCAAGTTGTCACTGTCTAGTTAATTTCAATAGTAGCATGCAAGCTGTCACTGTCTGGTTCATTTCAATAGAAGCATGCAAGTGGTCACTGTCTAGTTTATTTCAATAGAAGCATGCAAGTTGTCACTGTCTATTACATTTTAATAGAAGCCTTCAAGTTGTCACTGTCATGTTCATATCAATAGAAGCATGCATGTTGTCACTGTCTATATCATTTGAATACAAGCATGAAAGTTTTCACTGTCTAGTTCATTTCAATAGAAGCATGCAAGTTGTCACTTTCTAGTTCATTTGAATACAAGCATGAAAGTTGTCAATGTCTAGTTTATTTCAATGGAAGCATGCAAGTTATCACTTTCTAGTTCATTTCAATAGAAGCATGCAAATTGTCAATGTCTAGTTCATTTCAATAGAAGCATGCAAGTTGTCACTGTCTAGTTTATTTTAAAAGAAGCATGCAAGTTGTCACTGTCTAGTTCATTTCAATATAAGCTTGCAAGTTGTCACTGTCTAGTTAATTTCAATAGCAGCATGCAAGCTGTCACTGTCTGGTTCATTTCAATAGAAGCATGCAAGTTGTCACTGTCTAGTTTATTTCAATAGAAGCATGCAAGTTGTCACTGTCTATTACATTTTAATAGAAGCCTTCAAGTTGTCACTGTCATGTTCATTTCAATAGAAGCATGCATGTTGTCACTGTCTAGTTTATTTCAATAGAAGCATGAAAGTTGTCACTGTCTAGTTTATTTCAATAGTAGCATGCAAGTTGTCACTGTCCGGTTTTTTTTAAATAGTAGCATTCTAGTTGTCACTGTCTAGTTTATTTCAATAGAAGCATGCAAGTTGTCACTGTCTTGTTCATTTCAATAGTAGCATGCAAGTTGTCACTGTCAGGTTCATTTCAATAGTAGCATACAAGTTGTCACTATCTGGTTCATTTTAACAGTAGCATGCAATTGGTCACAGTCTGGTTCATTTCAATAGTAGCATGCAAGTTGTCACTGTCTGGTTCATTTCAATAGAAGCATGCAAGTTGTCACTGTCTGGTTTATTTCAATAGTAACATGCAAGTTGTCACTCTCCGGTTCATTTCAATAGTAACATGCAAGTTGTCACTGTCCGGTTTATTTCAACAGTAGCTTGCAAGTTGTCACTGTCCAGTTTTTTTCAATAGTAGCATGCAAGTTGTCACTTTCTAGTTCATTTGAATACAAGCATGAAAGTTGTCACTGTCTAGTTCATTTTAATAGAAGCATGCAAGTTGTCACTTTCTTTTTTTTTTCAATAGAAGCATGCAAGTTGTCACTGTCTAGTTCATTTCAATAGAAGCATGCAAGTTGTCACTGTCTAGTTCATTTCAATAGAAGCATGCAAGTTGTCACTGTCTAGTTCATTTCAATAGAAGCTTGCAAGTTGTCACTGTCTAGTTCATTTCAATAGAAGCATGCAAGTTGTCACTGTCCGATTCATTTCAATAGTAGCATGCAAGTTGTCACTGTCCGGTTTTTTTCAATAGTAGCATGCAAGTTGTCATTGTTTGGTTCATTTAAATAGAAGCATGCAAGATTTCACTGTCTAGTTCATTTCAATAGTCGCATGCAAATTGTCACTGTCTAGTTCATTTAAATAGAAGCATGCAAGTTGTCAATGTCTAGTTCATTTAAATGGAAGCATGCAAGTTGTCACTGTCTAGTTCATTTCAATAGAAGCATGCAAGTTATCACTGCCTAGTTTATTTCAATAGAAGCATGCAAGTTGTCACTGTCTAGTTCATTTCAATAGTAGCATGCAAGTTGTCACTGTCCGTTTTTTTCAATAGTAGCATGCAAGTTGTCACTGTCTAGTTAATTTTAATAGAAGCATGCAAGTTGTCACTGTCTGGTTCATTTCAATAGTAGCATGCAAGTTGTCACTGTCTGTTTTTTTTCAATAGTAGCATGCAAGTTGTCACTGTCTGGTTCATTTCAATAGAAGCATGCAAGTTGTCACTGTCTGGTTCATTTCAATAGAAGCATGCTAGTTGTCACTGTCTGGTTCATTTCAATAATATCATGCAAGTTGTCACTGTCTTGTTTATTTGAATAAACGCATGCAATTTGTCACTGTCTAGTTCATTTCAATAGAAGCATGCAAGTTGTCACTGTCTAGTTCATTTCAATAGAAGCACGCAAGTTGTCACTGTCTAGTTCCTTTTAATAGAAACATGCAAGTTTTTTTGTTTGGTTCATTTAAATAGAAGCATGCAAGTTTTCACTGTCTAGTTCATTTCAATAAAATCATGCAAGTTGTAACTGTCTAGTTCATTTCAATAGTAGCATGCAAGTTGTCACTGTCTAATTCATTTCAATAGAAGCATGCAAGTCGTCACTGTCTTGTTTATTTCAATAGAAGCATGCAAGTTGTCACTGTCTAGTTCATTTTAATAGAAGCATGCAAGTTGTCATTTTTTGGTTCATTTAAATAGAAGCATGCAATTGTTACTTTCTAGTTCATTTTAATAGTAGCATGCAAGTTGTCACTGTCTAGCTCATTTCAATAGAAGCATGCAAGTTGTCATTGTCTAGTTTATTTTAATAGAAGCATGCAAGTTGTCACTTTCTAGTTCATTTTAATAGAAGCATGCAAGTTTTCACTGTCTAGTTCATTTCAATAGAAGCATGCAAGTTGTCACTTTCTAGTTCATTTGAATACAAGCATGAAAGTTGTCACTGTCTAGTTCATTTTAATAGAAGCATGCAAGTTGTCACTGTCTTTTTTTTTTCAATAGAAGCATGCAAGTTGTCACTGTCTAGTTCATTTCAATAGAAGCTTGCAAGTTGTCACTGTCTAGTTCATGGTCAATAGAAGCTTGCAAGTTTTCACTGTCTGGTTCATTTCAATAGAAGTTTGCAAATTGTCACTGTCTGGTTCATTTTAATAGAAGCATGCTGGCTATGTTTCTCTGTCACTGTCTGGTTTATTTCAATAGACGCATGCGGTTTAATGTTTCTCTTTGACTGTCTGGTTCATTTCAATAGAATCATGCGGGCTAATGTTTTTCTGTCACTGTCTGGTTTATTTCAATAGACGCATGCGGGCTAATGTTTCTCTGTCACTGTCTGGTTTAATTCAATAGAAGCATTCGGGCTAATGTTTCTCTGTCAATGTCTGGTTCATTTTAATAGAAACATGCGGGCTAATGTTTTTCTGTCACTGGTTCATTTTAATAGAAACATGAGGGTTTAAGTTTCTCTGTCACTGTCTGGTTTTTTTCAATAGACGCATGCGGGCTAATGTTTCCCTTTCACTGTCTGGTTCATTTAATTTAATAGAAACATGCGGGCTAATGTTTCTCTGTCAATTTCCATGGTCTGGTTCAAGTCTATCATTTAGGAGGACATTTTACCGCTCTTGTAGTTCCTACACTAACTATTCAAAAGAAATCTGTCATTCAGAAGATCAATTGACATTTAATTGTATTTAATTGTATAGATATAGAAACTAGTTATAGGAAACTTAAAATCAGAATATCAGTCTGAACTGAATTTATTTAATAAGACATTAAATATTTCTATTAGATTTCAAACTAATCTTACACATTTATTGCTTTGTGGTTGTGCTCCAAGCCTCACATATAACTAAAAATGTATAGAAAACAATAATGTGAACCATAACAACGCTCTATTGTTTTATGTCATCTGGACTTGGTCTAGGTTGTTATAACGACACCAAGCCTACTAACAAAAGTTTAGATTTACTTGTTAGACTATTAATCTTAGAAGAGCTTTTGTTGAAAATGTCGAGATGTTATATCGAGATTAGTGCATCAAAAGGCAAACGAGAAGCGGACGTCCTTAGATGTGGTCTACGAATCGGCTAATTTGAAGGAAAAAGTTATGAACTCGGTTAGGGCAGATGCAGGTTTAAGCATGTCTGGTTCGATTGGAAAGATCATGGCTTATGGTCATCGATTGGAAAGATTATGGCTTAGGGTCATCTTCAATAAGCAATAAAGAAAGTGTCAAATGTCGAATTCGCATTGAATAATTTCTATATAGATATAGATTTGTTTTTAATTAATTGCGTGATTTTATTTCTTCGTTGTTTATTTTTAAGTTTTATTTGGGGCAACCTAGGGCCTCAAATTACCTAAGGCCGGCCCTGCCAACGACCAACCGCTTTTATTTTTCCATAAGGAATGCTTTCTACCCATTAGAGTTGGGCGTCCTAAAAATCGCAAAATTAAAAAAAACAATCTCTACCAAGATTCGAGCCCTAGACCACCCTCGGTTCAGACGCGAAGTACTTTACTCCAAGCTTTAAAAAAAACAACAACAAAAAAAAAACCTCAAAATATGCCCCCCTGCCTTCCAAATTGAGAAAAGTTGTTTTATTGTTATTGCAGATCTGACAAATCAACTTATTAGTAGTATAATTTTGTTATTATTATCTTCAAAAAAATTGTTTATGCAAAGAAAATTTTTTTTGGAAACACAAACTCAAAATCGGCCCCCGAAGTTGTCCACCCAGGCAGAAAAAAAGGCAGGTATCAATATTTTCAGAAATAACATCAGAATTAAATTCTATCAAAGACAAATGACAGAGACGAATGGAGAAAGAAGGTAGACAGATCTTGTGTGGTGCCCCAGCGGTCCAGCAGACCAAAGGATAGGTGAAAGTGAATGTGAAATTAAATGCAAACCTGGCCTAACTGATATCTTATAATGAATATCTAATTGATCTAATTGTTTTGTAAAAGATTCAAAGCCTCAAGAAAAAAACATTTCCGTAAAAAAATATAAAAAATTCCTTTACTTTTGTGTTCCATAGTTTTGCAGATACGCCGCAGTTCAGGCGATAATATGAAAAACTACTTAGTAATCTTTGTTTTTAATTATGTCAAACTTATTTGCATAGTAACTAGATTTTTTCTGTTTAAAAAAAAGTTAACATTTTAGCGGCCCCCCAAAAGGGGAAAAGACGCTATTAGTTTTGTCTGTCCTTCCGTCCCGTTTAGATCTCAGAAACTAGAAGAGAAAATGAAAATCTGACATGATGTTTTAGATCATTCCAATTTCTGATGCAACGGCTACTTCTTTCTTTTCCGAAAGTGAACCATCTAATTTTAAAAATTATATATGCAAGCAGATTTTTTTTTAAATTACACCACTTTTCAATGAAAAACTTCAGGGGAGGTAATATTTTTAAAAAGGTCATTGACTTCTTCATTAATAACTCAAGCTTCATTCATTGATTCACGTATTGGTAAAAAAAAAAATTGAATCTAAGGTCACAATGGTAAAAGTGTCAATGGATCATTATAGAATATATTTTCCATTTATTAACGTACTCATTGAACAGAAGACTGATTCAAATTTTATTTTCTTTAAAAAAAAAAAAAGAATTTTGATACGAACTTCGTTTTAGTTTTAAGTTTTGAAAATAGCAGACTACTTTTATAGCGCGCACTTTTGACATATCCTCATTATATGGGCCTACACTTGACAGTCTAAATAAGACTAAATTGAGCCCAGATCTAGTTATATATATATAATATATTACCTACATATTACAGAATTGATAATTTGAACAAAATTTTAATTATTAAAGCAATAACTTATCCTCTGACAGTTTAGGGGTGCATATTTATTTATTATGTAAACAATAGTATCACATTAAGAAAATAACCGGATACGAACAGCATAGTACACCATTAGCCTGTAACAAAAGGCCTACTATTCACGACCATAACATTGGCCTCGGTCTAGCTATTTAAAGATTAAACGTGTTAATTCATACGAGTTCTAGTCTAGATATAGTAAATTCTATATCAATATTCTATATCTAGTTCTAGATCTATATCTAGACTTAGATATAGTCCTAGATTTAGCTAGATCAATGTCTAGTTGGTATGACAAATGACAATGGAGATATTAAATTTTTATTTGCGAGGGGAAAGTCTTGTTGTCATTTGTACACAACTGTAGCTTAAAGTAGATAAGAATTATTTTTTTTCGTGTTGCCAATTTATTTTGGTGTACTAGACAAATAAACCTTTTTTAGTTTCTCTTTATTATAATGTAATGATGTAACATGTTATTAATTTGGAATGTATGGATAAGGTTAATAATTATTATTTTAAAAAATATAAGTGTACGCTAAATGAATATACGGAGATGCTGTGACTGAGGGGTAATGCACTTGGAACCGGAAGTCCCGTGTTTGAATCCTAGTGAAGACTCTAGGTGGACAACTTTGGGGGCTGATTTTGAGTTTGTGTTTCCACACAAACTGTCTTTGTTACATTGGTTTTTTTTTAAATGTAGTATTTAGTATGATCGAACTTACATAACTTAGAAATGCAATTGTAAAAAAAAAATGTCTTTTGATAAAATGCTGGAAACTATTATGTTTGTCTTGTTCTAACTAAAATGCCCCCAGTATTTGTTACTATTAAGATTGAATAGTTGTAAAAATGGTGTATTTTTGATGAAAAAACTACTTCCATTTATTGATTTAAAAAATTAGATTTTTCGCTTTCAGAAAAGAAAAAAGTAACCTTTGCATCAGAACTTTGAATGATCTAAAATATCATGATGTCCGGTTTTCATTTTCTCTTCTAGTTTCTGAGATCTAAACGGGACGGACGGACAGACAGGCCACACAAAACTTTTAGCGTCTTTTTCTGCTAAAAATTGCGCATTTTAAAGTTGAAATGCCATGGGCTATAACTAGTCATAAAATCCAATATTAGGTCAATGAAGTTTAGTTCCCTTTAAAGCATAAAAACTAGAGGCATATACATGTACCTTACACTGTTCTATATCTCCTTTATTCTTAAGGCGAACTAAACCAGTTGGGTGCAAGTGACTATGAGCATGTAGGTGGTTGATCCAGTGACTCTAAGTGGAAATAAATTTATAAAGATCACTCATTAAATGATTTCTGATTGAGTGTGTCCATAATATTAAAACACGCTCTCGTTCTTTGAGTCATTATATTTGTGTGAAGCATAAGTCTCTGATTAGGTCGCCAATCACAGACTTGATACCATAGCACAGACTTGATACCTGAGCACAGACTTGATGCCACACCACAGACTTGATGCCACACCACAGACTTGATACTACACCACAGACTTGATGCTACATCACAGACTTGATGCCACATCACAGACTTGATGCCACACCACAGAATTCAGCTGATCAATAGCAGCCGGATAGCGAGAAAATATGTATAGTGATCGTTTACAGACAAAAGTTTCGCTACTACTGATCAATCGGATTCCATTGTCCCGGTATGTGTAAGTTTAAAACTAATACATTTTTACTCAGTGGAAATACTTAAGGATTAAAAGGGCTTGTTATTTATTATCCACAGTAGTTTTATTAACATTGTATAATAATCACATTAGTAATAAACAATTTACTCCCTACCCTAACCGAAGAGATTTGAAACTGATTAGCCTTTATAAAAATATCAAAACAAAAGGCAAGAAAGTACTTGATAAAGAAGTTCTGTCAAGTAGTGTTATACAGAATAGTGTGGCTTAAGAAATAAAACAAGAAAAATAAAAATAAAAAATACTTTTAAAAAAAACAAAGCGCATCAGTTAGTTTGGATTAGCCATGTAATTAAATTTGTAATAGATCTAGACTAACAATAATAAATCTATGTGATTAGAAATATTTTTTATCAATTGTTTTTGTTAAGAAAAATTTCATGCGTTTAGCTTTCTCAATACGCTATGATCCTTGTCACTTGTCTGGACCAGTTGGAAAGGGGTAGTTGGAGAAAGAAGGGGGTATCTGGGTGATCGCTTTTTGGATGTATTTTTCTTTTGAAGGGAACGACCTGAATTCGAACATGTGGGCTAAAGCCTTCTCAAGCTTCTTAAGCCAACGCAGTATGCACTCTACTAGCGAAGAGTCTATGAACATGGAAAATTGTATTCTACTAGTCGACCGGCGGCGTAGCATACGCCGCTATTTTGCAGTGCAGGCCTTAGGCCACTGCAACCTATACAACCGCAGGGGGCCCCGCACTTTCATAGGACCCGCTCTAATTCAAGGTGTATAAATTATTAAATTAAACCGTATTATAACTTAAAAAAGATTTCCCGCGCCCTCCTGTCGATTTACCAGGAGCTCCTGGAAATCTCCCGAAATTACAAAATATACGAAAAAATCCTTAAAATATTCGGAAATTTATAGAAACAAATTTTCATTTTGGGGTGTCATTCAATATTGAAAACGCCAATCCTACTCGCGATATATAAAAACGGCATTATGCATTAGTCATTAGCCTTAATTGTGTAATCTGGTGAAAGAAGCTTCTCGCGCCTCAAACTTATGAAGAACAAGGTTACAAAGACAGTTTGTTTGGAAACACAAACTCACAATCGGCCTCCGAAGTGGTCCACCCAGGCAGGCTTCAATATTTTCAGAAAGAACATCAAAATGAAATTATATCAAAGACAAATGAGAGATAAGAATAGAGAAAGAAGGTTGATAGATCTTGTGTGGTGCCCCAACGGTCCAGCAGATCAAAGGATAGGTGCAAGTGAATGCAAAGTTAGATGTGAACCTGGCCTAACTAGTTCCCCTTTCAGACCTTGTGGTCTATAGGGCAGATGATGTAAAGTTCATCTGTTTTTGTGGCCTACGGTTAACGAGGGTGTCATGTAGCCAGCACAACGACCAACCGCCTTTACTTTTCCCCAACTAATGTCAGGTACCCATTAGAGCTGGGTAGACTCAGAGGCGCCCAAGGATTCCGAAGTTGAAAATCCCATCCCATAATTTCTGTTTCTAGTGGAATCTGATTAGTGAGTTAGGTCAATATTAGAGGTTTTAATCAATTCATTTGCGACAAACAATATTTTTTTAACTGCAGGAACATCAAGTACACCCTTTTATAGTATTAAAACGTATTATTGAGATATAAATCAACAGCTAGGCCTATATAGATCTAAAAGCATTAGGGTAACCAACTCTAGAAAAAAAACACTTAATCCACACCCTCTCAGACCATAAAGTAAGTAGACTGTGTCCAACTGATTTTAACAACCTGGTCAGCTAGACATACACATGACCACATGTAGGCCTATTGTAGCACTGTACGTGTATAGTTGATAAGACTACTACTGTAAGACTACCCTGCATTAAGCGTTATGCAATTGTGTTTGCTTAATGTGTAGAGGTCAGACAAGAAAATAACACACTGGCGTGGCTAGTCAAGCATGTTCGTAGATCTTTACACTAAAATAGTTATACACCCTCTCTGCCCAGAAAGTAAATAGACAGTGTGTCCGACTGATTTTAACAAACTAGCTAGATAGACGTACACGTGTAGGTCTATATAGTGTACTGAGTGTGCAGTCCATAATGACAAAATCACCCAGTTCTTTCCTTTGCGCGTTTAACGGTTATGCAATAGTGTTAGTTGTATTTTTAGTGGTCAGACAAGAAAATAGCACATCGGCATGGTTACTCAAGCATGTATTTTACACTATAAAATAGTTATACAGGTCAAATGTTTTAAAAACTCCAACGATTTCGTTTCTATTTCTTTGGATACTAGATCTAAATTTGAAATTCTAAATCTATGTTCTTGAATGAGATTTTAAACTTTACCAGTATAAGTAAGATTTTCCGTTATATCATAGACATAAATAAATATAGACTGGCCGATTAAAGAGTTCTATGAAAGGAAAATTTGTGACTTACAATTTTGTGTACTTTATTATACAGCATTTATGAGCAGTATAAAAGTTAAGTATTCATATCTTGTGTGGTGCCCCAGCGGTCCAGCAGACCAAAGTTAAGTATTCATATCTATTTCAGCCACACACCTATATATATATATATATATATATATATATATATATATATATATATATATATATATAATATATATATATATATATATTGTAAATAAGGAGGCAGTGTAGTTTTGTTTAATCTCTAAGAATGAAGATCATGCAATTTTTCATAATTCGGAAATCCGAATACAATACAATTTAAGTCATTGGTTAATATGCATGACTAAATGCATGACGCGTAGGACGTAATCATCTTCTTTTTTGAAGTAACGTCTGTATTATATAAGATAAGATAAGATGTTTTCAAGTTACATGAAGTTACTTCCTTCGGCCAGTCTATATTTATCTATATCTCTGCGTTATATTATAAGTTCATATAATTTTTTTTTAAAAGAGTACCATTATTTTCTAAAGGTTTTAATTCAAGGCAAAAATACAAGCACACAATATTTATTGAGACTTTTTATTTAGTGTTTGTAAAATGTTTATTTGTAAAATGTTTTACATGTTTCGGATGTTCCTTCAGAGTTGACTATAGTTTACTTCCTAGTCCAAACCTCCCGCAGGACGAAGGGGGGGGGTGGGAGGGGCAGGGTTTGACAGTCCAGGGCGCAGTCATCCTTAGCGAGCTGTGAAAACGTGTTCTCCCCCTCCCTCTTGTTTTTTTCGTGGAATGACTACCGCAGAGATAAGATCTTTCCTTTATTGTGTTTCTCGTCCAAACTCTTGAGGGAAGAAGAGAATTACATAGAAAGATTGTTTCTATTTCATGTTCACTAATCCTCATTCGTCAATCTATAAAGGGGACTAATTCAGCTTATACCACATCTTCAGTCAAGGGCAAATTGTTTCCCGCCCCCCCCCACCCAAAAAAAAAAAATTACCAACTAATTGGTTAATTTCTAAATTGATTATTGTGTTGTCAGGTGAAAGAAACAATTGTGCAATATTTCTGCTTGATCCGAGATTGGGTGTCGTAGAAATGACGTGTACAAACTTTTGGTCATACAGACAGTGAGTTGATATAAGTTTTAATACCTTGCCCATGCTAGGCTTGCGAATGCAGCAAAATAATTTGTTTCCAGCTCTTCGCGTACTTTTTGGAACTGTTTGTGGATAAGTAGTTTAGATCTCCCACCTCTAATAAGATAACCCTTACTGATTTCTGTATTGTTATAAACCTGGTGGCGGCACAGAAGGGGATAGTGGTGTGTGTGTGTAGTCAGCCGACGCAAATCGCCACAGGCCAGCGCTAGACGAGCGGTCAACCGTGACGAGTTACGACGGTCGGCCGAGACGAGTGTCAACATGATGGTTCGGGAAGGATCGACGTCGTGAACAGAGCTCAGGAGCGTCACCTAGTCATCTGACCACCCAGAATGGTCGAGCGACGTTCTGTCCGGTTCTAGAAGGCCAGCAGGGACCCTATATAAAGAGCGAAGGTATCAGAGACGAGTCAGTCACAACTTCACGATCTACAGTTCGTTACAACGGCTCAGTACAAGTCCGAGGTGAGACCAGTGCAAGAGTTGATACGGCGGAGAGATATTTGTACAGTCTTAGCTGTTATTTTGAAGCCCAGAGTTGTCAAATTCTTTAAGTTGGTGGTGTCGTTTGGTGCAAGGATAGGGAGATTTGTGACTGTATGATAATAATATGATGAAGTTTTGTGCAGCTGTGTGCAAAGTTTCCTGTTTAGAGTTTATGGTTGGGATATTCTTTATTTAAAGATAGAGCTCTATCAGTTGTTACACTTGCCATCTTGTTCCAAGCATACCGAACACTGAACACAGTTCTTCATAGCATTGAATAAACACTGGCCTGATATTGTGTTTTAGATTCAGTGTATTGAAGTAAAGCCAATAAAAATAATCTTCGTTTACTTAAAACTTTTTATAATGAGACACTTACAATGATTTTTAGAGATATTTCGAATTATTTTTAATATATTAGCATTTTTTATGTATATACTGTGAGCACACCTGATTTCAGTAGGTGTCTGCGGGACGCATAAAACACTCCGGCGGAGCGCATGTGGCTCGCGACCGTAATTTGCCCACCACTGTGCTTGAAGCTTAGAATTTGACTTGTACACTGCTGAAAAGTGCGACAAAAATTATTCTGTGGTTGATTAAAATACTTCGCATATCAAATACTTCCCTAATCTGTACACCAGATACACCAAAAAGATTGATATTTATGGATTTGCCTCCATTTATGAAAATCTCGGATTTGCAAACTGTCTTCATATCCTTACAATGTTTAAAAAACCGGCTTTGCCACTTAGCAATTTCTCTAGTACATCAATAAATTGTAGATCTCAGTGTAGGCTATAGGTTGAAATGTTGATACTAGTTCGTCGCTTTGATAGACCAAAGTTTTTCTTTTTGCATCCACCATTCTTGTTGAAAAGGGCATTAGCCAACTGAAATGTAACTCGTACACTTTCTGTTATTGGAGATTTATTAAATGCTTCCAATGTTAAACTTGACAACTCCAATAGATTGAGTTGATTAAAGAAGTTCAGGAGGAACTTAACAAGGTCAAGGGCGCTACATTGAACCTCACTGTTGCCAACTAAGCAAAAAGAAATCAATCATCATCATCATCATCAACAAACTCCATTTGAGTGAGGGCTTGAGAGGCTCAAATCCTCTCTTGCAAAAGCCCAAGACAGAAACCCTGCTGTCTTGCTGAAGTGCATAAATGTCGCCATAGAGGTCGAGAAGTTTTGGTTTCCCAGACCCGTCGAAACGGAGATCAGCAAGTCTGGGGCAGTCAAACAGAATATGAGGCACGGTTTCCTCTTCTTCCCCTCAGCGGGGTCATAGCCGTGAGAAATATGAGCCAACAGGACAATGGCCTGTCCTGCACTGTGCTATAATAGCATGCTCAGGCCTGGACAGCCTCCACCACGGGGAAGTGCGGTCAGGGCGCCTCATGTGCTCCCAGACGCCACGGGCTTTTTGGGATTTGTCCCAGCACTCAATCCACTTTTCCATTACTGTTTTTTGAATTATAGGAGTCTGCAATAGTGTTGCCAGTCACACCTATGTGACTCGGTACCCACTGCATTATTACAGGGTAATAGCGTTGTTTTATGTTGTGTGAAGCCATGATGACAGTGTCGATATTGGGAGGCCATGGTCCGGGGCTTTGCAAAGTCTGTAAAGCCTGCAAAGCCTGTAGTACAGATTTTGAGTCAGTGACCACAACAATCTGTGTTACCCTCAATTGTCCCTCGCCGAGTTTAGAGTCAATGACTTTTAAGGCTTTATAAACTGCCATGGTCTCCGCTTCGAAACTGCAAACACTACAACATGGTCCAAAGATTTTGACTGAGTGAGAGCCAAGAAAGTCGATGTAGGCTCCATAGCCTGCTCTTCCAGAATCTATCGATGCCGACCCATCAGTGTATGCAATAATAGCACAGGGCTTGAAGGTATTATTGTCTCCGATGCTAGAATTTGAAGGTCGTTAGATGAACGATTTAGCTTAGTGGCTTTAGGGTCTACTAGTTTCAAATGTATGTCTGGGGGCGACAGCAAGGGGGAAGGGGATGAAAACGTTGAATGTTTTGTCGGTTGGTGGAGAGGCCAGCTTCATCAGATAGTCTTGTGGCATGATGCATAAAAGACTGCATCTGAATACGTCTTCTGCATCTCCAACCATCCACTAGTTTTCTAGCTGGGAGGTATTCATCCAGCCTTTTATACCGCTCAAAGCAGGTCAGTACTGACCTACGGTTTAGTGGACCTACATTAACCATTATTTCAACCGCATTTACAGGAGCCCTAAAGGTTCCACAGACAAATCTTAGTGCTTGGGACTGTATTTTATCAACTTGTTCAAGAGCAGTCCTAGTGCCATAAATTTACACAGGTAGGCTGTAGTCTATCTGTGATCGGACTGCTCCTAAATACAGTGATCGGAGCATGTCTGCTTGAGCTCCCCACTTCGTGGATGCCAGCTTCCGCACAATGCAAAGTTTCCCTGAGGCCTTTCTTGCAACATCCTGGATGTGCTCACACATTTTTAGTTTGCGATCTAAAGTTAAACCAAAGTACTTGGGTAGTTTTTCCATGCTGAGAGCCACTCCGTTGAGGGAGAGCCGGAAAGTTTGCGAGAATGCCAGTCCCGAGGGTGAACAGAGAATCAATATCAAAAGAAACCACTAGCAGCTGATCCTAGCCATTTAGCTGCCATTTTGTTTTGAAAGAATTTTGGGTATATGGAAAGGAGACTAGATACCAGGACTCAAGTTTCTAAATAATTTGAAGTATTCGTATTAATACAGATCACAAATTTGTCATTTGTTTTATCTCGAGACAAAAAGTTTTTGAAATATATTTTTTTATTTAATACACTGTTACCATATCAGGCTTGTCTTCGAGTCCGAAGATCATTGAGGAATGCAGTACTTCCCCTGGCTGCGCACCCCCAACTGTGACCTACATATTTTGCCACCTCCAGGGCAAGCATAACCATTGTCCGCAGGTGGCCAATTTAGATTTTATTTCCGCCGTCTGCGTTTGTCCTCGGCAGCGCATTTTCTTTTGTGTATCCTGCGGCCTTTGTGAGTGACCTCCAGCTGTTTCGTTCTGAGGCCGCATGCAATCAGGTGCTTTCTTCTATGTCAGCTAAGACAAGTTGGCGCCTAAGCTAGTCTTTAAATCGTTTCTGTTGCGCACCTCTGTTACGTCGACCATCTTTTAGCTCACCAAAAAAAAAAAAAAAGACTGCCTTTGGCATACGTTCGTCTCCCATACGGGAGTCCCTCTATAATGTCCATTATGGGCGTAGCCAGGGGTGGGACGGAATTTAGTGACTGATTTTTTGCTTTGATTTGTTTTATTTTAGGTGAGATTTTAATACTAAGCCATCACTTTCCTCAGCGCAGCCAAGGGGATTTTGAGTTTAAAACCCCCTACCAGGGTTTTTTTCAGTTAACCCCCCCCCCCATTTCTATAAAACAAAACAAAAAATATAATGCAGCTAAAAACCACCACTTCAATATAAAAAAAAGTGATTTACACACTCAAAAATCTATGAGCGTAGCCAAAAGGGTTTTGAGCTTACCCCCCCCTCTCGTTTTTCAGCGGGTTTGAAACTAAAAAAAATACCTCTTCAATTTAAAAAAAGCAAATTGTACACTCAAAATGGTATGATCGTAGCCAAAAGGGGTTTTGAGTTTAAACCCCTTTTCCCGCCGTTTTTTATGCTAAAAAATACCTTTTCAATATAAAAAAAGCAAATTACACACTTAAAATGATATGATCGTAGCCAAAAGGGGTTTTGAGTTTAAACCCCTTTCCCTCCGATTGTTATGCTAAAAAATACCTCTCCAATATAAAAAAAAGTTAATTACCCACTCAAAATGCTATGATCGTAGCCAAAACGGGTTTTAGGTTTAAAAAAAAAGCAAATTACACACTCGAAATTCTATGATAGTAGGTGAAGGGGTTTGATGCTAAAAATACCTCTTCAATATAAAAAAAAGCAAATTATACATTCAAAATTCTATGAGCGTAACCAAGTCAATGGGGTTTTGAATTTGTTAAAAAATAAAACTCCAGAGATTTCTAATGCACAAACCCCTAACAGATGATTTTGACGATAAAACTTCCCTTTTCGATATAAAATCTAAAGCAAACTACAGTCACCTAATTCCAAGAGAGTAGCCAAGAGAGGTTACAAAATTTCTACCAGTAGCTGTGGTCAATTAATAAAGTGCAGTGAAAAGTCATCTTTCGAAATTGAAAAACACTAAATGTCGTTCAACAAGATGGCTGAGATGGATTTTAGGAGTCAGTTATAGAGATCGGGTCTCAATCAAGTAATGTTGTGACAGAGCGTCGCATGAGGTTTGCGGGACATGTTCTCCGACAAAATGAATTACACACAATAAGAGTTGTGATGACATGGAGGCCATTACAAGGAAAGCGCAAACAGGGACATCCTAGCAGAACTTGGCGCCACACTTTCATGGAGGTCCTTGAAGTAGGTAGGAAGAGGCTTCAGACATTGCCAATGACAGATTTTTGTGAGAGCAGCTTGCCGCCTAGTGGGCCAACGGCGCGGGAGCATCTAAGTCAGTAAGAATAGCACATACGGTTTTGAAATAAAACTTGTTAATAGTAGGGTTACTTGGCGCCACACTTTCATGGAGGTCCTTGAAGTAGGTAGGAAGAGGCTTCAGACATTGCCAATGACAGATTTTTGTGAGAGCAGCTTGCCGCCTAGTGGGCCAACGGCGCGGGAGCATCTAAGTCAGTAAGAATAGCACATACGGTTTTGAAATAAAACTTGTTAATAGTAGGGTAATGCACTGTAGATACCTCAGAATATGCATTTTGTTGGCTTTCAATACCAATAATAATAATGGCGGGGGGGGGGAGAGAATAAATCCCCCCCCCAAAAAAAAATCCTGGCTACGCCCATGATGTCCATACCGGCGTTCGCAAGGACATCGCTTTTTGTAGTGCGGTCTTGCCACCCTTTGTTCATGATGTATCCCTGTCCTCAGATCCATTTAGAAGGGTTGAGAGAACCACCGCCTGGTAGACATTAATTTTGTTGGCAGGCGGAGCGATCTTTTCCGCCAAACTCTCGCCTGAAGACGTCCATAAGCGCTACCGGTCCTGGCCAGACGGTTATCAACGTCCCCATATACAGTTCTTTGAACTACGCCATTTTATTTCTTAAAGACCAGAACAAGATAATCTTCTATCTTTGACCTTTTTATTATTTGCTAACGTTTTCTGTAGAACTAGGGTCATGTTAGGCAATAGTCTTTACTTGACAGGATTATGGGAGTAGGATTTAGGGTCAGGTTAGGCAATAGTCTTTACTTGACAGGGTTATGGGAGTAGGAATTAGGGTCAGGTTAGGCAATAGTCTTTACTTGACAGGATTATGGGAGTAGGAATTAGGGTCAAATTAGGCAATAGTCTTTACTTGACAGGATTATGGGAGTAGGAATTAGGGTCAGGTTAGGCAATAGTCTTTACTTGACAGGATTATGGGAGTAGGAATTAGGGTCAAGTTAGGCAATAGTCTTTACTTGACAGGATTATGGGAGTAGGAATTAGGGTCAAGTTAGGCAATAGTCTTTACTTGACAGGATTATGGGAGTAGGAATTAGGGTCAAGTTAGGCAATAGTCTTTACTTGACATGATTATGGGAGTAGGAGTTAGGGTCAGGTTAGGCAATAGTCTTTACTTGACAGGATTATGGGAGTAGGAATTAAGGTCAGGTTAGGCAATAGTCTTTACTTGGCAAGGATTATGGGAGTAGGAATTAGGGTCAGGTTAGGCTACAGTCTTTACTTGACAGGATTATGAGAGTAGGAATTAGGGTCAGGTTAGGCAATAGTCTTTACTTGACAGGATTATGGAAGTAGGAATTAGGGTCAGGTTAGGCTACAGTCTTTACTTGACATTATTATGGGAGTAGGAATTAGGGTTAGGGAACTTAGATGTTAAGTTAAGGGAATGGGGGGGGGGAGGGTCTAAGGTTAGGGTAGTCTACAGATTTTATTTAAATAAACATTAAAACACATAACCTGACCATATTATAAACAAGGGAGATGATTCTGCTTGATTTCTAACTTTGTCAACATATCGGCCGGTTCAGGAATCTAGTCTCTATTACTAAGCCAAGATCTAATACCGAAGTTTTAAATCATAGAGTGAAAGTCTCTCTAAATATTGAAATTATTTTGTTTATCAACTTTTCCATATTTTGTACACCGGCTACACTGAAGTGCTAGCCATTTACTGTTTCCTAATATGTATGAAAAACTCGAATTAAAAATGCCTTACACAATCTCGAACACAAATCGCCTCAATAGTCCACACATTTGCACAACGTCATTTCTCTAGCATAGAAACATCGCCAACTTTTCAAAATGGAAGATCACTAGAGAATTTTCTTGAACATCAAAAGCAAAAACACAGACAGAGGAGTGAGCATTCAAAAGGAAAGGCCTAAAAATATAGCTTGTAAGTACTGGACAAATGATTCATCTAGATATCTAATCTAAATCTAAACATCTAAAGCAAATGTAGTCGTTGTTTTCTACATCTAGATCTACATATATCTAGATAGATGATGTCTACAGTCTAGGTCTAGACTAGATCTAATGCACACACATATATAATACCTAGACTGGATATGGAAATCTCTAACACTTAATCTACATATAAATGTGAAGAAAAAAAAATTAAAGCTGAAACAAGGCGTTATTTTGTAAAGAAGAAGTAAAGTTGTGTTTTTTTTTCAACACTAACCTATGTAACATAGATCTATAATGTTGTTTTTTTTGTTAAGATTTAGATTTAGTAATGGACCTCATTCCACAATCGTAAACAAACAGCATTTAGCCACGTGATTCTTCTTCTTCTCTATATCTTCTATACAAATTACGTAATACGCAGAGGCTGTCACGTGACGGGTTTTTTTTTCGTTGTTTTATCAATATTATCACGTGGCTAAGTGTTGTTTGTTTACGATTGGCGAATGAGGTCCATTGATGATTGAACATCAAAAATAAGAGCATTCTCGTCTCATAATTATTATTTTACACTTATTAGATACATAATGTAGAAAGATCTAGAAAATCAGTCTATTTGAAAGTAAATAAGATGATTAAAATCAACAGACTTTAATTATTTCGATCTAGGAATTTCGAAACATTATCTCAATGGACACAGGAAATGGCTTTATTTCATAGATTTGCTTGAATATACAGTTCTGTGATTAATAACGCATTCTATTTGAAATCCGAAAAATGGTATTGCATTATTTCTAAACTTTGAAAACTAACGATCATTACTTTTCTTAGACAGAAAAGATCGATTTTCCTAGGTTCCGTGCGACTTCCCTTACACTACTTACAGCTTGAAAAAGAGTTACATACATAACAATCTATATATATAGGTCTGTGATCTGATCATTATCGGATAAGCATTTGTTTCCGTTTTCCAGTCTAGGTATAAACTATAAAGGTCTGACTGGTCAGTCACTGGTGTGTGATATACAAATTATAATATAATATCTAGATCTAGATCTGTATATGCTAAGGGTTGATTTTACTACGATTTAGATCTACTGTTAGATCTAGTTAAATTTAATGGAGGATTTACGGTAATTTAAAAATAAGAAACATAAGACATATTTATAATATTAGCATGTGGGGGGCTTCCTAAAAATGATCCCATAGATATTTTCAATCATTATCAAGAAAGAACAAAGGAACTATTGCCTTGTGTTAATTATAAGGGGCCCCATATCTCAATAAGCTAAGGGCCATATCATGGGCCCCATACTTCAACAAGCTTAGGGCCATATCAGTGGCCCCATATCTCAGTAAGCTTAGGGCCTTATCAGGGGCCCAATATCTCAATAAGCTTAGGGCCATATCAGGGGCTCCATTCTTTAGTATGTTTTATCGGATTTGGTTTGTTGATTGCTAAGTGAACATTTGATATGTTGATTGCTAAGTGAACATTTGATATGTTGATTGCTAAGTGAACATTTGATATGTTGATTGCTAAGTGAATATTTGATATGTTGATTGCTAAGTGAACATTTGATATGTTGATTGCTAAGTGAACATTTATATATGCTGATTGCTAAGTGAACATTTGATATCTTGATTAGCTAAGTGAATATTTGATATGTTGCTTGCTAAGTGAACATTTGATATGTTGATTGCTAAGTGAACATTTGATATGTTGATTGCTAAGTCAATATTTTTATGCTGGTTGCTAAGTGAACATTTAATATGTTGATTGCTAAGTGAACATTTGATATATTGATTGTGAATATTTGATACTAGTTGACCGGCGGCGTAGCATACGCCGCTATATTGCAGGGCCAACCTTAGGCCACTGCAACCTATGCGACCGCAGTGGGCCCAGAAATTTTATAGGACCCGTGCTAATTTTAGGTGTATAAATTATTAAATTAAACCATTTTATAACTTATAACAGATTTCCTGCGGCCTCCAGTCGATTTAACAGGAGGTCCTGGAAATCTCCTGAAATTGAAAAGTATACGAAAAAGTCTTGGAAATATCCGGAAATTATTAAAACCTTTTGAAAACTAATACCAATCTCCTGAAATATACAGACGAAAATTGTCTTTTTTTTCACTCTTAAATTACCTAGGATAACTCCCTCGGTCCTAGTTGGAAAAATAAAAGAGTGATCTTTCCACTGTGTCCAAACTCTTGAGCGTGCTCTGTCGCTTCGAAAGTTACTACAGAGTAGATTACTCCCCCCCCCCTTTTTTTTAACATGAGGTAGATACAAAAAAAAAGAGTGATATTGCAACGGTCCGGCCCTGCTATGTTGTGGCTACGTGTTCTCCCTTCCCCCCTCTTGTTTTCTCGTGGACTATCCGCAGAGTGATCTTTCCTTTACTCCTTACTACTCGTTTAAACTGTTGAGGGAAGAAGAGAATTATATATATAGATGTTGATTGCTAAGTAAACATTTGATATGTTGATTGCTAAGTGAACATTTGATATGTTGATTGCTAAGTGAATATTTGATATGTTAATTGCTAAGTGAATGTTTCGACACCATGACACTAAATGAAAGCGACAACTACAGCGAATTTTGATTTTGTCTCATTAACTATAGACCTCGTCAAATAAACAGATCAGAACAAATATGAAACATTCTTGTATTGGCTGTCTTCTGGTCACATGCTCACTAGTTAGTGTTACGTTGAGCACAGTACGCCATCATGCTGAAGAAGGTGAGTGAGAGGTCACAACACTTAACTAGAATGAATTAGGGTCAAGGCCACTAACTGTATAGCACGGTCCCCTCTCTTCCATTTTGTTTTTCAATTCCTTTTATGAATATGTAAAGATTGGGTCAAGTCATTAAATGAATGGGTCAAATCATTAAATGAATGGTTTAAGCATCAATCAAAAGAAAATGACCATGAATAATGATGAGACCTCTAGATGATGTAGAAACAAATTTCGAAGGAATATAGGATTTTAACAATGGGCCAAAACTAATTTTGTTGTTGGTCTCCTTTAGTCGTAGAACGACTCTGGTTCATCTCGCACACTTCCTCGTGTGGCTATGGAGATCTATTTTGGAGAGACACTCCCGTCCAAAAATATCGCAGGTTAAGGTGGCTTTTGCTACGGTGATAGAGGACCGATGTTCTTTCACTGTCCATAGCTTTCTTGGTCACTGTCTCTCTTCAACTGGTGCGGTCTAGAGCTATGTCTTCCCAATGGTCAGTATTGATGTTCATTGATTTGAGGTCCCGTTTATGTAATATGTAACGGAGGTGGGGGCGACCAGTTTTTCTTGAGCCAGTCGCGAGTTGTCCGTAGAGGATGACTTTCGGGATGCGATTGTCCTTCATCCGGCGAACATGTCCAAGCCAGCGCAAGTGGCGTTGTCTGAGGGCTGTAAAGATGCTGGGAATACCTGTTCGCGCAACGATCTCAGTATTGCACACTTTTTCTTTCCATGTGATTTTCAAGATCCTACGGAGACATAGCAAATGGAATACGTTTAGTTTTCTCTCTTGGTTTGCGCAGGTGGTCCATGATTCATTGCCATACAGTAGTGTACTCATAACGCATGCCTTGTAGACTTCCATTTTGGTCACTGTAGTGAGCTTCTGGTTTTCCCAAACTCTTGGCCTGAGTCTAGCGAAGGTCGAGGCAGCCTTCCCTATGTGTTTTTTTATCTTCTCTTCTAGAGACAGGTCATCTTGAACTGTGGATCCCAGATAGCAGAATTCATTTACGGTGTCCAGCTTGTTATCGTTATGAGGATGGAGTGTGGTGTTGTAGCGCGTGGTCCCATAACATTTGTTTTCATCGTGCTAATAGTTAAGCCATATTCTTTACAGGCCTGAGAGAAGCGGGACATTAGTGACTTGTGTGTGTGCTACTACCGCTGCGTCATCCGCGAATAACATATCTCTTACGAGGGTGGTTCTGATTTTAGTTCTGGGCCTCAGTCTCGCAATATTTAGGAGTTTGCCATCAAATCTGGAATGGAGATAGATGCTTTCGGTGGATTTGTCAAACGCGTTGTGGATTAGCTGTGAAAATAGTATTCCAAAGAGGATTGGGACCAGGACACATCCTTGTTTAACTCCGCTGTTTATACTGAAACTTTCAAAGCTGGCACCGTTGAATTGCACTGTACCCAACATATTTTGGTGTAAAGATACGATTTAATATAGTAGCTTGGGTGGACAGCCTATTATCTGTAAAATTTTAAAGAGTCCATCTCTGCTGACTAGATCGAAGGCCTTTGCCAGGTCAATCAACGCAATATACAAAGGCATCCTTTGTTCTCTGCACTTTTCCTGAAGTTGGCGGCTGGAGAAAATCATGTCAATCGTGGATCTCCCTGAGCGAAAGCCGCATTGTGATTCTGGATAGACCCGATCAGCGAGTTTTTGTAGCATGGGAAGTATCACTCGAGCAAAGACTTTGCCTACAATACTTACAATAATCTCGCTTCTGTCACCTTTGTTCTTATACAGTGTAACGATTTTAGCATCCCGCAGGTCTTGTGGCACAGCACCTTCTTGCCAACATTTGCAGAGCAGTTCATGGAGAGGTTGGAGCTCCTCTTTTTTTCTTCAAGTCGACTGGTACATTGGCTTTGTGCCTGCTTTTCAGATTTTGTCCTATCATCGTGTACCCAAACGAGTAAGACAGGCATGACGGGACAGCACCTTATTGGCTGGGGGCTGCCCAGCTTGAGGCGGGCGGTAGCTGTCCATTGGAATCCTAGGATCCCTCCCACCGACAAAAGTGTCCCCTGGCGCCCTGCTCTACGTCAATTGAACATTTGAGCATATAACCGGTGACTGCCAATTCCCTTGTTTGGTCGACGCCAAAGGTGAAGCTGGAGTGTCCTCTCAGTTTTTGGGGTTAGGGCTTAGAAAAAGTGAGATGAAAGCCTGGGCATTGTTTATGGTCGGAACGATGTCGCCCACACAGCAATTTCCCCCTCTCCGCACAGCTGATGTAATGTGATCCGATACAGTTTGGGATCAGTAGCTCCGTAGCCTCTGCCAGACTATAGCACAGTGTGCCACAATTTGCCTAAGGGTCACCAGCTCCTGATTTTTCCTCAGGGTTGTCTCTCGAAGCCTTTCCCGCGTTTGGGGAAAGACGGGTAGCCAACCAAGGCTAACGAGCCCCTCCTGCGCGAACCTTACTGGCTTAGGCGCCAGTGGCTCGCCTTTGCCCCCTCTCCTGTCTGTGGTAACGATTCCTCCAGGCTCAGTAACTGAACCACACGTGAAGGCCAGAAGTTGGACTACTTGTCAGAGGCTATTTGAGACGCATGCCATTGGAAGCACTTTATAGGTAATGATGGGCTTAAGACCATTACCACTTCCGACGTTAACAACCTTGCGGAGCCTATGTTAAGCATCAATCAAAAGAAAATGACCATGAATAATGATGAGACCTCTAGATGATGTAGAAACCAATTTCAAAGGAATATAGAAAACTATAAGTACATTTGCCTCAATTGTCCCTCACACTTCAGTATCTGGCCTTGCTCATCCCCCACACTTTTTTTTATACACTAAATAAACATTAGCTTGAAAGTCAAAATGCAAACAAAACAAACAAAAAACAAGGTTACAAAGACAGTTTGTGTGGAAACACAAACTCACTATCGGCCTCCGAAGTAGTCCACCCAGGCAGGCTTCAATATTTTCAGAAAGAACCTCCAAATGAAATTATATCAAAGACAAATGAGAGATAAGAATAGAGAAAGAAGGTTGACAGATCTTGTGTAGTGCCCCAACGGTCCAACAGATCAAAGAATAGGTGCAAGTGAATGCAAAGTTAGATGTGAACCTGGCCTAACTAGTTCCCCTTTCGGACCTTGTGGTCTATAGGGCAGATGATGTAAAGTTCATCTGTTTTTGTGGCCTACGGTTAACGAGGGTGTCATGAGCACAACGACCAACCACCTTTACTTTTCCCCAACTAATGTCAGGTACCCATTAGAGCTGGGTGGACTCAGAGGCGCCCAAGGATTCCGAAGTTGAAAATCCAGTCTTCACCAGGATTCGAACCCGGGGCCTCCGGTTCCGAAGCCAAGCGCTTTACCGCTCACCTACCGAGCCTCTCCTGACCTTAAGTCTTATAATTGATTGAATTAGGTTCAATCTCTTTTTCGGAAAAAAAAAAAAAAAAAAAAATTTCCGCAATAATAAATAATTCAGGAAAATAAAGTTTACAAGATTACTAATCGTTTTAAATTAGGTCTAACTTATAATGCATACTAATTAGATTTTTTTCTTTAAAAAACTGCTTGCATAACTGATTTTAAAAATTAGATTTTTTCGCTTTCAGAAAAAAAAAAGTAGCCGTTGCATCAGAACTTTGAATGGTCTAAAATATTGTGATGTCGGATTTTGAATATCTTTTCTAGTTTACGAAATCTAAACGGGACGGACGGACAGACATTTCACACAAAACTAATAGCGTCTTTTCCGCTTTCGGGGCCGCTAAAAAACGCTGGATGCTAGAGATCTCTTTTTTTTTTCATCTTTGTTTTTGTTGCTAGTAAAATGTTCAGAAACACAACATTTTTTAAATGAACATTTATATATAGGTATAGTTTAATTGGGTTAGGGTGAGTTTTTTAAAAATCAATTCGCCTACTTCCTCTCCAAATTCTGAATCTGCCCTTCTTTTAGTTTCTTCTCACAATGAAATCCAGAAGCTGTGAAGTAAAATTCATAATGCAAGCCTAACTATTGGATCACTTTCTTAGTTTCATTCAAACAAGTCAAAAGATGCCATACAAAAGACAAATTTCCTTTTTTCTATTGTTTAATTTTAAAAGCGTTTACACTTTTGTTTTTCAAGCAAGAACACAAAATCATAAAACAACTATGAATTTTAGGCAGAGGCGTCACTTGGGAAGGGAGAGTGGTACTTGAGGGATTAAGGGCACGACATGGCCTAAATTGTGCCGATGTGCCAAAAACTCAAAACTCAAACTCACTCGGTTCGCAACAAACTGTTTGCCCTATAAGAGATTCATGTACTTTAAGGCAGGGTCTGACAACAAGCGTGACACGTGCTTTTATGTGACAATTTAACAAAAATAAAACCACACAACTGTTGACATATGTTTGTTTTCAAAAAGAATAATTAACAGGTAGTGTATTCATGTGTAGTAATAACAGATAATGCTGCAGTCGTATCAATGCTATAGAGCGTAAATAAATATATACTTCTGTATTCTATACCAAAAACAAAAGCCTTGATGTCCAAGTTATGCCTAATGCTCCAAACAAGGACAGTCTATCTGTTGTAACTTTTAAAGAATAAATATAAATATTGAATTCTAACGTTACACAAGCAGTATTGAAGATTTTTTTTTTTTTTTGAGGGTGTGAATTTTGACACTACACAGCAGGTTATATATGTAAGAAGCATAAATAATAGTTTTTGAACCATGGGAAGTAACTGGGTTTATCTGTATGCACTGTACCCCCTCTGGAAAACATTGTATTTAGATGTTGATCGAAACCTAAGTTTCAAATTGCAGACTTTGCCAAGCACTACCACAGATGGTGCTGTAAATGTTAAGTCTCAAATTTCAGACTTTGCCAAGCACTACCACAGATGGGGCTGTAAATCTTCTGAGTAGAAAAATTAATTATAACAGCTGCTATTTTAAATTTTGCAGAACTTACAGAAAAATCTTTAACTTATATTGCACATGTAATACAAATAAATATGTACACATACTTTCCTATTTGGATACTGAGGAAACTAACTGGGAAATGACTAAAGAAAATAATATGTGTCTCAGTTTGCCCCTGCCCCAAAGATAAATCGCAACGCACGCCACGCAATAAACAATAGTTAGTACATGTATTTTATACAAATAAATATCTTCTTATAATTCTATACACACTATTACATACGACCAATGTATGTTTCCACTCTAGATCTCAGGCCTACAGTGAGAACCACGAGGACGTCTCATCGAACACTGAATCCATCATTTCCACAGACTTGTAAAGATGTACGAAAAACAAAAGGCACCAGCAGACCTGTTGTTGTTTTAGCAGACGGCTTTGAGGTTATGTGTGATACCAGGACAGATGGCGGTGGCTGGACGGTTATTCAGAGGCGTGTGGATGGCACTGTCAATTTCACGAGAAATTGGCAAGACTACAAATATGGTTTTGGTGATTTTGACAATGGAGAGTTCTACCTGGGGAATGAGAATATCCACTTGATTACATCCCTTAGACACTACGAAATGAGGGTCGACATTGTCTACAAAGACAAACGAAAGTTCGCTTCCTATTCTATGTTTAGAATCTATGGTGAACCCGAAGATTACAAGCTAATAGTAGGCGGCTACTCCGGCAGTGCAGGGGACAGCCTGTCTCATATCCACAATAATATGAAGTTCAGTACCTACGATCGAGACAATGACGCCCACTCCAATAACTGTGCTATGCTTTATAAGGGAGGTTGGTGGTACAACGCATGCCATACTTCAAACTTGAACGGGATCTGGGGTATCAAGGAATTTGGTCGTGGAGTCAATTGGAACTCTTTTACAGGATTTCACGCTAGTGCTAACTTTACTGAAATGAAAATACGCCCAATACATTGATTAGTTTCCAAATAAGCTTTCAACTGAACCTATGGATTTCTTATAAGGTCAGATTGTGTTGCACTACAGTATGTACACTATGTCAGACTTTGTTCGGGTAAATTGATCTAATGTTACATCTGTTGTATACTTTGAAGAGTTAATAAACTTCAAGTGGCCATTACTATTGTATCTTTCGTTTTTTTTTAATATTAGCCTAATTGGTTACAAATGTTTAAAATTACTGTTGTTTTATCAAACGAATTCTTCCAATTGTACACGTGATCTCACTGTCCCACAGATAAACGTTGTGTTTCAGTTTAATAAGTGAATAGAAAAAGAAACAGTTCCATCATTAGCAGTTAATCTCGTTTCTAACCTCCATACTCCTTGCTATTTTCTTATTAGTTATGTAGATACACAGCTCAATATACCATAAGAAATAGTCAATATTCTTACAAATCGAGCAAAAAGAAATAGAAAAATGCCAAAAGAGGAAACAAAACAAAGAAAAAAAAAAGAAATCCAATTTGTTGACTGTCTCCTCAAAACAAAGCGCTATCCTATTATTGGATTAGATCGCTCTTCAATCCATGTAATAGTTTTTAAATAGTTCCCAAAATATTGAATGACCGATTCCTAAGCATACACTATTAGAGCTCCTCCTTTGATTCCAGAGCAAATACTCTTGATGTTTTCCTTGCTTCACCAAAAGGTTTTGAAGTCCTTAGTACATTCAAGTAGAGTTTTCATTGTTAGTTTGGTCTAAAAAAAAAAAGAAAGATTATAACAACCTTTAAAATATTATTGAACTGGTTGATACATATCTTCATGTTAATAGTTGAATAAGTTTTTCATGTATTTGAGTGAAGAAAACACACAGGAGTCATCAAGTTCACTCCATATAGTTTCGAAGTGGTAAGAATCCGGCGGACTTCTATCAATTGACTTGTAGTTTTGTTTTTCTCAAGGTTTTTAGGCCAGTTCAATTGACACTCAGAAAATGGAGACATTCAAATGATACTAGTTCCACTGAGGAAACGCAAAATAGAATTTTAATGATGAATTCCAAACCAATTGTGTACAGTTTAGTTTAGATAACTGCTTAATATATTAGTCATTTGTTTCATGTCCAAACGTAAAACCAAGAGCTTCTTTTAGAGATACAAAAAATAGTGTATTGACTCAACAGAATTAAA
Source organism: Biomphalaria sudanica (assembly GCA_036873155.1). Lineage (NCBI taxonomy): Eukaryota > Metazoa > Mollusca > Gastropoda > Planorbidae > Biomphalaria > Biomphalaria sudanica. Next base: position 265,769 of record JAZGLO010006557.1, on the reverse strand, counting down.
TGTTAGCTAGAAGGATTAAAATAGAGCGGCCCCCCTGGACAGTCGGAAGTATTTCATTTGAGCCATGAAAATATCAGACAAACAAAACAGCCAATGTTAGTGTTGACCATCAAACAAGGATCTCTGAGTTGTCTCATTGTATGACAGGCAGGGAGGGCAGAATCAGAACACAGTCATGGAGGACGAGTATAAATACTAAATGCAACAAAACAGAAGAGAAAGTTGACAACAGGCTTAGTCTCTGTGCTAGTGTCCTTGTGCTCTACCAGTGATGTTCACGTCTAGGACTGAGTTTTACTTGGACACTTTCTAGAAAGTTCTATATTCTACACCATTCCGAAGGACAGTTTTGACTATTTCAAGGAGTACTACGCCATGGAAGCTTTTATCCGACCAAGTCGTCTAGGACTACACGTTACTAATGATTGTATTGGATTCTTACCTTCCACTTGTACAATTCAATCTGCACTAGTCAAGTTAGTGATGTGTTTCACTGTCTTCATTGTGTTCTCTACAGCTGCTGTCTTAGAAAGTAAGTACTCACACTAAGTACTCACACTACTAGCCCGAGATTTTTATTCGGATTAACGATTTCTTAGATTATAAAGATGATTAAGTCTTGAACACAAAAAGAAAGAGAGAGATTGAAAAGATGATTGTTGCCACTTTTCCCACAGATTCACCTTTTATTCATAGCTGCAGTGGCATTATCTTTGTGACTTGACTTTTACCTTCAGCTTACCAGCTGGCACAATCTTGACTTGACTTTTACCTTCATCTAGCCAGCTGCTCTTGATCAGTTCCATCTATTGCTCTATGTCCTGGTCTTAGGAACATACGTGTCACATGACCAGGCTAAAGGCCAACAATGCTGAAAATAATCGACGCTGAGGAACAATGTCTAAACAGAAGTTTAATACGTAATGAATGGAAACGTTGAATGTCGTTAAGTTAACTATCTACTTCAGAAACTAACGCCGACCTCTCTCTCTCTACAGCAGCCAAGGGTATTCTGTGTCTACTTGGTTACACTTCAAATCCTCGTTTTGTTTTTAATAGTCGCGTCATTGTCTCAAAGTCAAAACTTTACTCCAGTGAGGAAACAAACAACTTTTCGCGTCTAATTCGTACCATGACAATATAAATTAATGTCTATGTCTATGTCAATTTTTTCTATTACCAACATAATTAAAAAATAGTTTGAAATAGATAAACTACAACCACAAGACCAAGTAATCTAAATATGGATTGTAAAAATTGAATACGTACCGTCATTAATGATTAGAGAATCTACGCTTATGATTTCAGAGAACTATTCTCATCACACCAAAACAAACCCTTGTGTCTCTTACATCATGTAGTTTCAGTGCGGAGGAAAGTGTTACTTTGTAGTGCTTCCTGAAAGAATGCAAACAAATTTCATAGACTTTTAATAGTGCTCAATCTATAAACATCTGTCTTGGGTTATTGGATAAACATACATGTCTTGCTTCAAAAACCAAGGAATCCATTTATTTCTGAATAGGTAACTCATCTTCTCCAGAAAAAGTAGAGCCGTGTACAGTCAAAAGCTCATTTCTTTTTACAAAAGAGGATGCCAGTCCAGGTAGGTAGTTCTATAGAGCATTAAAATATTTATTTGAGAACTATTTGCCATGTTATTGACAACAAGAGGACAGTCTGCAGTTTTCTCAACACTTTCTCACCATTGTGGCTTGCAAGAGTCGAGAATATAAAATGGTTTTGAATTGCTTTTTTAAAGTGCCATTTTGAATGATATTGCATGATCAGATATGTGAGGGAAGGGGGTATCTAGAAGAAGGTTTCTGTGCTGCCTTTTGCTCTGAGTCTCCTTGATAGCTAGCTAGGCGACAAATGATGTAACAGATGATATAAGAATTTGTTTCGTTTTCTGGCTAGCACAATGGTCAGTCCACGTAGTTTCCCCTCCAGACCACATTAAGGTTGGTTCTAATTAAGGAAGCACTTTCTATCAAATCTTTGTTCCACTAAAACAACACAATGCCATATACATTTTTATACCTTATTATAAAAAATGAATTAATTAATGTTTACAAAACTTAATATTTGCTCCCCCTCATAAGTTATTTTCTTTTGACTTAAGGAAAAAAAGGGGAAAAAAAGAAACACATTATATTAATGATATTAGTAATATATTCTTATACCACTTTAATAGTGTTTCCACTAACATCACCATCTAAAACAGCGGTTCTAAACCTTTTTTGCTCAGCGACTCCTTTTTACAATTCCTCATAACGACCCCAACCCACCCCCAATTGTAAATTTATTTTCATTCATGAGTATAAGTAACTGTGCTTTTGTTAATGTAGATGTAGATAGCTCGACAATTGATGTTTCAGCAAAAACTGATCTACCCTAACAAAAATAAGAAAAACAAATCTTAATATTAACACTGACCCTTGACCCTACAGACGCCAGTCCAGAGCTTTCAAAGAACACGACCAGGCGTAATAATACGTTAAAATGTTACAAATATTTCTGCTGCGACAATTAAAATGTTTGAAATCAGTTATGATTATGTTGTCTGCAACATCGAACAATACAAACATTAAATTCCAATATAAAAAAACGTTGTATGTGTCAAGTTTTACATGCTAGAATTAACAGATAAATCAATATTTTCGATGGTCTTAAGCGACCCCTGACAAAATGTCAATCGACCCCCAAAGGGGTCGCGACCCACAGGTTGAGAACCCCTAAAAGTACAAGAACTGTATTTGGTGTAACACTACGTGATTGTGAGGGTAGCCTAACATTCTAGTGTGCTGATCTGCCAAAAAAACTCAAAACTCAAACCCAATATTCTAGTCCTAGTGCTAGGCCAATATTTGCACAAAAGTTTGGTAGCATCAGACATTTGTTTGTTAAAACTTGCTGACTCTCTGAATCATCTCCCTGGACAGGCTCTACTCTATTGAAACTGCCAACCAACCAGGGCGAGAAATGGACTCTGACTGAAGATGGCTTGGAGGGTTATCTTGAACTGGACATATCTCATGACGACCACTCCAGGATTGTATTCTCCAAGTCTCCAGATATTGAAACTATTAGTAAAACATTGGTCAGTAGAACCATTATGAAAAAAAATCAAATATCTTTCATACATTTCAATAATTAAACACACCGAGTTTAAAGAGCCTAGAGAATCTAATACCAAACGTTATGAAGGTTAAACAAAACTTTTTTAAACTCTAGTTTTTACAAGAAGACTTGTTTTTTTTGTTTTTTTTTTTACTTTTTTGTTGTTGTTTTTTTTGCTTGTTTGTTTTGTTACTTCTTTGTTGTTGTTTTTTTTGCTTGATTGTTTTGTTTTTTTATTTGTTTTTTTTTTTTTGTTGTTTTTTCTTGTTTGTTTTGTTTGTTTTTTGCTTGTTTGTTTTGGGGTTTTTTTGCTTGTTTGTTTTGGGTTTTTTTTGCTTGTTTGTTTTGTTTTCTTTTGCTTGTTTTTTTTTTTTTTTTTACTTTTTTTTTTCTTTTTTTTTGCTTGTTTTTTTTTTACTTGTTTGTTTTGTTTTTTTTGTTTGTTTGTTTTTCTTTGAATGACTCATTCAACCGATTTGTGTTTGTTACTGCTGCTTCTTACAGGGCAAGAGACAAGGTTCATTACCATTTACACTAGAATGTACGTTCAATGGTTGGCTATATAAGGTAACTAGTCACATGATTTCCAGTCGCACAAATGTATCAATTGTTTGTCTAGATATACACAAATTAATTACATAATGGATTCAGAATAGTTTATGCAATTTCTTTCAATATAAGATTTTTTTTAAGTAGTGTGTTTTTTTTATATTTTACTTTTGGTAATAGCTGAGCTATAGATTCAATGTCAAATTGACCGCAAGGTCTCAATAGGAAATGTGAATTATTATATAATTTTTCGCGGCTAATATAGCCGCCATTATTTGGCGTGAACTGTCTGTCTGTCTGTCGTATGTACCTCACTTTTGGTTCTGAAAATGATACAATTTTTCTATATTTAGACACTCACTTCTGGTCTTTCTACTTTCTCTCCCTGTTCGCCCCACTCCCGCCCCTTCAAATATTTTAATATCTCTGATGCTTTTTGGCCGAAGCCTTTTTTTTTAAATTGCATCCTGAGTATCAAACGTTCACATAATAATTTGGCCTAACATACCCCCCTCCCCTCACTGGCGGATCCAGGGGGGGGCGGTAGGGGCGATCGCCCCCCCCCCACTCGGGACGGACGACTTTTAGTAAAAAAAATCACACAATTTGTATACGAATTTATTAGTTATGTTAAAATTATATACTAATTATTTATATTTCAACCTATTTTTAGATTATTTCGCCCCCCTTTAGTATGTTGGCCGATTTGGTGGGATGGGGAGGTGGCGATGGCATCAATCCCGCCCCCCCACCATAAACTTTCGAGTGGGGGGGGCGGTCCAATTTATTTGTAGAAATCACAGCTTGTAAATGGAATCAATTAAATATCTATATAATTAAAACTTGTTATTGATATTTTAACCGATCTTTATATTATGTCGTAACCTGTTTGCCGATTTGGTTGGGGGGGGGGGTGCGAATACATCTGCAGCCCTTCCAACCTAAACCCTTTGAGTGGGCGGCGGTCCTACTTTTAATTTTAAAATCATAGTTTTTTGAACAAAATTAGTTGAATTACAATATAATTTTTATATTATGTTGCTACACTTCTGGTATCTTAGCCGATTCGGTGAGGTGGAGGGGGGGCGATTGCTTCTGCTGCCTACTCCACTCTAGCCCTCTAAGTGGGGGGGGCGGTCCTATTTTTATGGAGAAATCATAGTTTTTGAACAAAATTAGTTGAATATCTATATAATATAAGGTATATATTGATGTTTTAATCCATTTCTATATAATGTCGGACACACGATCTGGTCTCAAATTTTATCATAAGTAAATATCAAATGAAAAAGGGTTGTTCCAGGTGGGAGGGGCGATACATGCGATCGCCTTCCGACCATCGGACAAACCAATGCTTTTTTCTTTTTGTATTTTAGTTAAGAAATTTCAAAATAAAAAAAAGTGTCGCTAATATAATTTATATAAGCTGTAAATTGAGATCTTTTATCGAGTCGCCCCACCCCCTATTCTTTAATGCCAAATGCAATCATTAGCAGAAATTATAAAAAGGAGCGAGGATTAACGTTTTCACTCTACCGCCCTCTCCCCTTTCCAGGTGAAAAGATGACGTTTTAAAACAGAAAAGTCAAATGTGGCGACAGAGTTTATATAATTACGTACCAATTTATCTTAGTTATTTTAAGAAAGACTTTTTTTTGGGAAAATTTAGAATTCATACGAAAATTTTCATAATAAGAGTAACAATTGAGATGAGTTCTGAACCCAAATATTATTTTCCTAGTCATCTTTTAAACTTTTACTCAAACTGATATTTTTCTGTAGTAAAAAAAAAATTTGGACAGTAACTCACAATTTATGCTTGAATACTAAAAATGCAAAAAATTTTGAGTAAAATCTAATTGGTTCACTTAATTGCTCCCCCCACTTCCAAAATGTTTTTTTAGAGCTTTGAATTATAGTTCTGTAACAAAACAAAGTTACAAACATGCCTTTTGAACAAAATGTATCACTTACAAATGAGCTTTTTTTTAAAAAAAAAATATTTTTCGAATAGATGTTTTTTTGGCGGCGTTACTCAAAGTAATAATCTAAATCTGCGAAGTATCTTATCTTTTCAAGAACAAATCGGTTGTATTTGGAATGTAGTAAGAGCCTGTAAAATCATATTAGAAAATTTTTCAAGTAAAACATTATTCAAAAGGTCCTATCTTAATAGGATGAATAATGAGCTGTAGATGTCAGGAAAATGCGTTTCTGCAATATGAATGCAAGAAAACGATTTTGGCGTCGGGGCTTGGGGAGCTTACAGCGCTCCCCCAGACCCCCTAGCTCTCAAGAGAAAGGCCTCAGGCCCCAGACCCCCTAGTTATCTAGGGAAAGGCCTTAACATGGCTGTTTTTTTTTACATTATTTTTATTTCGACTGCGATCCTGAAAGCCTTAATCGAAATAATTTGTGAGGTATCTTATTTGTTCAAGCAACATATCGGTTTTATTTGCAATGTAGTAAGGGCCTATAAATTCATATTAGAATATTTTCAAGTAAAACATTATTCAAAAGATCCTTTTTTGAATAGGATAAATAATGAGCTGTGAATGTCAGGAGAATGCGGTTCTGCAGTGACGAAAGCAAAAAAAAAACGATTTTGGCGTCGGGGCTTCAACAAAACTTTTTTGTCTGCTTTTTTCGCCGAAGGTTGAGAAACACTACTTTTTTTTAAAACTCCAATATATATATATATATATATATATATATACGCGTTTATGCTTAGGGTTAGGGTTTACTGGGCGTTAAGATTAGGGTTTGGAAATAAATCGCCCCCCCCCCAGTTCTGGATCCGCTAGTGCCTCCCCTAACATAATGTTCCGTTGAATCATAACAACACGCTTGTACTGACCTCCCACACACAAACATCTGGCCCGGAGAATTCTAGTTTCAATTTTTACATTTTTCCCCATCACCAGCCAAAAAAATAAATGAATTGCTTCATGGGTAATGAACACGTGACTAATGCATGCTCTATGGAATCAGACGGAAGACAAGTTGGGGACGCGACGTTTTTATAATGAAATTTGTTGTTGTTTTTTTAGTATACTGTACTGTAGTATATGGAGATCCTGCATACATTTCCCTCTTTCCTCCCCCCCCCCTAAAATTTTGAAATATTGAATGAAAGTGTTTGCCTGGTCGTGTTGTAGGTTCTCGGGTCATGTCTTGATGGTTTCGCTGCAATCTCTCTCCATTTTGTTGATTTGGGCTGGAATGTAATAATTTTAACTACTAAGTGAACATATTTGGACTAGGGGCGACAACCCAAGCACAACCTTCATCAACAAAGACATGATCTAATATACAATCATTAGGCTGTCCTAACCCATTCCAAATCATTCATTCCCGTCAGCTACACTCTCACTTTGAACACGTTTACATCGTCTAGAGGGATGGAACATTTTGGTTTTTGATAGTTTGTAGTTCATAGCTTCTGATTTTCATCAAGAAAAAAACAAAAACAAATAAAACAAGGTTGCAAAGACAGTTTGTATGGAAACACAAACTCAAAATCGGCCCCTGAAGTGGTCTACCTAGAGTCTTCACCAGGATTCGAACACGGGACTTCCAGTTCCAAGTGCTTTACCCCTCAGCCACAGTATTTCCATATATTCACTTAGCGTACATTTATATTTTTTAAATAATAGTTATTAACCTTATCCATGCATTCAAAATTAATAACAAGTTACATGTAATAAAGAGAAACTAAAAAGATTTATTCTTCTTACAAAATTAGATAAACTGGCAACACGAAAAAAAAAATTAAAAAATTAATATCTCCATTGCCATTTGTCATACAAACTAGATCTCGATCTAGCTAGATCTATTCCTAGTTATTGAATCTAGAACTAGATTTAGATCTAGATCTAGTACTAGATCTCAGTCTAAATCTAGAACTAGAATTAGATATAGAACTAGATCTAGATGTAGAATCTTGACATAGAATCTAGATCTAAACTAGAATTCGTATGATTTTACACGTTCAATCTTATAATTACTAGACCTAAGCCAATGTTAGGATCAGGAATAGTAGGCCTTTTGGTACTGGGTAATGGTGTAGATCTACTATGGCAGACAATGCTGTTTCATATCCGATTTATTTCTTAATTAGATACTACTGTTTACATAATAAATAAATCTGCACCCCTAAATTGGCAGAAGAGAGAGACAAGTTTTATTTACAATATACAATGTGTTTAAACTTCGCGCTATAATATATTTCATTATTTTAAAAATCTATAACTAAAACGAAGTTCGAATCAGAATTCTTTTTTAAAAACAACATTTGAATCAGTATCCCATTCAATGAGTTAGTTAATAAATGGAAAATATATTTTATCATGATCCAGTCACACTTTTCCCATTGTGACCTTATATGTAAATTTTTGGTACTACTAATGCGCGAATCTATGAATGAAGCTTGAGTTATTAATGAAGTCCCTGTGATCTTTTTAAAAAACTTACCTCCCCTGAAGTTTTTCATTGAAAAGTTGTGTCTTTTTTTGAAAACTCTGCTTGCATATATAATTTTAAAAATTAGATGGTCACTTTTGGAAAAGAAAAAAGTAGCCGTTGCATCAGAACTTTGAATGATCTAAAATATCTTGATGTCCGATTTTCATTTAGTCTTCTAGTTTCTGAGATCTAAACGGAACAAACAGACGGACGGACGGACAGACAAACCACACAAAACTAATAGCGTCTTTTCCCCTTTCGGGGGACGGTAAAAAACAAAACATTGCTTACCTAACAGATGCCACATGGTGGGACTTTCGATGACCGCCTCGGGTTTGTGTGAAATCACAAACTCTCTTTGTAATCTTGTTCTTATAACAAGATATGAAACACTATACTAAATGTATTTTGATTTGTAGACAGAGAATGTCATGTTAACTAATATTTACATTTTATGCTGTCAATATGAAAGTAAATCATTTTTTTCTCTATCCCTTTGTGTGTCTCCAGTTTAAACAGGAACTTATCATCCATGACGTGAATGAACATTCTCCAGTCTTTGATATGAATCGTCCATACAACATAAGTATTAGTGAGGTCAGTCATAGTAGCTACCTTAGAAGTATTAGTGAGGTTAGTCATTGTAGCAGCCTTAGAAGTATTAGTGAGGTCAGTCATAGTAGCTACCTTAGAAGTATTAGTGAGGTCAGTCATAGTAGCTACCTTAGAAGTATTAGTGAGGTTAGTCATTGTAGCAGCCTTAGAAGTATTAGTGAGGTCAGTCTGTAGCAGCCTTAGAAGTATTAGTGAGGTCAGTCATAGTAGCAGCCTTAGAAGTATTAGTGAGGTCAGTCATAGTAGCAGCCTTAGAAGTATTAGTGAGGTCAGTCATAGTAGCAGACATAGAAGTATTAGTGCGATCAGTCATTGTAGCAGCCTTAGAAGTATTAGTGAGGTCAGTCATAGTAGCAGCCTTAGAAGTATTAGTGAGGTCAGTCATAGTAGCAGACATAGAAGTATTAGTGCGATCAGTCATTGTAGCAGCCTTAGAAGTATTAGTGAGGTCAGTCATTGTAGCAGCCATAGAAGTATTAGTGAGTTCAGTCATTGTAGCAGCCTTAGAAGTATTTAAATAATGCACGTATTAGAAGTTGGTCATTTAGTGCTGGGATTAAGTGTTGGTCATTTATTGCTGGGGTTTGGTGTTGATCCTTTAATGCAGGGATTTTGTGTTGGTAATTTAGTGCAGGGATTAAGTGTTGGTCATTTAGTGCTGGGATTAACTATTGGTCATTTAGTGCTGGGATAAAGTGTCGGTAAATGTGTCCAGATTGTCTAATTCAACATGTCAGTTTATTTGTTCATTTTGTTTTGTTTTTCTTTCTAACCCAGTCATCCATTGTTGGAAGTCGCGTGTTTAGTCTACGTCACTTAGCTTATGATCCTGATGCCACTGGAAGAATAACAAGCTATTCCTTACAACCTTTCAATGATTCAAAGGTACTTACAAACTTATGGCTAAACATTGAATGATTCAAAGGTACTAACAAAGTTATGGGTAAACATTGAATGATTTAAAGGTACTTACAAACTTATGGCTAAACATTGAATGATTCAAAGGTACTTACAAACTTATGGCTAAACATTGAATGATTTAAAGGTACTTACAAAGTTATGGGTAAACATTGAATGATTTAAAGGTACTTACAAAGTTATGGCTAAACAATGAATGATTCAAAGGTACTTACTAACTTATGGCTAAACATTGAATGATTCAAAGGTACTTACAAACTTATGGCTAAACATTGAATGATTTAAAGGTACTTACAAAGTTGTGGCTAAACATTGAATGATTCAAAGGTACTTACAAAGTTATGGCTAACCAATCAATGATTCAAAGGTACTTACAAAGTTATGGCTAACCAATCAATGATTCAAAAGTAATTACAAAGTTATGGCTAAACATTGAATGATTCAAAGGTATTTACAAAGTTATGGCTAACCAATCAATGATTCAAAGGTACTTACAAAGTTATGGCTAAACATTAAATGATTCAAAGGTACTTACAAACTTATGGCTAAACATTGAATGATTTAAAGGTACTTACAAACTTATGGCTAAACAATCAATGATTCAAAGGTACTTACTAACTTATGGCTTAACAATCAATGATTCTATGGTACAAGTTAACTTAGGGCTAAACAGCATTAGTGTTTACCTTTAGTCATTTTCATTTTTTAAAAGACTATATTTTACATTTTCTAAGGTTGATGGTCGAAATCATTTCCGAATTTCACAAGATGGAAGTCACGTGATATTGTTCAAATCAATAGATTTTGATGAACTTCAGTTTCAAGGTCAAACATATTTCAAACTCAATCTAACCGCTACTGTAAGTCAATTTTTTGTTCACATTTTCTTTTGGATTAGTTCTGATAAAAAAAAAAGATTTGAAATCTAAAACTTTTTGCATCTTTTTCACTGTTCCAGGACAACGGAAACACCGATCCTTTAACTTCGTCTGTCATTCTAACAATACAAATAACTGACGCAGATGATCAGGGGCCATCCTTTATTTATCCAGATTGTCAAAAAATTGATAACTACTGTACAACACCCTATTTTCAGACAGTCATTAAATGCGGATACCTGGTAAATAAAGGTTATATATTTCTTGTTTACTATAGCAATCAATATCACATCGTCATCATTTGTTTGTGTAAATGAAACAAAATGAGCAATTGACTATCCAAACTTAACAAGCACTGTGATCATTTCTTCCGTCATGACTGCAGCCAATGATCTAATAGTTCTCTGTTCTTTTAGTCGTTAGTTAATAGAAAAATTTATTTTTTTCGTATACATTGAACTAGAAATATCATTTCGCAGAAATGTTCTAGAAATGTCTATAACAGATAAGTTATAAATGAAAAGAAATCGTATTTTGGTTATTTCAGGGTTTCTTACGCCTTTACCCAGCGCCTATACAAGCAGAGGATAGGGATACATTGAATAGTTCTATCACTTACTCCATAGCTAGAGGTAAGTCTAAAGAACATAGATTTACTGCATCTACATCTGTTCTATCAATTTAAAAAAAGGTCTAATACTTCAATAGTTTATTTCTAGCGTTTTGTATCTTTTGCCATTAGAAATTATATGATAATAAAATAGCGTAGGGCCGGATTAAAGTACGATGAGGCCCATACAATTTTTCAAAAATGTTAATAAAGATCCACTTATGAATGGCAATACATAGATCTAAAAGAATGTACTATTTTAGAAGAAAGAAAAAGAGTTCTTGTCCATTTAATCTCACTTTCCTTATTAACAAAATATGTAATATGCTGCAATACTCGTATTTTACTTTTAAAAAGTGTATAAGTGTATATTCTAGAGTTTTTGGAGGATAATGTCCTTGGTTGACGCAATGTCGTAAATCCGGAGCTGTATTGACTTAATCTGAGCAGTCCAAAAACGTACACTTCTTAATGACGACACTTTTGGTAGCCGTAAAAAAAATAATAATAAAGCCGGAAAAATACCGGAAAAAATGTTAGAAACATTTGTTATTCGGATATATTGTTTATCTCTTTTGTGAAGGCCTCTTTATTGTGGAGTCTCCGGGGCTGTAGCCTCGCCTGCCCTCCCTTAAATCCAGTCCTGGTCACAGAAAGAATAAAAATCAAAGTTCGGAGTCATTGTAATGTTCTTCACAAGCATCTCATTGAAACTTGAACTGAGAATTAGATTTTAAACTAAGTTTTGTTTGCAATCCCTTAGTCATTCATTGCTCTTGTCTTCAGTTGAACCCGCACAGTATACAGAGAAGTTTGAAATCAATCCTGTGACTGGGGCCATCAAAGTTGTCAAACCATCGTGTGCCTCTAGCGGAAATGAGATTCTTCTGACTATAAGTGTAAGTAGATCGACCTTTTCTTGACCTTCAGGTCTTTTACACCTACCTTGTTCTCTCCCCTTCTTTCTGTGGTTGTTTGTTTGTTGACTGATGCTATAGTCCTGTCGCTTTGTTCCCCTTTTTACAAGTCCTCTACTCAGGCTGCACAGTCATCAACAAAAGCAGATATAAAAAACCTGAAACCTAGATGGACACGATTCTTGAAAACGGCTCTAAAAATAATCTTAGAAATTGAACATTTGATGTATATATTTGGCAAATAGTTACAAGCTATTAGGCCAGACTGGGAAAACTCTAGTTTGACTGTTATAATGTTTGAAAGTAGTTTTTTAAAAACATTATTTGGCTAGAGAACGAGAAAATCTGTTTCCGTATGTAGGCATTATTCATTCAGTTGAATAAACAACTGTTCAGGAACATTGTATACATTAGCTTAACCAGGATTGTTTCTGCTAGGAAGAAGAAATGGGTGGGGGAAAAAGTTCCAATTCTAAAATCGTACATTTATTAGTTGGAAAGAACAAAATAGTCGCTCTATAAGCTATATAGGGGAGGAATTTTGTTGAAGTATTTGTTTTCTTTGTTTGTTTTTTTTATACACTAACCTGCAACAAGAGACATCTTGGCGTGACCTTTAGATCTTACAACATACCGATATAGCATTTTTATACTATGGCTAGGACCACTTAAAAACCAATTAGTATTTTATAATCATATTGGATTTTGAGACGAGATCGCTGTGATAGTGTTATAACAATTTGTAGGATAGTCCAAAGTTAGTGTAAGGACTTTAATCTATTTAGTGCTCAATTCTGCTTTGTTATTGTAGTATGTGATTTGAAATTATACTGATACCTGCTGACTAAAGTCTGCATTAATGCTGATAAAATATATAGGTCACATCTGGGTCTAACTGTACACGTGAAATACTGAAAATAAATGTTTAAAAAAAAAAAAAAAATCCATTGAAATACTAACATGCTTAGCCACAAGATCAGAATCTACAATTCACATTTGAAATAACTTGAGTGTTGTCTAAATGTTTACTGAAAATGTTTGTTTCTGGCAAACACAGTTAAATTTTACTAAAAAAATGTTCAATATTTATTATACTTGGCATGTAATTTATAAATATAATGTTTTTTTAAGGGAATTAGCTGTTCAATTATACAAAGCTTTCATCAACGTATTCTGTCTGACGGAGTGAAATCTTGCACACGTTATTGCTCCTACTTCCCATTCTCGGATAAAGATGAACCTTTGCACAATTATTCATTCTTGATGACAACACATCAATCAAAAAAATTAACCCATTAATTAATTAATAATAACAATAATAATTCATCGTAATTAATTTTTTTTTTATATAGAAATGTTCTAAAGGGGAGATAAACCTTGTGTAGAGAATTAGATCGTTCGCCAAAAAAAATCAACTTTAAACTTTTTGTTAGACTATAATACCTTCAATTTGTATAAGTACGTGTATAGCTAACATGTCAGCCTTTTATCATGGACGCTCGGGACCGCAAGGTCGAATGTAGCCTCGAGCACTTCAAACTAAAATAGCTTTTCAACAAGAAGCACGGAAACCTTCCTCCAGATACCCTCCCCAGCCCTCACCCATAAGTGGTTCACACAAGTGATTGGACCATAGAGCAGTGTGCTTGCTCTAAACGGGAAAGTTGCTTAAAACAAAAACAATTAATACAAATATTTCTATCGCACAAATGTTCTGTTAGTCTAGATCTATTAAAAATTAATTGCATGATGTATTCAAAATAATTGATACAATTTAATTTATTTTAAAAAAAAGGTATTTTGTATATTTGACTTGCTTCTATGAGTTAAATTCAACAGATGTGTTCTGTTTTGTAGGCCACAGAGAGCTCACCACTTCAACATAGTACATCCACAACCCTTCAGATAGATGTCTTAGACAATGTGGTTATTCCCAACATTGCCTGGGGAGTGGACTCAGCTGGTGACCGCGAGTCACGTCCAGTAATTACAAGCAAAGATGAGTCGCTGGATGGAGCAGGCTCAGCGACCATTCCTTTGACCTTACTTCTCTTGTCCTTTTTCGGGTTTATTACCATAGGCTCAGTGGTTATCTATATTGCTGTACGGTCAGTCAGGTCAAGAAAGAAGGACAGCTCAACCGCATCAACCACCAATACCATCAATTCATCTTTGGAAGACTTAGGTGATTGTCACATGTGTAAACAAGATTTCCCTACGGCATCAACCTGCTTCAGGTCATGCTCAGTCAAACCTACTCCTCCAGTGGAGCCAGTTGTTGAAGCTGCTCCCAGAACTTCCAGTGTTGGCAGCCTTAGAAATAAGTTTAGAACTTTCATTCAGTGTTCCAGTGAGGTAGTACACAAGCCTCAAGTCAGTGACACAGTACACAAGCCTCAAGTAGGACCTAAACCTGCTGACCTCAGACCTGCTTTGATGGCTAAACCACAACATCCTTACCATTTTGACGACAACATTCAATTTCGACCAAATCCAAGCATTCCCGGCAACGCCAGCACCTCAGGATTTATGAATGATCCAAACGCGACCCTGGGATCAATGAAACACGAGCGAGGTGGAGGGTTGAAAAAAGATTCAGAAACTAAAGTAAGAAAAGAGGATGACAGTCCTGAAAACAGATTTAAACTGAGATTCAATAATATGGTGCCCGAGATATTTAAAGCAAATAATCCCAGAGTTCGCTTTGACACTAGTAATTTAAACCCGGTCTAAATGACGCTTAAGTATTATTAGATTTTCTTTAAGTTAGAAAATTCTTGTGAGCTTTTCATGGAAGCATTTCGTTTTTGCTGCGTTTGAACAAGATTTATTCATGAGATTTTCATGACGACATTGACTGACTGTTGAATCAATTTTGTGATATATTACTATGATTGTTGAGTATGATTGTGTAGCGAGCTGGTATGTCATTGATCTGGAAGAGTTTATTACTGATATGAATCTGTTATTTATATACACTGTACATAAATACATAGTATTGTCTATTTTCAATAGCAAACTGAGGTGTTTTGCCTGTTATATGTGTCTTTGCCACTAATATGTGCTTTTCCATCACCCTAGTACAAAAAACGTAGGTTCACGATATTTGTCTTAGTTTGATATAAAAAAATGATCATAAAATAGTTTGTAGCATTAACATCTAATAGAAGTTATTTGTTTCTCAAAACTAAACTAAATTCACTTGTTCTTGTCACCAAGCAGAACAAAAAATTCACTCACATCAAAACTAATATATTTTGAGAACTCTATTCTAGTTTTACTATAACCTGTTAACTTTTGAGATGAAAAAAAAATATGATGCTATCGTTTTCTTGAAGGTTACTTCATTTATATGTAGTTAGCATTTGATATTTTTTTTATTTCTCAATCATTAAATAATTATCGTGTGTCAGGCCAATTGAGCTAGTTAATTGTCGTTAGCTTTATAAGGTTTATTGAACTAGTTAACTGTATAGGGTATCATCATTGGCCTCCTTCAGTCGTAGGACGACTATGGTTCATCTCAGAGCACACTTCCTCATGTGGCTGTGGAGCCCTATTTTGGAGAGACACTCCCGTCCACAGATAGCGCAAGTTAGGGTCCCTTGGCTTTTGCTTCGGTGGTAGAGGAGCTGGCCGTTTTTCGGTTTGTGCGTTTTTCTTCCTGGGCTGAGACCCATGTACTTTCACTGTCCATAGCTTTCTTTGTCACTGTCTCCCTCCACCTGTTGCGGTCTAGAGCTATGTCTTCCCAATTGTCAGTATTGATGTTCACTGATTTGAGGTCGCGTTTTATTACATCTATGTAACGGAGATGGGGGCGACCAGTTTTTCTTGTGCCAGTCGCAAGTTGACCTTAGAGGATGACTTTCGGGATGCGCTTGTCCTCCATCCGGCGAACATGTCCAAGCCAGCGCAAACGGCGTTGTCTGAGGGCTGTAAAAATGCTGGGAATACCTGATCACGCAAGAATCTCAGTATTGCACACTTTTTCTTTCCATGTGACATTCAAGATTCTACGGAGACATCTCAAATGGAATGAGTTTAGTTTTCTCTCTTGGTTTGCGTAGGTGGTCCATGATTCACTGCCATATAGCAGTGTACTCATAACGCATGCCTTGTAGACTTCCATTTTGGTCACCGTGGTTAGCTTATGGTTTTCCCAAACTCTTAGTCTGAGTCTAGCGAATGTCGAGGCAGCCTTTCCTATGCGTTTTTTCATCTCCTCTTCTAGGGACAGGTCATCTGTAATTGTGGATCCCAGATAGCAGAATTCGTTTACGGCGTCCAGCTTGTTATCGTCAATGAGGATGGAGGGTGGTGCTGAAGTAGGTGGTCCCATAACATTTGTTTTCTTCGTGCTAATAGTCAAGCCATATTCTTTACAGGCCTGAGAGAAGCGGGACATTAGTGACTGAAGTTCCTCTTGTGTGTGTGCCACTACCGCTGCGTCATCCGCGAATAGCATATCTCTTACCAGGGTGGCTCTGATTTTAGTTTTGGCCCTCAGTCTGGCAATATTTAGGAGTTTGCCATCAAATCTCGAATGGAGACAGATGCCTTCAGTGGATTTGTCAAACGCGTTGTGGATTAGCAGTGAAAATAGTATTCCAAAGAGGGTTGGGGCCAGGACACATTCTTGTTTAACTCCGCTGTTTATACTGAAACTTTCAGAGCTGGCACCATTGAATTGCACTGTGCCCATCATATTTTGGTGGAAAGATATGATTACATTTAGTAGCTTGGGTGGGCAGCCTATTAACTGTACAATTTTAAAGAGGCCATCTCTGCTAACTAGATCGAAGGCCTTTGTTAGGTCAATAAACGCAATGTATAAAGGCATCCTTTGTTCTCTGCACTTTTCCTGGAGTTGGCGGATGGAGAAAATCATGTCAATCGTGGATCTCCCTGAGCGGAAGCCGTATTGTGATTCTGGGTAGACCCAATCAGCGAGTTTTTGTAGCCTGGGAAGTATCACTCGAGCAAAGACTTTGCCTACAATACTTAAGAGGGAGATTCCCCTGTAATTGTTGCAGTCCCTTCTGTCACCTTTGTTCTTATACAGTGTAATGATTTTAGCATCCCGCAGCACTTGTGGCACAGCACCTTCTTGCCAACATTTACAAAGCAGTTCGTGTAGAGGTTGGATTAGAATAGTTTTGCATTGTTTTAGAAGATCTGGGGGGATACCATCGCATCCGGGTGCTTTGCGGGCAGCAATGTTGTCTATGGCTTTGTTGAGCTCTGAAAGGGTGGGTGTTTCATCTAGCTCGTTCATTGTGGGTAGTTGTATGATGGCTTTAAGGGCTGAGTCAGAGACTGAGCTTGTTGTGGCGTAGAGCTCGGAGTAATGTTCCACCCATCTGTGCATTTGTTGGCACTTGTCTGTGATAATTTCCCCAGTGGTTGATTTCAGAGGTGCTGTCTTGTTTTGGGAGGGTCCGAGAGCCTTGTTGTTTCCTTCGTACATCCCTCTTATGTTGCCCACTTGGGCTGCGAGCTGAATACTCTCACTGAGCTCTACCCAGTATTCATTGGCACAGATCCTTGCTGTCCTCTGTGCATTGGCTCTAGCTTCTTTCAGGTTTAGCAGGTTGTGTTGGGTAGGTTTTGCCTTGTAAGTAGCGAGTGCATCTCTCTTTGCTCTGATGACAGGTGCTAAAATAACTGCTTTAGAGTCGAACCAATCATTTTGTTTTGTAATTTTTCTTCCAAAGATTTCCAGGGAAGTCTTTTGTATGGTGGACTTGAGGTGTTCCCATTTTTCAGTTGCTGTATTCTCAGAGATATTTTTATACTCGCGTTCAAAAGATTCCGCAAACTGTATCTGGAGATCAGGTTGACACATCTTGCTTACATCCGATTGGGGTCTTCCAATCTGCTTGGTATGGTGGATTTTTTTGGGGAGGAGATTGATCTTACAACATACCAAGGAGTGATCTGTGTCGCAGTCTGCATTGTGGTAGGACCTGGTAAGCTTGACAAATTTTAAGCACTTTTGTCTTACCATGATTAGGTCTAGTTGGTGCCAGTGTTTGGAGCAAGGGTGCCGCCAAGATACTCTGTGCTGCGGTTTAGTCTTGAAATAGGTATTAGTGACGCAGAGGGAGTGTAGTGAGCAAACCTCGAGGAGCCTTTGTCCGTTTTCATTTACTTTTCCGACACCAAAACGCCCAATACAACTGTCCCATGCAGAGTTGTCAGATCCAACGCGTGCATTGAGGTCGCCGAGGATGATAACCTGTTCCGTGGTTGGGATCTCGCTAAGAGCAGACGAAAGGTTGTCATAAAAAATATCTTTGGCCTCTGGTGTGGAACTCAGAGTAGGAGCGTAGGCACATATCAAAGTCACATGTCCAATAGATGTGTTAAGGCGTAGTGATAGGAGTCTTTCTGAACCGTTGCACTTCAGCTCTACTGTGTTCAGCAGTGTGTTCTTAACTGCAAAACCAACGCCATGTTCCCTTACTTCACTTTCGGCTTTGCCTTGCCAGAAGAAGGAGTAGTCTTTTTCTTTGATTGATCCAGAGTCAGCTAAACGAGTTTCCTGAAGGGCGGCAATGTCTACTTTGAGCCTGGACAGTTCATCGTTTATTATTGCAGATTTTCTGACATCTTCTATGTCTGGTAGGTTTTTATTAAGTCCAGTTTGTAGAGTACGCACATTCCATGTGCCCAGTTTAAGAGTGGAGCTCCTCTTTTTTTTCTTCATGTCTACTGGTACATTGGCTTTGTGCCTGCTTTTCAGATTTTGTCCTACCCTCGTGTACCCAAACGAGGAAGACAGGCATGACGGGACAGCACCTTATTGGCTGGGGGCTGCCCAGCTTGAGGCGGGCGGTAGCTGTCCATTGGAATCCTAGGATCCCTCCCACCGACGAAAGTGGCCCCTGGCGCCCTGCTCTACGTCAATTGAGTATTTGAGCTTATAACCGGTGACTGCCACTTCCCGTGTTTGGTCGACGCCTAAGGCGAAGCTGGAGTGTCCTCTCCAGTTTTTTAGGGTTAGGGCTTTGAATAAGTGAGATGAAAGCCTGGGCATTGTTTATGGTCGGAACGATGTCGCCCACACAGCAGTTCCCCCCTCCCCGCGCAGCTGATGTGACCAAAGGAACGGAGTATCCAGTACAGTTTGGGATCAGTAGCGCCGCAGGATCTGCCAGGCTGTAGAACGGTGTGCCACAGTCTGCCTAAGGGTCACCAGCTCCTGATTTTTCCTCAGGGTTGTCTCCCGAAGCCTTTCCCATGTTTGGGTATAGCCGCAGGGCAGCGGAGGTTTGGAGTTTTCCTTCTCCTAGATGGGTAGCCAACCAAGGCTAACGAGCCCCTTCTGCCCGAAGCTTACTGGTTTAGGCGCCAGTTGCTCGCCTTTGCCCCTTCTCCTGTCTGTGGTAACGGTTCCGCCAGGCTCAGTAACTGAGCCACACGTGAAGGCCAGGAGTTGGACTGGTTGTCAGAGGCTATTTGAGACGCATGCCATTGGAAGCACTTTGTAGGTAATGATGGGCTTAAGACCATTACCACTTCCGGCGTTAACAACCTTGCGGAACTAGTTAACTGTATAGGGTTTATTTCCTTACATTTATCTTAATATACACTGAGACTTAAGTACACTGGACATTTGTGTTTATCTATCTTTTATATTTATCCATCTACCTACCTATCTGATTATCTGTATTATTATCTGATTATCTGTATTACTATGAGCATAAAAAATATAGTTGGTAATACGTGTAATACTATATTTTTGAGAATCTTCGTTTGTCGAATGTTTAGAAAATGTGTCTTTAATGGTAAAAATGTCATGTAATACATTTGATGACATTCTTCTTTACACATTGGTTTATGGGTTAAAAAAAATGTTTTGTACTATACTGTAATATAATATTAATAAATACCATTTGAAATAGTTTTTAGAATTTTATATTGAATTTTATATCGCTCTGTTGATTTACCATGTTGTTGTTAATAAATTGATTTAATTTAAAATTCCTTTTGAGTTTAAAATAGTAATTCTAAACCTGCACTGGATATATGGCCTACGTGTGTATGTGTGTGATAGAGAGAGAGAGAGAGAGAGAGAGAGAGAGAGAGAGAGCGAGAGGGGGGATATTTTCGTAATATAAATATCTTATAAAATTATCCCTATGGAAAATGTTCCTACAGTTGTGTACAATTCTTAACAAAACAGTTTAGTGTCTAATGATTGCAAATGAAATGTTCAGGCCACAGTTTCACGAGTTCAGTAGACAAAGTATACACTAAAAAAAAGGATTGTATGCAATGTTTTAATTGCCAAAGAAACAAGAGTACTTGTTTTTTTGCTTTAGTAGTGATCTCTGTCTAGCAGGCTTAATGAAATGTTGAAGTAGTGACTTAAAGTGTTTCTTTTCTATGTTTTAAATATTTTAAACTTTTTAATTAATGTTTTTTCTCGACTAGTTGTCTTAGTGGACTTCGTTACATTTAGGATTCATTTCAGTTTTTTCTAATATTTAGATTGTCAAACCAGACGTAGAATTAAAATGTCTTTTTTATTTGATGATATAATCTGAGTTTCTAGTGCAATTGATCGTCTAAGACAGTACCGAGGAAGAGCTTTGTTTGCTCTATTTCAATATTCTCTCCAGCTACCGAAACAATGCCATGGCTATGTATCAAAAATTATTAGCACATAATAGTAATCATTTTTTTCCAATAAGTCATAGAGGTTTTATGCTTCAAAGTAATTCTATCACTTTGGAGTAAATGAACCTTTCATCGGTGGAGTAACTAGCTTGTTAACTCTTTGTTTATAGACTCACTCTATTGACACAAAGAACAAAGTGATTGTTTAGGAATTCCATGCACTCTGCTCGTATCCTACCAATGTAGTATTATAGAATAGAAGGCCTAACGTCTTACAGACGTTCGTTAGGTATTTGATTACAAGTATCCCTCCAAACTTTGATCGACTTTCAAAATTAGAAATTCCACAAAAGCCTGCTTGACAAACAAACCCCAAATATATGTTTTCCAAGGAAATTTAGATCCTAGAGCCTACTTTAGGGAATAACGGGAGAGTTATGGAGATTGGGGCACCTTATTATCAGACGGATCCAGTCGCCGGCGGATTGGTTGGGGGGGGGGGTAGGAACGACAGTTGTTTTTATTATTTGATGCAATTATTTCAAGACTTTGTTTTTGGAAAATGTAGAATTCATGTGAACATAATAAACTTGTAAATATCTTCTTATCTTATCTTATATAATACAGACGTTACTTCAAAAAAGAAGATGATTACGTCCTACACGTCATGCATTTAGTCATGCATATTAACCAATGACTTAAATTCTGCCAAGTCACTGGTTTTTCTGGCTAGCTCAGGCAACCCATTCCATGCTCTAATAGCACTAGGGAAGAAGGAGTATATAAGTGGAAACAATAAGATGAGTTTTGAACGAAAATACTTTTTCCAACCTTTTCTGAATCTTAGATTCAGCGGAATGTGTTATAAAGATATATTTTATATTCTCTCCCGTTCTACAAGGCTAATCATAGATAATTATAGAATTAATTAGATAATAAAACGCTCTCTAGATCTAGAATAAAGAATCAAAAGAATTGTCAGTGATTGTGAATATTATTAATTCTTTTGTAATAAAGTTCATGGGCGTAGGGAACGTATTTTATCATTTATCTTTATAGGTTACAATTAAAGAGGGCAATTTTTGTGAATGTGTATAAGGATGTTAAATGGCTACCTAGAGATAGCTTACAAAGGCCGCGAAATACACATTTGAGACCAAAAGAAAATCCGCTGCCAAGGACAGACGTAGAAGGCGAAAAGAAAATCTAAATCGACCGCTGGCGGACAATGGTAATGCCTTCATTGGATGTAAAAAAATATGTAGGTCATAGCTGGGGCTGCGTAACCACGGGAAATACTGTATTCCTCAAATACAAGCCTTTCTTATTATTAAAGTTAAGATCTATAAATGACTAAATGAAGCAAAGTCAAGTGCATAGAGGTTCTCTAAATGTTGTGTTTGAAATGGAGGGACTAAGCTTAGAGCTAAATAGCTTGTTCAATACGGCATCAATAATTCACGTCCAAAATGTGGGAATTAAGTAAAAGTCTGTATAACTTAATTGGCTTTCTGACCGAGGAGTCTCGGGTTCGAGTCTTGGGAAGAATGGGATTTTTTATTTTTAGGGCGCCTGTAAGACCACTCAATTCTAAAAGGGTACCTGACATTGTTTGGGGAAAACCAAAGGCGGTTGGTCCGTGTGCTGGCAACTTGACATCCTTGTTAACCGTGGGTCGTCTGCTCTGTCTGCTCTACAGGTCTGAAAGGGATAATTTTTTTTTACTTTTTGAAGCTTATATCACGGGACAAAATGTGTGTAATGCGGGCCGTCCTAGAACGCTACGTTTATTTTATTTTTAAAGCCTTGCAGCTATTGAGCCAGAGAAGTGAGCGCGGTATTTAAAACTGTGCATTGCTAGTCATTTCATGAAAGAATGTATACACGACAAAGTATATATAACACAAAAGCAAAAACAAGAAAAAATTTGTTAAAAAATACTTTAAAAAACAAAAGTCATTAAAGGGAAAGAGCCAATTACTGCCATATCTCTCAATAGTTCAAGATTTATCTCATTTTTCTATATAAACAAGGTTATTTTCTCGTTTTCATAATGAATAATTGTTTCAACTTGATCCAAGAATGGGAAGTGGGAAAAAGAACATGTACCAAGACAGAGTTGCTATAAGATTCGTTACAAAAAATTTCAATCTGTGCATTGCTGGCCTTACGATTGAAAAATGTAAACGTTTCTGGTCAAATAAATTTTAGAATTTAAAGACCGTAAAGTATGTGGTTACTTGTGTTTGAGGGGAGGAGCGCTTATTGTTCGGTTAAAAAAAGAAAAAAGTTCGAAGGGGTATTTGTTGAGGTTATAATGTTGACTGTTTCACTGTAAAAATAAAAATGGAACAAAACCATTCAGCCAAACAAGTGTAAACGGGAAGGGCGTTTCATTGAAAGATGTGAAAGATGCAAACTAATTGTGTTGGTGGTAGTTGTGACAAAGCGTTTTAGCTCACTCAAAATATCACTCAGGTCTAAGCATTTAATTAATTTATTAACACGCTTTTAATCATCAATTTATTAATTTAGCCAATCAAGAGCTAAACATCACTACCACCCCTCCAATCCAACCCCTACCTCCCAGGCACCGTCGTTGCATTTACCATCCCCACCTTAACACGTGACACACTAGACTTTTGACAAGGTTACACTCCCCCCTATCTATCTTAACAAACATCCGTTGACCCCCCCCTTTTTTTTTGGGAGGGAGCGGCTAGTCACTTCAAAGAGCCCATTCAACTCAATACCACGGGAGGCGATCTCCTAGATCGCCATTATCAAGGTATAATCTCCCTTGATCTGGCCCAGCTCTGATAATCCCCCCCCCTTTCCTTTCCTCTGACCACCTAGACCGATCTCCTGGTCTTTCAATTAGCGCCTACACACATTGTCTATCTCCCGGTAACGCTTATCTACCGCCACTCACCCCCCCCCCTTTTCCACGTGTATATGGACAAAACTTCATTTTCCGATCTCATTCTCACTGGAGAGCTGACAGGGAGCACATCTATCTCTTGTTTGAGCTCTGGACTATTTTCATTCCCTTATTTCACTTTGGATTGGTGCTTTTATGTATAGGCAACATCCGCCTGAAATCCTAGCAACCTAAAGCTGACACCAGATTTGTTGGCATCTGATCTGCAGACATCAGTCCCACTCATCCTTCAAGAGTCCAAGTAACAACGCTAGCCACAGACTCGTCACTGGCTTAACTGAATGGTAGACGCAGCTTAGTACTGCAACCATACAACGTTGGACTGCACCCGGAGCCTGGATCCACTACGCCAGCCCACCAGCAGACAGCATCACTACCAGCCACACCCGTCTCATCAGTGCAGCACCGGACCCAAAGCTAAGCAACCAGCCTAATGACACTCAGACCCCTTGGTTCTCACATCTAATGATGATAGTCCTATACATGTAAATACGCTAGATCCCATCCTAGCAACTGTACAGCATTTCACCTTTTAATTATCTTTGTATAATAAACTGTACATATTTTTACATCTAAATATAGTATTTGTTGCCTGCATTATAACGCTGTGCTTGTAGATTATATGTGCAAGTGTGGGTTCTCAAATCATAAAATCCCCTAAACACCTATAACGGCCAATATTCTAATCCAACTTGTCACACTAGTAGTATTAAGGAGCTTTTCATTGAAAGATGTGAAAGATGCAAACTAATTGTGTTAGTGGTAGCTTATTAGGGAGCTTTTCATTGAAGAATGCTATAAGGGCCAAGAGAAAGTATGCTTGTAGGAGGGGAGAGGGCGTTTCACTGAAGGATACTGTTGACCTATTGACTCTGAAACTAGATATTATGTAACAGATACATTAATAATGTGTGTATTCCAAACCTAAACTCAAGAAATGTTTGCTCCTCAAAAACCAAACAAATAAGTGCACACCTTCATGTGCTTCGTGTTTTTGGAGCTAATGCTAGATAATGAAATCGGAAGTGTATTGTTATTTTCATAAGGCAATTTAAAAAAATGGAGGGTCGATAACATCAGGACAAATAAAAGAACCATCGTACTATTTCATCTAGACTTACATTAGACCTCAATTAAAACTTGATTGTGTGAACTAAGGTCTAGGTTTTGGTCTTGTTGGGGTACCGGGAGTTGAACGCGTTCATTGAAAGGGGACAACTTTGGATTCGAGGTCCTAGTGCAAAGTCATAGTGTTGAAGTAGTTCAGACAAAAAAAAAAGATTTTAAGTCTATTTTATCTGAAATATTAACTCTAGTCTTTAGAGTTTAATCAAGAATCTAGATGTATGTATTTAAGTTAAGGTAGTTATTAAACAAAAGTAAATCTACAATCAAAGAAAAATCGTTTATATAAATTACTGAGTCAGAAACTAATGGAACAATCATGGTTGATGACAATGTGCGTATTTCTGTCTCTATTACCAAAGCTAGGTGAGACATATAAAGTGAAGATTTCTGTCTTTTCTTTGTCTCTCGTCTGTCTCTTGTCTATCAGCCTCGCTTTTATCTTCTTGGCTGAATCTTTCTATAGTATGTATTTTGTTTTGTCTCTAGTAGCATTTGTAAACCTTTATTAGTGGCACACTGCCCGTATGAGGTTGAGCTTCCAGAATGACGGTGTAGTAGAGGTGCCTCTTACAAACGCTGTCAAAACTCATTCGTCAGTTCTCCCTGACTAGCAATAGAGGAAAACAGTTGGTTGCATGGTCTAGTCATCTGAACGCTCCAACATGAAAATGAGAACGAAGAAGAAAAGGAAAGCTGGTAGCTGACGACTTGTTACATTTTAAATAACTTTTCTACTCCTGTGTTATGAAATAATATGTTTTTATTGGTATTATTTAGTCTAATCAATATGAAAACAAACTCGGGTTTAAAGAGGGACAGCAGGAGTCAACAAATTATTCTACTTTGAAATTTGTTACAGGTTGTCAAGATTGTGTAGAACCAGATCAAACTGTATACACTATAAAAGGATTAGTAGGTATGTATACCTTGAATGTTATCGCTAGAATGTATACACTCCAAAAGAATGAGTCGGTAGGGTATGTAAACTTTGAGTTGTTTCAATACAATTGAAGTTACCATCCGCATAATACAAAGCTCCTGGTGGAAATGAAGACGAATTTATCTGAGGAACAATAAACTAACGACGAAAATTTGACTAGTGAGTTTGGTAATATCTTGGCGACATATGAGACTGCGGGCGGACAAATATGTTTCAACATCGTATCGACACTGGAACATGAGACCAATCCGACATCCACCACGTCCACTGAGACCTTCTGAACTTGATAGAATGCATGAGATCACACAGTGAGTCACATTGAACCCTCAATAGTCCTTGGTGTTCAACAATAGTTTTGGTGAAGAAAAAAGATGGTTCCGTGCGATTTTGTGTAGGCTATAGATCGTTGAACATTAGAACAGCTATCCTTACCTGGAATTGACGAAACCTTGGATACGCCTACACTACAGGATAACTGATCTTCTCTACTCTTGATCTAAAAAGTGGTTATTGGCAAGTTGGAATGCATCCCAAAGATAGAGATAAAACGGCTTCTGGCAATTGACTGCGATGCGTTTTAGTCTCTGCAATACTCCAGCCACCTTTGAACTAATAATGGAGGGTTTTACATGGACTTTACATCTAAATATAGTATTTGTTGCCTGCATTATAACGCTGTGCTTGTAGATTATATGTGCAAGTGTGGGTTCTCAAATCATAAAATCCCCTAAACACCTATAACGGCCAATATTCTAATCCAACTTGTCACACTAGTAGTATTAAGGAGCTTTTCATTGAAAGATGTGAAAGATGCAAACTAATTGTGTTAGTGGTAGTATTATTAGGGAGCTTTTCATTGAAGAATGCTATAAGGGCCAAGAGAAAGTATGCTTGTAGGAGGGGAGAGGGCGTTTCAGCACGTAGACGATATTTTTTAAAACTGAAATGACTTCATCTTAAACAAGCAAACAACAAAAAAAAATATTAAAAGTGTAGTTTTAGTTGTTGTTGTATCAATGATACAATAATATGTGCGATTAGAAATATTTCTACGAATTGTTATTGTTTAGCGCAATTTCATGCTTTTAGCTTTCTCAAGCTTTCTATAATCCTATCACTTGTCTGGACCAGTTGGAAAGGGGTGTGGGGAGAAAGAACGGGGTATCTGGGTGATCGCATTTTCAATGTATTTATAAAAGAGAAAGGTGAACGACCTGAATTCGAACTCGTGGGCTAAAGCCTTCTCAGGTTTCTCAAGCCAACACGGTAACCACACTGCTAGTGAAGAGTTTATGAACAATGAAGTTTGTACAGTTATCTATTGTTTCGTCCTATTTCATGTTTGTGTTCTCTAAGCCTCAGACAACGACCTATAAAGGGAAATAAGTCAGCTTATACCACAACTTCAGTCAAGTAAAATGTCTTTCCTTTGTTCGAGATTCCAGAAAAAAAAAATTACCAATAGTTAATTAACTAATTGGTTAATTTGTTTATTGTTTCTTGTGTTGTCAGGTATAAGAAACTATTGCACAAAATTTCAGCTTGATCTGAGATTGGGTGTGGGAGAAATAACGTGTACAAACATTTTACCAGACAGAGTGAGTGACTTGACTTAAGCTTTGTAAACAATAAAAATCTTTAAAAAAATACTTTAAAAAACAAAGCTTTTAGGAAGTGTAATTGTATCAATTATTTGGATCAGCTAAGCAATTAAATTTGAAATAAATCGTTTATTTCATATATAGAGCGGTTACCTATAAAGGGGAATAACTCAGCTTATACCACCTGTTCAGTCAAGTAAAATTTCTTTTCATTGTTGAAGTACAAAGTAATTAATTACCAACAGTTAATTAACTAATTGTTTTATTTTAATTGATTTCGTGTTCTCAGGTAAAAAAAATATAACTGCGAAATTTCATCTTGATCGGAGATTGGGTGTCGGATAAATAACGTGTACACACTTTTTACGGACAGACAGACAGATTTAATAAAAGCTTTGTAATAAGACGCCGCTAAAATGTAACCATATGGTCACTGTACAGGTGAGACTATAGTGAACTTAAGTCTGTTATCGGATGGCTATTGGAGCACCTCTGTACTAGATATCACATCTGGCCAAGAGATCAGCTCATGCTTCAGCACATCCCTAGAGAATGAATCGAACACATGGCAGCTACAAATAGCCAAACATTTACCTTTAAATGTGAGTCAAATGTGTCGACCTCATTCTTTGACTAATATTATAAATTAAAGTTTAATCTTATTTAACACAGCTTATAAGAAATGTCAATATCACAAGCAATCTATAGAGTCACTTTATTGAAGTGGATAGGGAGAGTTCTACACCATACCAGTGTATCCCGTAATGTTCATTTAGCCTTCTCTCTCTCTCTCTCTCTCTCTCTCTGTGTCATAACATTTATATTATTGTTACTTAGTATTTGTGTAAACTGTTAGAGACTCTCCATTTCTAGCAATAACAAATTTAATGATGTGCTGTTACAGTTACGAAGAGAAAGTCACGATTTGTTGTTTACACTTCACTGTACAGTCAAAACTATTACTAAAGTAAGTCGACTTGTTCTGTCATGTCTCAATTCATGAAGCTGGTCGTACAGCAGAAATGTACTATAACTATTGAATTGACTAAATAGAGCATACTTTGATGAACATTTCAGATGTGACTGTGTTTAGGTATTGCTCTGATATCAATCTTGTGTATACACAGTATATCCTTTTGTAAGAGACTGTCACCAATGCAAATAATTATTTTAGAAATCATCTGACTTTATACATTGACACGAAGTGTCCCCGTAGACATTTAGGACAGCTTATGGGTCAAAATTTTCTTTTTTTTTTATAACTGAATATTATACAGTATTCATTTCTGAACAATTCGATGTATAAAGCATGTCAAAATTCAAAGTGGAAGTATTTTAATTTTTTTTTATTTTGTATACTAGACATTTATATGTCACCTAATTAGTATGCAAATTTTATAAATTTTTTATTTTTGGTCCGATTTCAATAATTCTTTCACCACAATGCATGTAAAAAAAATCCTCTATGTTCCATGAATAAAAGCTGAAAACAATTAAAACAAACGTTTTCATTGATTTAAAGATAAGTCTTTATCAGGTTTAAACCAATCAGAAAACACTTTACAAATATTGACCTAGAGACCACATGTAAACAACTGCTTGGGTATTTTTAGGCTTCCAACCATTTGCTGAGAAGCTACGTGGCTTTATAAAGTTTTAGTACTTTTTTATATATTTGCAATCAGTTCTCTAACTCAATATGGATAAGAAATGGAATCTACACTTAAATTTTGAAATGTTTACCTAATATAAGTAAGCTTTAAGGAAAATAGCTCATTCAGCCCCCATAGTCCATAAATAAAGGCATGAAAAAGCCATGATTGCTACTAAAACTAGTCCTAGATCTAGACTAGAGTCTAGTAGAGTACTAGACTAGATCTAACTAGTTACTAGACCTAGTGTAGTCCTCTAGTCTAGATCTAGCTAGAGTCTATTAATAATCCATAATAAATGCTGACCTAGATCTAACTAAATCTAATAGTAGTCATAGTATAGCAAACGATAGTAGTTAGATCTAGAAAGTAGATTTAGACTTCAGGACAATACTGTCATTTAGCCTCCAAATTTTTTTTTTCTCAAAAAGTTGATAAGATATAAAGAAAAATTATTTATTTTCTTCTTATTTGCATGCCTACTCATAATAAAAAAGAATTTTTTTAATTATTAAAACATGTAATTTCTATTTTAGGGTTTAAGCTGTCCTTAAAACACTCAAAATGTAATTCATTAAGATCTGTGTTTCCGAATTCTAAATCAATTTTAAAGGAACCAAATTTCTTATCAGACCTGTTCGTGTGTAGTCACCGTGGTCCTGAGTTCAAACCCCTATGTCCACTTCCATGAACTGCTGCCCTACACGAGGTTTCTTCTAGGCTGTAATTATCTTCCATCAAGAAACTCAACGAAAACCAAGAGATTAACATGCCAACAAAACTAACACACATTTGTTATTACACGTGACTGTTCTAATACTTTATCTATTTGATCAGCCATTCATCAGAAGAGCCATATTGCTTCCTCAGCCTGTTAATGATCAGTTCATCCATCCCTTGGTAGACATTTACATTCCGAAGGTAATACACATTGAAATAGAAGTAGTATGAATAATTCATGCAGATATCAACCAAATTTAAACGCCATAGATTGATTACAGTAATTATTCATTAGTTTCCCATTGAACATACTCACCATATGACTGAAACAATGTTCAACATTTCAATAAGCTGGGCAAATAGCAGGTTCTTTTGTTAGTGGAAAATAATACAAAAATATCCACTAATATTTATTTGATATGATTGATTATTAATTAATAACTTTATTCCACAAGTTTGGTGTAGACTTTATTTGATACCTACTTTGTAAGTCGTAAAAATAAACTCCTTGTGTTTTATCCAAGAACGCCAATGTGAGGTCTATATTGTCTGAGCTCTACTGTGTCCTAAATGTGTCCGCAACTGAGCTTTCTCTAACACTTGTACGCGATGAGCACATAAATGTAAGAACTTTTTAATGTAGATATATAATCTACTTTTTTTGTGTTTCATTGAAATACTGTTTATCTGTATGTCCATGTAAGATCCATGTGACCAAGTCAAAAAAATTCATGGAGGGTGGTTGGGAGGGTGCAGGATGGAACTGGTCGCTGATCTCAAAAACGGATCTAGCGATTTTTTCTAGAAATTAAGAGTTGATGTATATCGCTGAGAAAAAAAATTACTAACTCGTTGGCCTATGAGAAAAACTTTAGTTTGACTGTTATCATTTTTTTCAAGTAAAAATGAAATAAATTTAAAATTGGCTAGAGAACTAGTTTTAAAAGATTATCGCGTTCTTGATAGAAAAATCGCGTTCGGCAATTTCCAAATGTAAGGCTTTAAGGAGTTTACTAAATGAATGTTCAGGAAAATTGTGCACCTCGTCTTATTAGTCTAGATCTAAAGACCTATCATTGGAATAGTATCAAGTGTAGTAGTAGATCTATACATTCCATTAGCTAGGAGGAGTCTTTCTCGAGGGGAGGGGTGGAGTTAAAAAATGTTTTTTATGTACCATTCACTAGTTATAAAGAACAAATCAATGGCTCTATAAGTTGTATAAAGGAAGTATTGTCTCTGTTAAAACAGTATTTCTCCATGTATTTCATGTCTCTGTTAAAACAGTATTTCTCCATGTATTTCATGTCTCTGTTAAAACAGTATTTCTCCATGTAATTCTTGTCTCTGATAAAACAGTATTTCTCCATGTAATTCTTGTCTCTGTTAAAACAGTATTTCTCCATGTATTTCGTGTCTCTGTTAAAACAGTATTTCTCCATGTAATTCTTGTCTCTGATAAAACAGTATTTCTCCATGTAATTCTTGTCTCTTTTAAAACAGTATTTCTCCATGTATTTCATGTCTCTGTTAACAACAGTATTTCTCCATGTATTTCGTGTCTCTGTTAACAACAGTATTTCTCCATGTATTTCATGTCTCTGTTAAAACAGTATTTCTCCATGTATTTCATGTCTCTGTTAAAACAGTATTTCTCCATGTAATTCTTGTCTCTGTTAAAACAGTATTTCTCCATGTATTTCTTGTCTCTTTTAAAACAGTATTTCTCCATGTATTTCGTGTCTATTTTAACAACAGTATTTCTCCAAGTAATTCTTGTCTTTGTTAAAACAGTATTTCTCCATGTAATTCTTGTCTCTGATAAAACAGTATTTCTCCATGTAATTCTTGTCTCTGTTAAAACAGTATTTCTCCATGTATTTCTTGTCTCTGTTAACAACAGTATTTCTCCATGTATTTCTTGTCTCTGTTAAAACAGTATTTCTCCATGTAATTCTTGTCTTTGTTAAAACAGTATTTCTCCATGTAATTCTTGTCTCTGTTAAAACAGTATTTCTCCATGTAATTCTTGTCTTTGTTAAAACAGTATTTCTCCATGTAATTCTTGTCTCTGATAAAACAGTATTTCTCCATGTATTTCTTGTCTCTGTTAAAACAGTATTTCTCCATGTAATTCTTGTCTTTGTTAAAACAGTATTTCTCCATGTAATTCTTGTCTCTGTTAAAACAGTATTTCTCCATGTAATTCTTGTCTTTGTTAAAACAGTATTTCTCCATGTAATTCTTGTCTCTGTTAAAACAGTATTTCTCCATGTAATTCTTGTCTTTGTTAAAACAGTATTTCTCCATGTAATTCTTGTCTCTGATAAAACAGTATTTCTCCATGTATTTCTTGTCTCTGTTAAAACAGTATTTCTCCATGTAATTCTTGTCTTTGTTAAAACAGTATTTCTCCATGTAATTCTTGTCTCTGTTAAAACAGTATTTCTCCATGTAATTCTTGTCTTTGTTAAAACAGTATTTCTCCATGTAATTCTTGTCTCTGTTAAAACAGTATTTCTCCATGTAATTCTTGTCTTTGTTAAAACAGTATTTCTCCATGTAATTCTTGTCTCTGTTAAAACAGTATTTCTCCATGTAATTCTTGTCTCTGTTAAAACAGTATTTCTCCATGTAATTCTTGTCTTTGTTAAAACAGTATTTCTCCATGTAATTCTTGTCTCTGTTAAAACAGTATTTCTCCATGTAATTCTTGTCTTTGTTAAAACAGTATTTCTCCATGTAATTCTTGTCTCTGATAAAACAGTATTTCTCCATGTATTTCTTGTCTCTGTTAAAACAGTATTTCTCCATGTAATTCTTGTCTTTGTTAAAACAGTATTTCTCCATGTAATTCTTGTCTCTGTTAAATCAGTATTTCTCCATGTAATTCTTGTCTTTGTTAAAACAGTATTTCTCCATGTAATTCTTGTCTCTGTTAAAACAGTATTTCTCCATGTAATTCTTGTCTTTGTTAAAACAGTATTTCTCCATGTAATTCTTGTCTCTGTTAAAACAGTATTTCTCCATGTAATTCTTGTCTTTGTTAAAACAGTATTTCTCCATGTAATTCTTGTCTCTGTTAAAACAGTATTTCTCCATGTAATTCTTGTCTTTGTTAAAACAGTATTTCTCCATGTAATTCTTGTCTCTGTTAAAACAGTATTTCTCCATGTAATTCTTGTCTTTGTTAAAACAGTATTTCTCCATGTAATTCTTGTCTCTGATAAAACAGTATTTCTCCATGTATTTCTTGTCTCTGTTAAAACAGTATTTCTCCATGTAATTCTTGTCTTTGTTAAAACAGTATTTCTCCATGTAATTCTTGTCTCTGTTAAAACAGTATTTCTCCATGTAATTCTTGTCTTTGTTAAAACAGTATTTCTCCATGTAATTCTTGTCTCTGTTAAAACAGTATTTCTCCATGTAATTCTTGTCTTTGTTAAAACAGTATTTCTCCATGTAATTCTTGTCTCTGTTAAAACAGTATTTCTCCATGTAATTCTTGTCTCTGTTAAAACAGTATTTCTCCATGTAATTCTTGTCTTTGTTAAAACAGTATTTCTCCATGTAATTCTTGTCTTTGTTAAAACAGTATTTCTCCATGTAATTCTTGTCTCTGTTAAAACAGTATTTCTCCATGTAATTCTTGTCTCTGTTAAAACAGTATTTCTCCATGTAATTCTTGTCTCTGTTAACAAACGAAATGATGTTGTGTTCCAGGACCAAGAAGCTTTTTTTTTCGACATGTCCAAAAATGGAGTTGTGACCTTGAAACAGTCTTTGAATTCCTCTAGAGAAGATATTTTTTTGATCATTTTACGTAGGATTGTAAGTATGGTACTGTGAAAGTTAATTATTTAAAACTAATTTTAAATTGTTAGCCACCAAAATGTTGAAACAAATAGAATGAAATTGAGTACCAAAGACGTCTCGGAATCTTGGAATTAACAAAAAAAAAGAATAATAAAATACTAAGTCGAACTACATCTAGAATTGGCTAATAATCTTCTTGTTCTAGTGCTATTTTTAACATGTCAAACGTCCTCCTTGTCTAGATGTCATCGTGTACTGAGTTGGTACCTGTCCATGTCCTGGTCACATCGGAGAACTCCAGGAACCTAACTGGTCAATGTGAGAACCATCCGGCATTTAAACTTCAGAACTGTTCCTCGTTCACTTGTCAGATTGATGTCTACAGGACAGAGATACAAGCAACTTTTCAAGTTCGAATTCTTTTTTTTTTCTAGTCTACTTTCAGTCATTTTAAATAGGCCTAGATATCTCTTTACTTGTCACTACTAATAACTAAATAATATACCAACGCTGGGCCCTTATCATTAAAACGATAAAGTTCTCGCAGCTAAACGAAATATGCAATGAAGTAAATGTTTTTTTTTCTCCCTTTCCCATATATAAAATTAAATGTTTGCAGTTCCACTAGACATAGATCAGAGAACTAAATCAAGTCATCTGGACATAAAGAAACCTTTCATTGGTGTCCAGATCAAGTAGTTCTCCCATACAGTTAGTCTTGAAGAGGGAACGGCTGTCTAGGGGCATTGTGATGATTGGACCTTGTAGTAAATTCATGAAAACATATTTGAACTCCATTAATTAGATATCGTTGAAAATATTGCCATGGTCATGGGCGTAGCCAGGATTTTTTTTCGGGGGGGGGGGGGGTTAGGGTGAATTTTTCCTCCCGCCCCCCCCCCCCGCGAATTTTTTTTTATATGTATATATGTGTGTGTGTATATAATCTTTAATACATTCTGACCCATCATTCTTTCGGAAGACGCTTATTGTGCTCTAGAATAGGTTCTTTCTGGAGTTAGTGGGAAATAGTAGACTCCCCGCCATTGGCAGCAATGGGGTCTGGGGGAGCGCTAGGAGCCTCCCCAGCGCGGGGTGGAGCCCCGCCGCCAAGCACTATTTCTGATATTGAGAGCCAACAAAATGCATATTCTGAGGTATCTACGGTGCATTTTCCTGGTATTAAAAAGTTTTATTTCAAAAACCTAATGTGCTATTCTTACTGACTTAGACCCTAGCGCGCTGTTCGACGCATTTGCCGTTAAGCTGATTCCACAAAATCTGTCACTGGTAATGTCTGAAGCCTCTTCCCACCTGCTCTGAGGACATCCATGAATGTGTGGCGCCAAATTGTACTAGGATGTCATCGCAACTCTTCTTATGCCTAATTCATTTTGTCGGAGAACATGTTGCGCAAACCTCATGCGACGCTCTGTCACAATCTTACTAAGGAGTAATCCCAGTTCGGCAAAGGATTTCCTTGATTTAGACCCGATCTCTATAACTGACTCCTAAAATCTGTCTTAGCCATCTTTGTTGAGCCACTTTTAGTGTTTTATTCACTGCACTTTATTAATTGAGACCCTCACTGGTAGAAATGTGTAACCTCTCTTGAATTCGCTCTTGGAATTAAGTGACTGTAGTTTGCTTTAAATTTTATATTGAAAAGTGAAGTTTTATCGTCAAAATCATCTGTTGGGGGTTTTAAACTAAAAAATCTCTGGAGTTATGTTGTTTTTTTTTTAAATTCAAAACCCCATTTAGCTACGGTCATAGAATTTAGTAACTGTAGTTTGCTTTAGAATAATATTGAAGATAGAGGTTGTCCACCTCAAAACGCTCTGTAGGGGGATTTTAAACTCAAAACCATCTGGAGGGGTTTTAAACTTTATAAAAAGCCATCTGTAGGAGAGGGATTTAAACTAAAAACCCACAATTGTCTTGGCTACGCTCAAATAATTTTAGTGTGTAATTTGCTTTTTTTATATTAAAGAAGTATTGTTTAGCATCAAAGCACTCTGAAGGGTGTTTTAACTCAAAACTCCTTTTGGCAACGCTCATAGCATTTTGAGTGCGTAATTTACATTTTTCTTACATTGAAGATGTATTTTTTAGCTTCGAACCCCGCTTGCGGAGGGTTTAAACTCAAAACCCCTTTGGCTACGCTCATAGATTTCTGAGTTTGTAATTTTCTTTTTTTTTTATATTGGAGAGGTATTTTTTAGCTTTAAAGTCTACTGGAGGGGAGTTTAAACTCAAAACCCCTTTGAATACACTCATAACATGTTTAGTGTATAATTTGCTTTGTTTTTAATATTAAAGAGGTATTTTTTACCTTTAAACTCCGCTGAAAGGGGATTTAAACTCAAAACTGAGTCGAAACCCATTAGCTACGTTCATAACATTTTTAGTGTATAATTTGCATTTTTTTCATATTGAAGAGGTATTTTTAGCTTCAAACCCCTCTGAAGGGGGGTTTATATTCAAAACTGAGTCAAAACCCATTTAGCTACGCTCATAAAATTTTGAGTGCGTAATTTGCGTTTTTTTATACCGGGTATTGAAGAAGTATTTTTTAGCTTCCAAACCCTACTGAAAAGGGGGTGGGGGTTAACTAAAAACCCCTTTGCCTACGCTCATAGAATTTTGGGTGTGTAATTTTCTTTTTTTACATCGAAGAGGGGGTTTATCGTAAATTTTGGAGGTGGTTTAAAAATCAAAATCTTCCTTAACTGTGCGCGTGAAATTTGGGGGATTGTCGTTTGCATTTTTTTGTTTTGTGTTATAGAATAGGGGAAATAAACTGCGAATACCCCTGGTAGGGGGGTTTTAAACTCGAACCCCATTGTAGGGGTTTTAAACTCAAACCCCCTGGTAGGGGGTTTTAAACGCACCACCCTTATTGGGGTTTCAAATCAAAAACCCCTGGTAGGGGTTTTAAACTCAAAACTTCTTTTGCTGTGCTAGGGCAAGTGATAGTTTAGTATTAAAATCTTACCTAAAATAAACAAAATCAAGCAAAAAATCAGACACTAAATTTCGATCCCCCCCCCTGCGGGGGGGGGATTTCATTTCGAGGGGAGGGGGTTGAACCCCAAATCCCCCCCTGGCTACGCCCATGGCCATGGTAATTATCATTCTGACAGTTGATATCCAATGCACAGAATATACAAATACCTGGATGTACATCTTGTCACTAGATTTATTGTTTACAACATTTACACATGAAATAACTTCATTGTAATAGAAGTATTAGAGATCCTACAACACAGATGTGAACAAAATGAAGTATAAACAGTGAATGTTGATTGTGAGTTTGTGTGCATGTCAACTGCAAGGCAGTCGTTGCTATTCAGAGAACTTCTTAAAGAGAAATAGAGTTTATTGTTGTTTCGTAACATATTTATTTACCTATTATAAAGTACAGTTATTATATATATATGTACAGAGAGAGAGAGAAAGAAAGACAGTGAAACAGATTGTAACTAGACTTTGTTCTTTCGTTAGGGAGATATTACCAATTTAACCCCTAGTGCAATATATGCTGAAGATTCCGAAGGAAGACAAACAAGTTATTTTTTTCTGACTGGTAAGTGATTGCGAATATTGTATTACTATAATCCTCCTAACCATGAGTTTTACATTTAATTGACTTAAAAGTGTAATGTCACTAGAAAATTATCATTACTTGTAACTGATACTTATAAATAACGATGACATATTTATAAATGTAATTTTCATTATCATAGTAACTGATATTGTATAACTAATGTTTGATAACCCCCTCCCCCCGATATTGTATAACTAATGTTTAATACCCCCCCCCCCGATATTGTATAACTAATGTTTGATAACCCCCCTGATATTGTATAACTAATGTTTGATAACCCCCCTGATATTGTATTACTAATGTTTGATACCCCCCCCTGATATTGTATAACTAATGTTTGATACCCCCCCTGATATTGTATAACTAATGTTTGATACCCCCCCCAGGTAATCCCAGAAATTATGATCAGGTATTCAGTCTCCATCCAGATACTGGCATTGTCAACACTTCCGGTTTAAACTTCTCCAGCAGTCAGCAGCCATTTTATATGATCATTCGGGTAATACATATTGTTACAAATGTTACTGTTTTGTTTTTATTTTACAATTATCAATTAGTCAATTAATGATGAATGAGCCAGCCAGTGTTATGGTAATCTATATTCAATTCTATATACGCCCTATCTGACTGATGTACTTAACACTAATTCTCTCTTGGGACGGCATAATTAATAGAATACTTATTGAATGTACCTGATGCTGTTGACAAACAGAATGTAGGCTCTAGGCTTCATGAAAACAAAACAGAAAAACACGAGAGCTAAAATGACAGACTCATTTTCAAAGTTTCGAACAGATAGGTTTTAATGCTCTTCTTGAATTTAAAGAATCATAATTATTTGAGTGGGCTAAATGGGGAGAAAATTCCTAACCATTGGTCCATGCATGAAAAAAACCCGAGAAAAATATGAAAAATTAACCTGTTATCACTTAACGTTTGCCTATAACAAATAAGCAACTTTCATGGTCGAAGCAATATTGGCTAATTTTTCCAAAAAGATTTGTGTATTTTCAGATTTTTATAAAGCTGACATTCAAATGTTTTATACCATGTGGTAGTGTTTGCAGTTTTGATGCGGGGGCCATGACAGTCTGTGAAGCCTTAGAAGTCATTGAATCTCAACTTGGCGAGGGACATTGGCCCTCCAATAGCGACTCTGTCATCATGGCTTCAAACAACATAAAGCAACCGAGTCACATAGGTGTGACTGGCAACACCCTTGCAGACTCCTTGGCCCACCAGGGAGGGCAAACACCACCTACCGAGCAGGCTGTAAGTTTTCATCATGGTCCTGCTATAATCCAAAAAATGGAAAAGTGGTTTGAGTGCTGGACAAGTCCCAAAAAGCCGTGGAGCCTGGGAGCGCATGAGGCGCCCTTACCACACTTCCCCGTGGTGGAGGCAATCCAGGTATGAGCAAGCTTTTATAGTACAGTTCAGGACCGGCCACTGTTCTGTTGGCTCATATTTCTCACGGCTATGGCCAAATTTTGACTCACTGTGCCTCCGCTGAGGGGAAGAAGAGGAAACCGTGCCTCATATTCTGTTTGACTGCCCCAGACTTGCTGATCTCCGCCTCGACAGGTCTGGGAAACCAAAAATTCTCGACCTGTATGGTGACATTTATGCACTACGCAGAACAGCAGGATTTCTGTCCAGAGCTTTTGCAAGAGAGGATTTGAATTTCTCAAGCCCTCACTCAAATGGAGTCTGATGATGATGAACTGTCGTTTCCTTTCTTTTTTTCTTTTTTTAAATTATGAATGGCTCTGAGATGATTTTGATGTATGAAAGTCAGCTCAATCTACTTAAGTTACTCCTTAGTTGAAACTGTTTGAGACTACAATGTCCAACATCTTGAAACAGAGTGATTCAGCTCAACAGTTCTCTGATTAGCGCACCATGGCACAGAAGAGTCGTTTTGAGGCTTTAGACAGGACTCTACGGAGCAACAAACATTTAGCTTGCAGCGATTTTTGGCTTACCCAGTATTTTTAC
Organism: Biomphalaria sudanica; assembly: GCA_036873155.1. Classification (NCBI taxonomy): domain Eukaryota; kingdom Metazoa; phylum Mollusca; class Gastropoda; family Planorbidae; genus Biomphalaria; species Biomphalaria sudanica. The sequence continues at coordinate 226,661 of JAZGLO010006557.1, read as the reverse complement.
CACCACGAAAGCGTGTTTTTGACGTCAAGACATGCTCCATACATGAGGCTGAGTCCTTAAGTCGTTCTACATACTTGAATTTGTCATTAGAATTCATAAGAAACATTTAAATATAAGTGTAACAAATGAGTTATGAATCGAAATACTTTGAATTATTAGTCGCCTTTTCCCAACGTTGTCTTTTGTGCTAATAACTTATTTTCAGACTAAATATTATAATTTTGACAAATAAAGTTCCATACAATCGTATTGAACAAAATTACCAATGTAAATGTGAACGTCTTTTTAAATAGTGTTGTAACCCTGCCTTGCACCAGTGCTTGAGGTGCGCACGTAAACAGGAAGACACTAGAAGAGAGAGAGAATAACAGTGCATAGGGATTGTGAAGAGTCTGAATGTTTGGGAAACTAACAGGCCAACTTTTGTGCTGCCTGAAGGTTGTAGTAGGGACCTGGAGCGAAGCGGGGAAGGCTGTCGTGGGTCCACATTCGGGTTAAGTAACAAAGGACTGGTATACTTAGTAGTAAGACTCTGAGGAAGCTGAAGGATGAATCATCATGTTATGTGTTTACCCTAGTGAATAAACACAACTATTATTTCCTGTTAAACTGTGTTGAGTTGCATGCCTTTTCGTTGAGTGCCTAACCTAAAGTTACATCAATAGTATTTTTCGAAGACCCTTTTGATTAAGGCTACATTTATTTTCGGTGGCGACCCTTAATATCAATAAACTTTTCTCAACGTGTAGGGCGCATTTTGCAGAACATTTCTCAAGTGAAAACATTCTAAGGGTTTTAATAAATTAGACATTTTAATAATATCAGCCAAACAAATTTTACCCGTTTGCGGACGTTTAAACGGTCCTGTTTCCCCAGAGAGTCTATGCATTGTCAAAAGCGTTTTCTTGTATTCTTCACTGCAAAAACGCATTCTCCTGACATCTACAGCTCATCATTCATCAATGAATTTTGGGGCCGCTAAAATCGTTTTCTTGCATTTTTTTTTACTGCAGAAACGCATTCTCCTGACCTAAAGCTCTTATTCATACTATTAAAAAAAGGACCTTTTGAATAATATTGTACTTGAAAAATATTCTAATATGAATTTATAGGCCCTTAATACATTGCAAATAAAACCGATTTGTTCCTTGAAAAGATAAGATACCCCACATATTTAGATTTTGGCTTTGAGGATCGTCGCCGAAAAAAAAAAATTTCGATAAATACTATTCCATAACATTGAACTACAAGTTGTGAGTTATAGTCCCAATTTATTTAACTAGAAAAATATCCGATTGAGTAAAGGTTGGGAAAAGGCGACTATAAATGAATTTTTTCGGTTTAGAACTCATCTCAATCATGACTCTTATACTGAAAAATTTCGTTTGAATTCTAACTTTTCCAATGCAAAGTCTTTCTTAAAATAATTATGATAAATTCATGTAAAATTACATAAACTCTGTCTGGAAATAGGAGGGGCGGTAGAGTAAAAACGATTAATCCTCGATCCTTTAATAATTTCTGCTAAAGATTGCATTTGGCATTAAAGAATAAAAAAAAAGTAGGGCGACTCGATATAAGCATTTAATTTATAGTATATATATAAATTATATTAGTGACAGATTTTTTAAATTTTGTAATTTCTTAACTATATTACTAAAAGAAAAAGTATTGGTTTGTCCGATGGTCGAAATGCGTTTGCATGTATCGCCCTTCCCACCTAGTGCAACCCTTTTTCATTTAAATTTACTATTGATACAATTTGAGATTAGAGTGTGGTACGACATAATATACAATGTGTTCACATATCAATACGTAGTTTATATTATATAGATATTCAACTAATTTTGTTTACAAACTATGATTCTCCATAAAAATAGGACCGCCCCCCCCCCAAAACTCAGAGGGCTAGAGTTGGAAGGGCAGTACATGCAATCGCCCTCCCCCCAACCCCACCGAATCGACCAAGATACCATAACGAGGAGCGACATAATAAAAAAATAGGTTGAAATATAAATAATTAGTATATATTATTAACATAAGTAATAAATTTGTATACAATTGTGTGAATTCTATACTAAAATTCCTCCGCCCCCCCCCTCAGGGGGTGTCGGCCGAGGGGGGGGCGATCGCCCCTACCGCTCCCCCCCTGGATCCGCCAATGAGTAACGTACAGTCGTTCTATTGAACCAACAGGCCCTCTACACGTTTTCTTGCTAACTACGAGGATGAATCTTACCATAATCAGGCCATTTCAAATGTTCATACTGCCTCGAATGTTTTTAACACTCTGTCTCTCGCCCTTCTTAATTTGATTTCTAGTTTACATTTATTCTTTCTAAAAACAAAATTAATTAAATTTAAACATGAAAAAAAAATATTTTTTTAAAGACAATACCTCCATTATACAACTTAAAATAAAAAGAATATTTTTAAAAAATGTTTGGCTATAACTGGGTATCGAACTTGTCAACTGCTTGAACATTACATTACACCAGCGGACAATGCAAAATTGATTTATTGCTACTTTCATTATATGAACATCTAGATCTAGAACTAGATCTAGACTTCTGATTTAGAACTCTTAAGATATAGTCTAGATCTCCATATAGATCTAGAATCTAGATGTTGCTTAATCTATATTAGATTTACCCTTTTAAAAATAAAAGCAAAGCTTAATCTTTCAATAAACTTAAAGCAGCTTAAATTTAATTAAATTTAATAAACAACTCAGTTATCGGTCATATACGGCCATGTTTTATAATTGAACATTTCCAATGATATAGGCCTTTAAATGTAAACTTAGAAGACGATGCGCTAAATTTTCCCGAACATTAATTTGTAAAGCAATCTCTTGAATTAATAATGCCTCACATTCAGAAACGCGATAATCTTTTCAAGAACTCGATATTCTTTTCATAACTGATGTTGGCTCTAGATCTATGTCCAGTTCTGAAGTCAAATTTTCATTTATTTATTTTTTAATTGAAAAATTATAACGGTCAAACTAGAGGTTTCCTCGTGTAGTCAACGAGCTAGTAATTCTATTCTCAGCGATATACATCCACGGGAAAATGTCTAGGAAATTCGTTAGCGTCCAGGCAGGTTCCATGAAGTTGACTTGACTAGTGGAATTATATAAATGGACATTCATTAACACCATCGCGCAGTCTTTGAAGTCTGAATCTATATCTATAGGCACTTCTCCAGAAGAATGAGTTTTTGTTTTAAAGCTCAGAACTGCATAGAAAAGCTTGGAGTGCTTTAGTGCTATTTACATTTCATTTGAACTCTGTCTGTTATTTCCTCTCCGTCTCCAGGCTCAAGTGAAATCATCCCCTAGCTGTTATGATAAAGTTCTTCTCTACATTAAAATTAAAAATGATCTAATTACTTCGTCTACAAAGTTTACAACTGGGAAAATTACAACAGGTAATATTAGAAGTGTACGCTTTTTTTTTTTTACAATTCCTCTTATCAGCTTGCAAATTCTTGCAAAACAAAATGATCTTCCTAGAAATTTAAAAGCTTAGATCTACCTTGGGGAAAAGATTAACTCTGGTTTGACAGCTATAATTTTTTTCAAAATGTAATCTTCTTTATTAAAAATGGTCTGAATGTCTGGACAATCTCTATCTTGAACACACCTACGTCAGAGGGTATTGTTGCATGCATTCATTCAAAAGTTAAAGAGATTAAAGACGATCATTAGCATTTTTGCGCACCGTCTTCTAAGATTTGATCTATAGAAGGCTGACTATTATGAACTAGAACCTTCTATACCATAGATCAGGACCCATTTTTCTAGTCTAGACTACTATCTTTTAATATTGCCATGTTGGATCTTTAGCACCAACCTGAAATTTTATACTCTGAATAGATTTATACATGCGCTTAATTAACCAGTATTGTTTTCCCAAGGGGGGGAGGGCAAAATTGGGCGGGGTAAAGTAAGGAAATGAAGTTAAAAAGACGGTTCATAGGCTGGCTTGCTGAGTGTTTTCCACCAAATATAATACCATATCTTCTCTACTAAATCTAAATAATATAACACTAGTTCCTCAAATATAATCTAGGAGTGCCTAAATAGAATGGTAGAACCTTTCAGTCTTATTTGGCTACATCAACTCTTACAAAATTTAGATATTAATTTTACATTAACTACAAACAATGCTTTGTTTTTTTTCCCATAATTCTTTGTTGAACGCAAGTTTGTAATCTGGCAGAAGGGCAGTGTCATAAAAAAAGCAAAGTTTTCCGTCACAATGTGCAAGGTGTTCCGTTAAATAGTCACAATGTGCAAGGTGTTCCGTTAAAGAAAACATTTGGGAAACACCGGCGTAGTGTGTTGTTTATGAGGTGCCAATGTCTTGATTGGGAATACATCGAGGAAGTTCGTCTCGTTGGGAGGCTGAATATTGTGTTTGCTAGGACCAGCTTGTGTTCAGCAAAGGTCTGGAGTAGTAATAGTCCGTTCCTGTTGCAAAGACTCCGTTCCAGACATGATGGTTAGAGCCGACTAATGCATTGAAGTCACCGAGAATGAGTCGCTTATTTGGTTTTATTATATCACGTACGGTGGAGTTTAATTCCTCATAGAAGTTTGCTATGACTACATCCGGGTTGGTCATATTGGGAGCGTAATAGCTAACAATAAAAATGTGTTTCTTTCTATTTTGTAATGGAATCTTTAGGTTCATGAGCCTGTCAGTTTCTGTACTTCCTGTTAGAGTTCTTTTGTTGGCCTTTTCGATTTTGAATACCAATTTTAGTAGTTAGTACTTTGATAGTTCTATTTAATATTGCTATAGAGAAAAGGCAATTTGTATGAAGAAAATGTCTTTCGATGTTCTTGGTCAAGAGCATTTATATTTAAGGATTATGATTCAATGGCGTTTAATATAATCAACTATTACACATAACATAATTTTGTTTCAGCAATGCTTACAAAACCATTAGGAAGTACATCGTCTACAAGTAGCACATTAAGCTCTACAGACAGTAGCACTTACGAAGCAGAGAACACAACAGTGAAATTAGTGAATCCGAATTCAGAACTCTATTCAAGCACTGTCTTAAGGAAAGATCTCAATCTGGAAGAATCTTTGGAAGCTCTGAAGTTAAATCCTGTCTTATCACACTCAGACTATCAGTGTCCATCTTGGAGTCTTTTTAGTTTTGTAGCTTTACTAAACATTGCGATATGAAAAAGAAAAAAGAAGAAAACAATAGCAATACAATTTTTATGATATTAATGAATGGCCTGTTTTTTTTTTATTTTTGTAGTAAATAAGATGCTGTTTGTATTTGCTTATTGAAAAATATTTTCATACAACCCATTTTTTTTTAATTGGCAAATTTTGAAAAACGGTCACTCAGTATCAGACAGTACATAAAAAAGTGACACTTAGCTTAATTAGATTTTTTTTATTCTGACACTAATTATAGACCAAAGGGATTATTTCCTAATCGGATAAGTTACTACTAAAAATAATAATACTCTTTATTATTCGTGATGAAATGTGTTTTACAATTGTGCGTTATAAATAGCAATACATTGTTAGAGCAAACAAATTATACAATAACCCACATACTCCAGTTTCTCTTATACATTACATGTGAAATTTACATTTTGTATAAATAAAGTCAGGTTCACATTTTATGGTTCACGTGGAAGTCATTACATTTTAAACACAAAATGATGTTTAAATAAATCTCTAAATATGTAACAGGACTAGTTCGAATCGAATATCAGCCATGCATATACAACTGTAAAGCTAAATCAAGCACATTATAGACCCATAATTAAACAAAGCGAACCACGCGAGAAACGTACAACAGTAAAGTCAGCATTTAATGAGTTAGGGTGTACAAAAACAATGTACAAGCTAATAACCAAAAGAGTAAAAAAAAATATTGTAACGATTCTCACTATTCAGGCTCTCTGCAAACTGCTCCACACAACACCACCAACTTAAAGAACTTAACAACTCAGGGCTCCAAAGTAACGTGGCACTTTTAATGTCCAATAAATAACGATTTGTCGTGAACCAATTGTCGGTTACCAAGTTGTCAGTGAACAAGTTGTCTGTGAGCCAGTTGTCGGTGAGCGAATTGTCGGGTGAACGAATTGTCGGGTGAACCCAGTGACTCTTTGCTGTGTTTTGTGAGAAGATGAGACAATGACCCAAGAATTGAAGAATCCGTACGTGAAGCAGTTGATGAGTTGATAGTTGTGCGGCTGTATGCTGATAGAAGACTGTTGAGTTTCTTCACCTATAATGACAAGTTTATGGTAGTCCCCTTAATAGGTTGCAACTTTAAAGTAAGTTTGAAATAAACAATACATAATTATAAAATCTTCTTTAGTCATAAGTACCTCACTAGCATAGTGGTTGGCACGTTGGCCCGAGGAAGCGTGAGACACGCGTTCAATTCAGATCATTTCCACTTCTTTTTTTGTTGTTGTTTGTTTTGTAAATGCTTTCAAAACCAATTATGTTAAAAATCCACAAAGATATCTCCTTTCTTTCTCCCTACACCCCCCAAATGGTCCAGCTAAGGGATAGGATCATAGCGTAATGAGAAAGTTAAAAGCATGAAATATGGCGCTGAAAAAAACAACAGGGTTATTGTTGTTGGTGTAGATCTATAACAAATTTAATTACATGACTGATCCTAACTAATTGAACTAATTCAAATTTCATTTATTACTACTATTTAGATTTTGATGTGTATACAACTTGTTCTAACTATTTAGACCTATCATATTACGATTAGAGGTTCATTGTCCACTCAACTTTAATGGGTATCTGACCTTAGTTGGGGAAAAGAAAAGGCTGTTGGTCGTTGTGCTGGCCCCATGACACCCTTAGAGGACCACACAATTGAACATACTACGTCTGCGGGATACTCCCGCCTATAGGCTCTAATTATCAAATAATTAATTAATAGACTTTCAAGAACATTTCTAGATCTAGATCTAGATCTAGATTAATAGGCCTAGCATTTAAATTGTATATAAACTATATTGACATACATTCGCTGAACCAGATTTTTACAAACTATTATTTTGTCGATATTTAACTTGTTCTTACGTTCTCTTTCCTTTGTCTGTTCAAGCGCGTTCTTACAGTAAAACGTGACGTCAGCGGAAAAGTGAAAACAAAATTCTCTTACAAACAAAAAATGGTTTAAGACTTATAAAGTATAAAGTTAATAAAAGAAATCGCCATATCACCATAATATGTTCAGAATAGTTCATCTGGATTTCCAATTTCTGGTAAGGCTGCAAGGTTTTGAAGAAAACAAAACATAGATTAGATCTTAGGAATTTTGTATGAGTCTTAGACTCTGTATACTACAGTTACTTATTTCAATCCAAATGAAGAATGTTGATCTAGATCTACTTGATCTAGATCTAGATAAACCTCTAGCTAGATTTACATCTAGAGCTAGAGTTCAATCCATATCTAGAGCTGTTTCTAGAGCTATACTTATTGAAACTGCAAAAAGCCAATCATCTAACGGAGATTCTAAAAATAAAAGTCATCGCAAACAGATCTAGTCTATAGATCACAGTGAATGCTTACTTTGCTTAGAGGCATGGATATTAACTCATAATTGGCTTCATTACTGTAACAACAAAAAGGACTACATAACTGACAGGAAAAAAAATGAAAATAGATGTTAGATAGATAGACAGACAGACAGACAGATAGATAAATAGATAGATAGATAGATAGATAGATAGATAGATAGATAGATAGATAGATAGATAGATAGATAGATAGATAGATAGATGGCTCCTTTTGTCTCGAAAGGCAATGGATGCGCCCAAATGAGTCACTGGTTTTGGCTTAATCTTGAGACGGGGCAGAATCTGGTGTGGCTAATCAAGCCAATTCTAGAACGGCATACTTTGCCACAATTCGTACATGTGTATGCCTCTGATTCAGGGCTAGCGGACAGGGCAGCTTTCTTTTTTTCCCTCTTGATTAAGGCCGCTTCAATTCTTTTGTTCTCAGCAAGGGTTGTCCCAGCACGCACAGTCTGTCTCCATGCACTCCGGTTTTTGGCTATGTTTTCCCACATACTTTCGCTGATGCCTGTGTCTCTCATGTCTCGCTTGCAGACATCTCTATATGTTAGTCTTGGCGGCCCTTGGGTCTGGCTACTTCCACAAGCTCAGCATATAAGATATCTTTCGGGATTCTACCATCTGGCATGCGGGTAACATGTCCGAGCCAGCGTAATCTTCTTTGTGTCAGAAGAGCATACATACTGTTCATATTGGCCAATGTCAAAACTTCCTGATTAGAGACATGGTCCCTCCAAGAGATGCCCATTGTGCGTCTCATGCAGCGCAAGTGGAAACTATTGAATCTGTGCTCTTGGTACATGTATGTTGACCAGCTTTCACTGCCATAAAGGAGAGTGCTCACAACACAGGCGTTGTAGACTTGGATTTTGGTCGCTGTGGTCAATTTATCATTTTCCCAGACGCGCTTGGAGAGTTTTGCCAATGCTGTGGTAGCTTTTCCTATCCTTTTTGTCAGCTCGATGTCTAAGTCTAGGTTACTGACAATTGTTGAACCCAAGTAGTAAATTCCTTCAACCACTGAAAGGGTGTGGTTCCCAATATGTATTATAGGTATTTCTGCGACGTCTTGTGCCAGGATTTCGGTCTTGGAGAGACTTATAGTAAGGCTAAACTCTTGACAAGCAGCTGCTAAGGCGTTCACTAGCTAGTACTGTAGACCTCCTTGTGAGTGAGATACGAGTGCCGCATCATCGGCAAACAGCAGCTCCCTTACGACGTCTTTTGGTTTTGGCTTTAAGACGTGCCAGGTTAAAGAGTCTTCCATCGGATCTGCTATGGATATATATTCCGTCTTCCAGGGATTTAAAAGCACTGGTTAGTACGACTGAGAAGAAGATGCCAAATAGTGTAGGGGCCAGTACACATCCTTGTTTTACACCGCTCTTAATGGAGAATGGCCTGGAGGAAGAACTTTCAAACTGTACAGTGCCCTGCATAGTTTCATGAAAAGCTGACACTAGTTTTCTTAACTTATTTGGGTAGCCGATTTTCTCTAGTACAACAAACAGACCGCTTCTGCTAACAAGGTCAAATGCCTTAGTCAAATCAATAAATGCTATGAAGAGGGGCTGCTTTTGTTCTCTGCTCTTCTCCTGTATCTGCCGCAGAGAGAAAATCATATCTGTTGTAGATTTACCTGCCCTGAAGCTACACTGCGACTCTGGATAAACACGATCTGCAAGGATCAGTAGTCGCTTTAGTAATACTGTATCAAAAGCCTTTCCGACTATGCTAAGCAGTGAGATGCCTCTGTAATTGTTACAATCAGAGCGGTCGCCTTTATTTTTATAAATTGTAACTATGTTGGAGTATTTCAATTCCTGGGGGACCATTCCTTGTTCCCAGCACAAGCTTAGCAGTTCATGTAGTGGTTTGATTAGGGCATGTTTTCCAGCCTGAATGACATCAGCAGGAATGCCATCTCCTCCGGGTGTTTTCCCATGTGCAAGCATGTCAATGGCTATGCTCAGCTCCTTTACTGAGGGCGTTTCGTCTAATTCCGTCATAACTAGAAGTGATGGGAAGCTGGAAACAGCATTTGGTGAGATGGAGTTTTCAATCTGGTAAAGATCTGCATAGTGTTCTACCCATCGCTCCATTTGCAGCGCACGATCACTGATGATTGAGCCATCTTTTGACTTGAGCGGAGCACACTTGCTGGTGTGACGTCCAAAGCTTTTCTCATGCCCTCATATAGTCCTTTTATGTTACCACAGTCGGCACAAGATTGAATATCTTCGCATAGCTCCTGCCAGTATTTGTTAGCATACTGTCTCGCTACTCTTTGGGCATTGTTACGTTCAGCTCTGAGCCTTTTTAAGTTGCTTGGGGTGGGCTCCTTCTTGTAGATTAGCATGGCTACTCTCTTGTTCGCAGTGGCAGTTTCCATTTCTGGTAGACTAGCTTCAAACCAGTCTTCGCTTTTCTTGGTTTTGTTTCCAAAGACCAATGATGATGTTTGGTAGATTTTATCAGGCATAAACGTCCATCTTTTTTCTACCTCAGTCACAGAAAAGTTTTTAAAATCTTCCTCTAATTTGTTCTCAAATTCGGTACAAAGATCAGGATTGTTTTGTGCTAGTGGTATTCAGGCGTGATTTTCTTTTTCCCTGTGATGTGTGGATCTTAGTTGGCAGCAGTCTTGTCCGGCAGGACACTAAAGTATGATCAGTATCACAATTCGCGCTTTGGTAGCTACGTGTCAGCAGTATATTTCCAATGTCTTTTTTTTCGTGTCAGTATTATATCCAGTTGGTGCCAGTGCCCAGACCTAGGGTGCCTCCATGAGACACAGTGCTGTGGTTTTGTTCTGAAGTATGTGTTGGTAATGCAGAGCTTATGGTATGTGCAGAATTCAAGCAGTCTTTGTCCGTTCTAATTCATCTTTCCGATTCCAAAAAGCCCAAGGCAGGTCAGGTAGTGTGATCTGATCCTACTCTGGCATTGAAGTCACCTAGAAGGATCAAATGTTCTTTTTGAGGAATGTTTGCAATAGCTTCTTTGAGGTCTTCATAGAACTTGTCTTTGTCCTCCTGAAGCGAGCATAGTGTGGGGGCATAGGCACTAATTAGAGTGACTTTTCCAGATGCTGTCATCATACTTATGCTTAGTAGCCGTTCCGAGGCACCAACTGGAGGGACTATCATGGGAAGAAGACTGTTCTTGACAGCAAAGCCCACACCATGTATTCGAGTCTCATCCTGTGCTTTCCCTTTCCAAAAGAAAGTGTAGTCAGTCTCGCGGAGCATGCCGTTTTCGGCCAGTCGGGTTTCTTGCAGGGCTGCAATGTCAATATGTAGCCTTTTTAGCTCGTTGTTTATGACTGCCGTCTTCCATGCGTCATCTATCTGCCTAAGATCATCAGTGAGATCAGGACACATTGTCCTGACATTCCAAGTGGCCAGTCGCATGACAGGGATTTTCTTTTTCAGTTTAATTTTTCTTCTTTTGTTGCTTGGTGCAAGTTTCCAGGCTACTTTTTTAAAACTAAGCAGGCAGACTGTGGCGGATCAGCAGCTAACTGACAGGGGGCTGCCCAGGTTGAGGCGGGCGGTAGCTGATCAGTGAGGCGCGAAGACCTCTCCCACCGACAGAGACAACCCGTGGCGTCCATACATTACGCCAATCAAGTTGGACTTATAACCCGTAACTGTTGTCTCCCGTGTTGTTTTAGCCGCTTTGCAGCAGCACCAGAGTTTCCTCTCCGGGGCGCATTCCTGGGCCTTGGATAAAAGGGTCATGGGTGGCCCATGCGTCATGATCCCTCTCTCGACCTTGCTGATGTTATCCAAAGGAACGCATCGCATTTGATTTGGCACCAACTCAGTTGCAGAAGCTGCCAGAGGGAATTTCATAGCTGATACTCCCAACGCCTATGGGGCTTCACTCCTGATTTCTCCTCGAGGTTGTCTCCTGAAGCTTCAGTACCGCAAGGCAGCGGGGGTTTGAAGTCAGAATACCCCTCTCATAGATGAACTGCCTTACTAGGCTGACGAGCTCCATCTGCCCGAAGCTCCCGGTTTTGATAGATAGATAGATGGATAGATAGATAGATAGACAAACAGACAGACAGACAGATAGACAGACAGACAGATAGATAGATAGATAGATAGATAGATAGATAGATAGATAGACAGACAGACAGACAGATAGACAGACAGACCGACAGACAGACAGATAGAAAGACAGATAGATAGATAGATAGATAGATAGATAGATAGATAGATAGATAGACAGACAGACAGACAGATAGATAAATAGATAGATAGACAGACAGACAGACAGATAGATAGATAGATAGATAGATAGATAGATAGATAGATAAACAGACAGACAGACAGATAGATAGATAGACAGACAGACACAGATAGATAGATAGATATATATACAGACAGACAGACAGACAGACAGATAGATAGATAGATAGATAGATAGATAGATAGATAGACAGACAGACAGACAGATAGATAGATAGATAGATAGAAAGATAGATAGATAGATAGATAGATAGATAGATAGATAGATAGATTTAGATAGATAGATAGATAGATAGATAGATAGATAGATAGATAGATAGATTTAGATAGATAGATAGATATAGATAGATAAATAGATAAATAGATAGATAGATAGATATTTGTATTTGTGGTACATTAAAGCTGAAGGACAAAAGGGAGACGTCCATGTCTACATAAGAACAAGTGTCATGATTGGCTGGGCTATCAAATTACTTTACATTGTTTGTTGGTTTCATGCAGGTAAGTCAATGTGTCTAGACTCTAGAGGAAGAGACGTTTTGTGTTGTCACGTACAGAGCTCTAAAACAAACAAATGCTATTAACAACAATTCAGTGTTGTGTCGCCCATGTCAATGGGGTACTATGCTAAGCCTTCATGAGTCTGGAATCAGGTTTGGTTGTTGTTGTTTTACATTTTTGTTTCAAAAGGCTCTGCACTGTGGCGACATGCCATTTGTGCTTTCATTATTCATTTTTATTTCTTTGCTGGATGTATATTGAATGTTCTTTTGTAATTAGTTATGCAGATGAAGACTTCCGTTTTCAAGGTGGGCTCCACAATGAGTTTTTACATTACACGTTTTACTAGATCTAGATTTGTTCAACTTTGGTTATTTGGTTAGAAATAAAAGAAGAAAAATGGCGACCCAAGATGGCGGCCGATCTAGTATTAGATGTATTCATTATAGTAAAGATCAACTCCTCGAACTTCGTTCAAAGAGGAAGTCTCTTCCACCATGTTATGCACATATAAATTGTCTCTAACCTTCGTCTGTTAGTACAAGGCAAAGAGGAAAAAAGGAGGACTACGGCAAAGGCTGAGAAGTGAGGTTTTCGCCCACCGCTTCCTACGATTATTCTAGCTAACGTCCGCTCAATTAGAAACAAAGTGGATGAGATATGTGCCCATGTACGCTCCGACCACGTTTTTAGGGAAAGTTGTCTATTGGCGTTTACTGAGACATGGTTAGAGGAGGATGACAACGACAACCTGATTGCTATTGATGGTTTCTCTTGCGTGAGATCTGACAGAACGGCCAAGTCTAAGAAGAAGAAAGGTGGGTGTGTGTGTGTGTACATCAACCTCAAATACTGTACCAACTACACGGTTAAAAAGAGAATGTGCTTTCCGGATCTAGAACTACTGGCGCTCTCCCTGAGACCTTTTTTATTTGCCACGAGACTTTGGTGTTATTTACATAGTCTTGGTTTATGTTCCGCCTACAGTCAAGACGGAAGTTGCAGCTGCAATCATCGCTGACGTAGTGCATGAGTTTCAGACAAGGTCACCGGACGCACCAGTAGTTATACTAGGTGATTTTAATAAATGCACCTTGAAGGTTGACCTACCCACCTTCTATCAACACATCTCATGTCCGACAAGAGAGAACAGAACTCTGGACTTATGTTACTGTAACATCAAAGGAGCATTCACATCTCGTGAAAAGCCACCACTAGGATCATCGGACCACAAAACAATACAACTGCTGCCTAATTACCGCACGAAACTTAAAGAAGAAAAAATCATTAAAAAAAAACGTACAAGAATGGACTCCAGACAATATTCTCAAACTACAGGGATGTCTAGACTGCACTGACTGGAATTTGTTTAAAGAGACCACTTCAAATCTGGAAGAATGGGTTGACGCAGTGACAAATTACATCAAATTGCTGTGAAAACATGTGTGTCAGTACTAAGAGCATCAAGATATACCCCAACAATAAACCATGGGTCACTGCAAAAATAAAACGGGAAATAATCAAAAAGAAAAGTGCATATATTATGAGTGGTGATGGACAGACAAGGAAAAGAGCTCAACGAAATCTCAACGTCGTTCTTGAGAAAGGGAGGAGAAACTACCGCACCAAGCTGGAAGACTTGAGAAACTACCGCACCAAGCTGGAAGACTTGAGAAACTACCGCACCAAGCTGGAAGACTTGAGAAACTACCGCACCAAGCTGGAAGACTTGAGAAACTACCGCACCAAGCTGGAAGACTCAATTAATACGAGTGACATGAGACAGGCGTGGGGCATCATGAACAAAATGGCAGGAGCACAAGTCAAAATTAAAAATAATCTTGCTACAAGAGACGAAAAAACATTAGCCAACGAGTTAAATGATTTCTATTGTCGCTTCGACACGAAAGATTTTAATTATCTAAGACTCAAAGCCCTTAAGGATGTCAATGTTCACAACTGTTTAGAATTAGCGATTACTAAAGAGCTAGTTTGTAACATTTTCAAAAACGTCAACCCAATGAAAGCTGGTGAGCCTGATGGAATAAAAGGGCGAATCTTAAAAGAATGTGCTGAACAACTAGCTGAACCTTTCCAAGATATTTTTTCTACTTCATTACTAAACCATGAGATACCACCTGTGTGGAAGTCATCTATAATTGTACCTGTGCCAAAGGTTTCCAAACCGAAGGAAATAAATGACTATAGACCTGTTTCACTTACTTCCATTGTGTCTAAATGTTTCTTCTGAATGATCTTTGTAATAAGTTAGACCCTTTACAATTCGCTTACAAAAAGGGTAAAGGTGTAGACCAGTGGTTCCCAAACTTTTTTGTCTCGTAGACCCCTTGTCATGTTTTTTGATTATCCGTAGACCCCCCTGCTTAAGTTATACTGAATTTTTGAAAATTCATCAATTTCAAATTACACATTTTGTTTAAAATAATTTCTAACCAGTGACACGAGTAGTGAAAAAGTTTTTTAAACCTACATTTTAAGTTGAATTAATTTTTTAAAATGAATGTATTACCAAAATTTAAATTTAAACCATTATATAACAGTTAATATGTATCGTTGCTATCACTATACACATTTTTTAAAGGTTTGCAAGCTGACCATCCGTTACTACGGAGATTATTTTTCATATAGGGATTTGTTGTTTTATGAAGTAGTTCTTCAAAACATCAAATATTAATGTGCCTTAAGTATCACAGTAATAGTTTTCACAAAGAGCAGTTTTTCGTGGATTTCTTTAGCCATAATAATTTGAATAAAAGAATACATCATTACCAGACAAGGTTGACTCTGCCAGCTGTATAGAGAAATTTGTTGTTTGCAGAAATATGTCGTTTGCAAAGACTTAAATAAGAAGAAAGAAATATTGGACTATATTCAAACAGAGCTCAAGAATCTAGTGAACTCTTCTACAAATCCATTGCCCTAACAACCAATGAGTCAGAGTTTGCATGGATGGTTCTCAGAAAGCCACCACAAACGGAGGAGCTGGAATACTCATTGAATGGCCCAATGGAGAACAAAAAAAAAATTAAGTTCATTGTAACTAATGAGCTCTACGACAACCACAGAGAAGAAATAGGAGCACTGGAGCTAACAGATACCATGCTAGCGAATCGGCCAAGTTCGCCAAACAGTTAATTTTTTTCTTGGCCAATATTAAAAATAGTCATTCAAAGCTTGACAAACTCTGATGTATCCTAAATGAAACAACTCATGATGCCTGGACTGATGTTCGGTGGTCACCTTGCCTGCTCGCATCTCCCGTCGGGAGATTTGGGTTAGGATGTTATTATCCACATAATCTGAAGGAACATCCAAAAGATTTTGTACAAAACATACTGTGTGACCTGTTCTCCAATGTTTAAATAGAAGGAAATAGAAGGCTGACACACTTGCCAAATGTGAGAAAACAAATACACACTTGAACATCGCACTTAATCAGGAAGAAAACAAGAAACTAATAGTGAATTGTAAAAACGAGAAATACAAGAAAGACGACACCTATTATAAACTATCCCGATTGAACCACCTACAATTTTTCACATCGGAACCGTACACATCATATTGAGAAAACATATTTTCCGGAAGCTCAAAATTGGGACCATTGAAATTTGTCCTTTTGGAGTATCACCTGAGAATGCCGCCAATGCCTTCAAAATTGCATTCTTCATCAAAAGGCCCAAAACAAGACATCGGTCACAAAACCCAAACATGAAATTCTTTTAATGATATAAGTTTGTGTAAGAGTTTTTACTATTTCTTCAATGGCTAGTAAAATCAATAATTTGCCTATCATGTGAGGTTTTCAGTATTTTACTATTATCATTTTGTCAATGTCATGTCAAAGAGAGTTTTTGTGGGTGTATTCTGAACTTTATCTTTGAGTGTTGCAAACTTTTATCTTTTTATTAGGGTGGGTATAATCTCAAATGATCCTCCAGCTTAATTGGTTTCATAGCATCATAAAAAAAATGGCACATTAACACTCGCTTGTTTAAATAAGGAAGTAATGAAGTTCAATTTCAAATATTTAACGCTGTACAGTCTACATTTATTTATTTTTAAGTTATAACTAGACAAAACTATATTATTTAAATATAGTTATTAAATTAAAGAAAACAATTTTTCATTCAATCAGCAGGATAAAAATTTTAAGGATTTTCTAAGGTACAAATCATAAATGTGTGTATGAAAAAATTCCAATTGTCAAAATTAAAGTCACGACGTGCTGAATTGAGATTCTTTATCGTAGACCCCCGTGCACATCTCATAGACCCCCAATTCCCTTTTTAACTTTCGTAGACCCCTTGGAAGTCTTCGTAGACCCCTGAGGGTCTATATAGACTACTTTGGGAATCACTGGTGTAGACGATGCCATCCTAAATATTTTAAATTGTGCCTACAAACATCTGGACTTACCGAACACTTATGGAAGATTGTTCTTTATAGATTTCTCATCAGCTTTTAACACTATACACTCATTTACTCATTGAAAAGATGAAAGCGTTGAAGATGAGTCCATACATAATACTATGGGCTAATGAATTTTTTACCCAGAGATCTCAGAGGGTTAGGGTAAACAATGTTATATCAAATGAACGCATAGTTAACACAGGGGCGCCTCAGGGGGCTGTGACATCGCCATTGTGGATCATTTTGTACACCAATGATTTTCAATCCGATAGTCCTTTTTGCTCCTTCACAAAATTTGCTGATGATGCGGCTCTTCTTGCCCTGCTCTCAGAGAGCTCAGACGTAAATGAGTATTTCAAAGAAATAGAACACATTGAAAAATACTGTAAAGATAATTTTTTATTATTAAATGTAAAAAAAACAAAGAAATGATAATCGATTTTCGTAGGGAAAAGGAGGGAAAATGATATTGCTTCTGTAGCTGGAGAGACTATTGAAATTGTGCAAACCTTTAAATACCTTGGTACTATCCTAGACAATAAACTAAATTTTACTGCAAATACTGATTATATCAGCAAAAAAGGGCAGCAAAGATTACGATTACTAAGAAAACTGTCATCGTTTAATGTTAGCGAAAAGGCCTTGGCTATGATTTATCACGCTCATATCTGCAATATTTTAAGTTTCAATATCACTGCCTGGTATGGCAATCTGAGCATTAAAAATAAAAATAAACTTTATAGAATCCTAAATGTTGCTGGTAAAATCATTGGCAAAAAACAAACCCCATTTGGGCAGTTGTTTGAGACAAACATCTATAGAAAAGCTAAAAAGATCCTTGAAATAAAGAATCACCCTTTGTGTCAGGATTTTTTTATTTTTCCATCACAAAAGAGATACAAGACACCGATAGCAAAGACAAACAGATACAAACACTCTTTTGTTCCAATGGCAATCAAATCATTAAATAAGAACAATCTGGTATAAACTTTGTCACATGTAAATTATGAGTGAGTCTGGTGTGAATGTACACTTTGGTTTCTTATAGCTATAATGTTTTTTGTTTGATGTAATGCACAAATTGTAAGACAAATTTCCATACGACTATAAAGATTATTATTATTATTATTATTATTATTACTTTAACATATTTGTTTTAAAAGTAAAGAAAAACGCCGTCGAGAAAAATGCATATCACCAACTTCAAACTGTAGCTAAGCGCCAAACGACCAATACTACACTAGATAGACATTAGCGAGACAAATGGTTCTGGAAGACCTCAACTCTAACCTGCAACGTCACAACCTGTGGGCAGTTTCGAGACCATTTTATAACGATTTGCCTCGGCAGTTTAGGCCAATAGCGGTTTAATTTTTATGCAGAAATTACAGTTTGTGAAAAATATTAGTCAGTTATATATGTATATATATATATATATATATATATATATATATATATATATATATATATATATATATATATATATATATATATGCTAATTATTTACATATTAACCCATTTTTTATTATATCGTTTCAGCCTCCTCCCCAACCCGAACCCTAACCTCTCTATCTATGTATACTACTTGTTATAAATGTACCCATTTGTAAGTCAAATTTTGTGTTGCCAGGTTGGAGCGTTAGAAGGGTTGTAAATGTTATGTCCCCCCAACACAGGCCACTTCCTGAGGGCGGGGTTTCGGGTTATTTTAGTGGAGAAATTACATGATTTGTAGAGCTGGACGTGGCGCCCAAAAATCGCGAAATTTAAAATCACAGACTTCACCAGGATTCTAAACCGAGACATCATAAGCTAAGCGCTTTACCGTTCAGCCATCTCTCATTTAGCGTCTTTTAATTATTATTTGGTATCTACACAATAATCTTTTTTTCAAACTATTATTTGGTATCTACACAATAATCTTTTTTTTTAAATTATTATTTGGTATCTACACAATAATCTTTTTTTTAAATTATTATTTGTATCTACACAATATCTTTTTTAAATTTTTTTGTTCTACACAATAATCTTTTTAATTTTTTTGGTATCTACACAATAATCTTTTTTAGAATTGTTTTTTGGTATCTACACAATAATCTTTTTTTAAAATTATTATTTGGTATCTACACAAGAAATTTCTATAAATCAAATAAGAACATAAACAAAAATCTTATTTATTAAATTATTATTTGGTATCTACACAATAATAAAATTATTATTTGGTATCAACACAATAATCTTTTTTCTAAAAATTATTATTTGGTATCTACACAAAATTTTTTAAATCATTATTTGGTATCTACACAATAATCATTTTTAAAATTGTTTTTTGGTATCTACACAATAATATTTTTTTAAAATCATTATTTTTAGTATCTACACAATAATCTTTTTTTAAAATAAATTTGGTATTACACAATAATCTTTTTTTTTAAATAATTATTTGGTATCTACACAATATTTTTAAAAATAGATATTTGGATCTACACAATAATCTTTTTTTAAAATAATTATTTGGTATCTACACAATAATCTTTTTTTTAAATTGTTATTTGGTATCTACACAATAATCTTTTTTAAAATTATTATTTGGTATCTACACAAAAATCTCTTTTTAAAATTATTATTTGGTATCTACACAATTATCTTTTTTCTATAAATTATTATTTGGTATCTACACAATAATCTTTTTTTTTAAATTATTATTTGGTATCTACACAATAATCTTTTTTAAAATAATTATTTGGTATCTACACAATAATTTTTTTTAAAATTATTATTTGGTATCTACACAATAATCTTTTTTTAAATAATTATTTGGTATCTACACAATAATCTTTTTTTAAAATTATTATTTGGTATCTACACAATAATCTGTTTTTAAAATTATTATTTGGTATCTACACAATAATCTTTTTTTTAAATTGTTTTTTGGTATCTACACAATAATCTTTTTTAAAATTATTATTTGGTATCTACACAATAATCTTTTTTTTCAATAATTATTTGGTATCTACACAATAATCTTTTTTTAAAATTATTATTTGGTATCTACACAATAATCTTTTTTTTAATTATTATTTGGTATCTACACAATAATCTTTTTTTAATTATTATTTGATATCTACACAATAATCTTTTTTAAAATTATTATTTGGTATCTACACAATTATCTTTTTTTAAAAGTATTTTTTATCTTTTTTTAAATTTTATTTGGTATCTACACAATAATATTTTTTTTTAAATAATTATTTGGTATCTACACAATAATCTTTTTTTTAAATTATTATTTGGTATCTACACAATAATCTTTTTTTAATTATTATTAGATATCTACACAATAATCTTTTTTAAATTATTATTTGGTATCTACACAATTATCTTTTTTTAAATTATTATTTGGTATCTACACAATAATCTTTTTCTTAAAATTATTATTTGGTACCTACACAATAATCTTTTTTTAAATTATTATTTGGTATGTACACAATTACCTTTTTTTAAAATTATTATTTGGTATCTACACAATTATCTTTTTTTATAATTATTATATGGTATCTACACAATTATCTTTTTTTTCCAAATTAGGCATAATCTTATTAAACTAATGAAGCCTGATTTACTTGTCACTTACTCGTATTAGTATTTCTTTAGTACACGTTACATATTTGAATATTTGGGCTCCAAGAGAAGCTGATTATGCAGAAGGTTGTAGCTCTCCCTGAGACCCTCTAGCAGTCCCCGGTTGTAACCCCCCCCCCCAGCGCGCCACTGAGGATTATAAGTGATAGGTCAATGAATCAATCTGGGCTATCACTGCTGAGACGTAAATGTTGAATATGTCCCATGTCGAATTTTTTTTTACAATACCTCTTTTGAAGTCACACATTTTGGAGTGGGCAAAACCTGGAATCATCTGAAATTTGACAGTTGATGTAAATCGTTGGAAAAAAAATTACGGGCACGACATGGCCTAAAGTGTTCTGATGTGCCAAAAACTCAAAACTCAAACTTGTTTGTAACACTGGGGAAAACTCTAGTTTGACTTTTTTCAAAGTATATACTTTTTCAAAGTATAAAATTTTTTTTAATGTGGCTAGAGGACTAGAAAATATTTCTCTTGAACAGACCATACGTCTTCAAGTATTTCCACATACTCGTTAATGCACAGGAACATTATGCGCACCGTCTTCAACGTCTACTTCTAAAGGCCCATCATAAGAATAGTATCAAATCTAGACTGTCTAGTAGATTGATTTACACATTCGCTTAGCCGGGATTTTTTGTTCCGGTGGGGTAAGGGTACTAGGGAGGGGTAAAAAATATTTAACATTTATTGTCATTTAGAGAAAATAATCGCTGTATAAATTGAATATAGGAGGAATTGTCTTTCTTTTATTAGAGTTTTGAGTTTTTTGAGTTTTAAAAAATATTTTTCTTGTCTTAATTATATTCAAGATTTTGTATTCACACAGCTCTTCAAATGTGCCAGGAACCGATACCAGCCAATGAAGTGGAAGTGTTGGAGACTTACCAGGCAGGTGGGACTTAGATCCATGAGGATTGTACTTAGATTTAGATCATCAAGGTTTTTTTTCTTTCACCACTTCTCAGGATAGATTTTATAGTATTTACGCTCTTGAAACAGAGACAAAATTTCGCCCTTTAACACATCATTTACTGTAAAGAATTCTTGGTCTTGACCATTCATTCATTTTCTCACAATAATAGTCACACATTCTCCCACTTGCTGTGGACGATAATATACGAAAATGTAGCCTGTTCTTTCTTAATTTAGGACAATTATGCCATTTTCAAGATCGATACCACAGCGGTTAAATTTACCAAAAATGATTTTTTATTCACGATTTCGATCAACTATGCATATGAAAGCCGACAATTTAATGTCTAAGTGCAAAACAATAATTCCTTCCTTTAGGCAAGTAGTATCCACTTTTGTTTCGTCCCTTTCTTTCGTTCCATTTTGTAACGATTATTTCTTCACAGATCTAGACTCGATTTGTCATGTAATTCTCTGGTTGTAGATATTTGTTAGAGTGCCTCTCTAGATCTAGATCTACGACTGAAAAACTTAAAATAAATATCCAAAGAGTGGACTAAGTTGAGAATAGTAATATTTCTTCTTTCAAACTAATCCACGGGGAAGGGGCGTTTCATTTAAAAATATTGTGTGTATATGTGGGAGGCATTATAGTGCAGGGAGATGGAAGGCTACCAATGATAGGCCTAAGAAATGTTTGTGCATACTCTATGATAGGGAGTTGCGGGATGAAAGAGAAAAAAAAGGACATAGAGTTTCAGGGCTAGAAAATAATCTGTGTTGGGATGGGGAAGCGTTTTAATGCGGACACTTTTATTCATGGGTTTCAGAGTGCTCCGCGCAAAATAAACATATATACTATTTAATTCATTTTTAGCGTAGCATGGGTTGGAAACGGGACGTTTCGGCACAGGGGACAGTTTAGCTCGAAATATTTTGATCACATTATTTATAACCATTATATTATTAACCTAAAAATGATACATACCAATGTTTTGTATGTGTGTTTGTCTAACGTATTTGTCATGTATAGAACAAGAGATATTTTTATCCATTATTTTTGGTATTTAAGTTTGTATTGTAATCATTGTTAAATCACATTAATTATCATGTGAATGTGGGTATGAATATCGTCCAAATCAAAGAAAACAATGCTAGAAAAAAATAAGTAATTTTAAGTGAAAGCGAAAATGATTTGTTTAATTTCTAGTACCTGTTATATGTAAAGGGAGAGTGATCCTTGAAGAATTACGGGCACGACATGGCCTAAATTGTGCCGATGTGCCTAAACTCAAAAACTCAAAACTCAAACTAGTACCTTCAACTAAAACAAAAAGAGCAAAAACAGATGAATTTCATCCTGTGCGTTTGCACACCTCACTTAGAGTTTACGAGGGGGCTGGGGAAAGTCGTGTTAATACCATGGACCCAGGTAGAAATCTGACCTTTCATACTTTTACATTTTACATGTTTCAAATGTTCCCTCAGAATTAATGATTATAACATCCTAACACAAACCCCTCACATAATGGCGGGAGATTGTGGGGGAAGAACCCGGGTATGTTGAGCAGTGGCGTAGCTACCAATGTGCGGGTGGTGCGGGCCGCACAGGGCACCAAGTGGAGAGGGGCACCAAAATTCCCCCAGTGTGTATTAATTTCCTATTTCCGTGAGCTTTTCAGTAAAAACGACTAATTGTATGAACACGAACAAACATAAACTGCTGTATTTTAAACATAAACTAACGATTTATAAACTAGTCATGTCACTATTTTGTTTCATCTTCTTGACTATTTCTTCAATACAATGTAAGCTATAGAACAGTTTGAATCTAATTTACTAGATTTATTTCGGACACACTGTACATGTTGTTACTACACTGATCGATGCTTTGTAATATAGAGAAGAAGAAGATAGGCCAACCTTTTTTTACCTCATTGTTTAGTCCATTGGTTTAATCTAGATATTGAGTTTACAAATATATTTCTAAACTCTAGCTCTAAACAATTGTCTTAGTTTATTCATTTCTTTATGATTCTTTATAGTTTAATTTTGAAAATAATTCTATTGTTATGTCAATTTTTTTATACTAAGCTAACCTTTGTTTTCTACCAGTTTTTGTTAACTAACTAGTTAATTGTAATACTGTAACGTAAACAAAATGTTGAACAGTGCTCAAGACTGACTAGTCTGGCTGGCGCCTCAAAACCCTTTTAAGCTCAGACGGAGAAATCGGCATCTCTGGTTCTGTCCGGTCTGTGTAGTCTATAAGGGCCCCATACCCAGATCTATCGGGGTCCATCATTGCCGACCCATCGGTATAGCAGAAAATGGCATCTGATGGGTAGGACTTTAGTGTAGCTGATGCCAAGTTTTGGAGTATGGCAGGTGTTAATCGCCTTTTGGTGGCGCCCTCTTGCCCTATAAGGGACATGTTTATTTGTGGGGCCGGCATTCTCCTCCACGTAGGGCAAGTATTAATTCTTCTAATAGGAATTCTGTCAGTGGAGAGCCCAGCTGATTTTGACAAATTGGCCGCAATGTGGAGGAAGGATCGCATTTTTATGAGTGGTGGAGGTTATCTCCGAAAATAGAAAAACATGAGACCAACAGAGCTCACATTCAGTCATCGATTGCTTGGAGGGAACTTGAAGTTCGCCTGAGAGTAGGAAACAATATGGACAAGGCCCAAGATTTGATTATACAAGAGACGAAAACCTGGAGAGATAGTAAAATTACTATCAACGTACGATCCACTCTTGAGGGAGCATGTGCTTCGAACTAAGCTTTGTTCCAGACCGAATACATACATGTCTCCAAAAAATACAAAATGAATTTATTACAAAATTGGGGGATCACGCTAAAAAAACAAATCATACAGCAAGTAAAACAAGGCAAATATTTCTCTATTATTTTCGACAGTACACCTGACATCTTAAAGCTGGATCAAACTTCCAAAATTTTACGGTACGTTGTCATGGATAATGACGGAGTGCAAGTTCGTGAGTCTTTTATTGACTTCATCGACACAAAGGACAAGTATGCTGCTGGAATCGCTGAGATGATTCTAGAGAAACTGCGTTCGGATGGCTTAGACATAATGGACTGCAGGGGTCAAGGCTATGATAATGCTGCGGTCATGAAAGGTCAAAACTACGGTGTCCAAAAACGTATTCTAGAAGTCACTATTCATTGCCTGCTCAAACTCTGGAGACATTAACTAGCAGAGATGAAAATTCATCGACTAGATCTGAAGCAGGTGGATTATTGGTTGCTGTTCAGTCTTTAATTTTCTCACCTATCTTGGATTTTGGGTTCCTGTATTAACTGAAATTAATGATGCGAAATTCTACCTTCAAAAACAAGGATTGTCTATTCGAGACTGCTCACTCAAACTAAAAACATTAGAGACATTTTAAAGTAGTAATCGAGAGGACATCGCTGAAGCCAGCATTACCTTTGCCGAAAGCGTGTGTTCAGGTCTGAGAATCAGTACAGAACCTCAAAAACGTATGGGCCATAAGAAAAAGATGCCTGGTGAGAAAAGTGACTACTCTGTACTTACACACAGAGCTACGAAGGAAAATTTATTCTACCTTGGACAGGATTGTTCAAGAAATAATCACCCGATTCGAGCAACTTCATAATGTAGCAGATAGATATGAATTTTTGTCGCCTTCCCAGCTATTAAATCCTCATCAGAAGCCTCCGCACTTCCAAAACAAGGACCTGTTGAGCTCTTGAAATTTATAAAAAAAATAAAACCTTGATGATTCTGTCCCGAATATCGTCATCATGATTCGCATATTTCTGACTATTGCGGTAAGCGTTGCTACATGCGAGAGAAGTTATTCCAAACTTAAACTGATAAAGAATTATTGATACTTTTGCCAGCAAGAAAGCGCGTAAAATTCATTTGTAGTATGTTTATGTAAAAGTGATTTTTTTGAATTAACAATATTTGATTTATGAATACATATTATTTTGAACAGGTTTTGCAATGAATGTTATTAATTAGTTAGTTGTTTTTTTTTTTTTTGGGGGGGGGCATCAAGATGAGGTACCGCACCAGACATCATATACTCTAGCTACGCCACTTATGTTGAGTCCACATGACCAAGCAGCCTTTCAAAGTTCACACTATGTCCATTAATCAATGAATGGGATATATCATTTATTGCATGCGTATGCGTGTTTGTCTTTTATATCATTTCCTTCTTGTGCATGTTTTTTTGTATTCAGTGGAACATTTTTATTTCAGAACTGTTGAAGTAATTACACTAATTTACAAAACAAAAACAAAGTGAAGCAATGAAAATAAATGAATGCAATTTTTGGGTTACACAAAAAATGATAAATTAATTAATGTCTGGTATCTCCAGCTTTATATTGAAAGTATGGTCGGTGTTGGTTTTGTTTTTAGTTGTTCCCCTTTCTCTGCGTCCAGTGACAGATGTGTCAGCCACATCACTTTAGCCAAACAAAATGTTGTGAGTAAATAAAGTTAGCTTTTAAAAGTTTTGTAGCTTTTACGGACATTAAACTAATGTCAATACTTTTTTAAAATGTCTTTTGGAAATAGATAGCAAAGGATGCAATCCTGTGCGCTTGGTAGAGTTCGAATATAATTTGGGGGGGGGGGGGGGAGAGCATGTCATTACCATGGTCTCAGGTAAAGACACTGACTTGTTATTATTTTTATGAAATAATCAAAACCTTTTTTTAAAAAAAACAACAACGGTGAATGGGGAAAGAACTCTTACAAACATTCTTAAGTGAAATAAAAGTTATTGTAAAAGCTACATTTCTTAATTATAGTCAGAATATCTCGCGCCAAAACATCTCGCGCCATAACTCACGTATCGGTACGGGTATCAGCTAATTGACTAGTTGAGTATATGTATTTAGTTTAATAATTGTGAATATAAATTATTTAATATTGGTTAGTGGCTAAATTCAGTTGGAAAGTCATATAGAAATATTATTTTTTCTTTGTAGGTCATTTCTAAGCATATTGTTTATAAGAAGAGATTATAAATGATTTATGTTATTGCATTTTACTTCAATAAGTTAGAATAATAGAAAGAACTTACTGTATTGAGATAAAACTGACGACTACCTTTATGTTTGTTCACGTCAAGCCCGGTTGGTTTATAGTAATTCTGATTCAAAGGTTTTATAATCTACAAATCTCAATGCTAGAATTCTCAATTACCTGTCTGACTTAGTCATTGATAATATAATTCCATAAAATTTTATTTCTTACTTTGCCTAAAAGCATCAGAATTCTATAAAATGCCGGATTTTCTATTTTGCCGCTAACACTATGACTTAACGTATTCCTTCAAAGCTCTTTGATTTACATGCCAGAAGTAAAAACTAAACATTTGCTTCCCTTATCTGACTGACGTGTCCAAATTCTTTATAATGCAGGCTATGCTCTGAACAAAGCAGTTAGAGCAAATCTTTGACAACAGTAAAGTCGCCTTAAGAGTCAATCTAAGCCTTTCTCTTGCCCTTTCCCAATCCTGGCCTAGTGGATAGTGACGTTGGTACATCGAGCGGACGGTGTCAAAGTTCTTATTACCTACACAGCTCACACAAGAAAAAGACATGTCCAAACGAATGTTGAAAAAGAATTGGGTCTGGCCATGCTAAAGCAGGTTTAAGTTTTATAAAAAAGGAGGGAGCACTGGCCAATATTACTATTCCAGTGACATTCAGGGTAAATAGTAGCGCATGCACATGAACGTTAACCTCGTAGTACCATCTTCGTGTTCAATACTACGTCGTGTGGCGGATCTAATGACCTTTAATTAAGTCGTCAATAGTGACAGGCGGAAAAAACTCTTATGGTTCTGACATATTCAAGACGTGAAGAATCTTGCTTTGAAATTTCTTCTTTACAAAGTTTTGAGTCAATCTAGTTCCTGATGGTATTGGGCTAAATTTTCCAACGTCCCTTACTTCAAATAGTTTAATTTGTGAAAAAGTGTCATTTAGTTTGGTTACTATTTAAGCATGGATATATAACTACATGAAAATAAAGCGTTTTTTTTTTCTCTTTCCCTTCCTCCCCCCCCCCCTCGTTGTTAGGCTGCCCAACAGAGTGAGAAACGTAAGGTTAAAGTTATTTAATGGAAAAGTAAAAACAACAACACACACTTCCATTTGTTCTAGTTTTGTACAGTTTAAACAGCAGTACTGAGCTCCAAGATTTTAACAGGAGGATTTTACTGGTCACCAGTCACTAGCGGATCCAGAACTTTGGAGTGGGGGGGGGGGGCGATTTTTTTCCAAACCCTAACCCTAACGCCCAGTAAACCCTAACCCTATGCATAAACATGCGTACAATACACACACACACACACACACACGCACACATACATACATACATACATATATATATATATATATATATATATATATATATATATAATATATATATATATATTATATATATATATATATATATTTATATATATGAGTCACTGGTTTTGGCTTAATCTTGAGACGGGTCAGAATCTGGTGTGGCTAATCAAGCCAATTCTAAAACGGCAGACTTTGCCACAATTCAAGCATGTGTATGATTCTGATTCAGGGCTAGCCGACAGGGCAGCTTTCTTTTTTCCCTCTTGATTAAGGCCACTTCAATTCTTTTGTTCTCAGCAAGGGTTGTCCCAGCACGCACAGTCTGTCTCCATGCACTCCGGTCTTTGGCTATGTTTTCCTACATACTTTCGCTGATGCCTGTGTCTCTCATGTCTCGCTTGCAGACATCTCTATATGTTAGTCTTGGGCGGCCCTTGGGTCTGGCTACTTCCACAAGCTCAGCATATAAGATATCTTTCGGGATTCTACCATCTGGCATGCGGGTAACATGTCCGAGCCAGCGTAATCTTCTTTGTGTCAGAAGAGCATACATACTGTTCATATTGGCCAATCTCAAAACTTCCTGATTGGAGACATGGCCCCCTCCAAGAGATGCCCATTATGCGTCTCAGGCAGCGCAAGTGGAAACTATTCAATCTGTGCTCTTGGTACATGTATGTTGACCAGCTTTCACTGCCATAAAGAAGAGTCTCACAACACAGGCATTGTAGACTAGGATTTTGGTCGCTGTGGTCAATTTACCATTTTCCCAGACGCGCTTGGAGAGTTTTGCCAATGCTGTGGTAGCTTTTCCTATCCTTTTTGTCAGCTCGATGTCTAAGTCTAGGTTACTAACAATTGTTGAACCCAATTAGGTAAATTCCTGCACCACTGAATGGGTGTGGTTCCCAATATGTATTATAGGTATTTCTGCGACGTCTTGTGCCAGGATTTCGGTTTCCCCAGAGACTTATAGTAAGGCTAAACTCTTGACAAGCAGCTGCTAAGGCGTTCACTAGCTTCTGTAGACCTCCTTGTGAGTGAGATACGAGTGCCGCGTCATCAGCAAACAGCAGCTCTCTTATCAAGATACGACGCCTTTTCGTTTTGGCTTTAAGACGTGCAAGGTTAAAGAGTCTTCCATCGGATCTGCTATGGATATATATTCCGTCTTCCAGGGATTTAAAAGCACTGGTTAGTACGACTGAGAAGAAGATGCCAAATAGTGTAGGGGCCAGTACACATCCTTGTTTTACACCGCTCTTGATGGAGAATGGCCTGGAGGAAGAACTTTCAAACTGAACAGTGCCCTGCATAGTATCGTGAAAAGCTGACACTAGTTTTCTTAACTTATTTGGGTAGCCGATTTTTTCTAGTACAACAAACAGACCGCTTCTGCTAACAAGGTCAAATGCCTTAGTCAAATCAATAAATGCTATGAAGAGGGGCTGCTTTTGTTCTCTGCTCTTCTCCTGTATCTGCCGCAGAGAGAAAATCATATCTGTTGTAGATTTACCTGCCCTGAAGCTACGATGCGACTCTGGATAAACACGATCTGCCAGGATCTGTAATCACTTTAGTAATACTGTATCAAAAGCCTTTCCGACTATGCTAAGCAGTGAGATGTCTCTGTAATTGTTACAATCAGAGCGGTCGCCTTTATTTTTATAAATTGTAACTATGTTGGAGTCTTTCAATTCCTGGGGGACCATTCCTTGTTCCCAGCACAAGCTTAGCAGTTCATGGAGTGGTTTGATTAGGGCATGTTTTCCTCCTGAATTACATCAGTAGGAATGCCATCTCCTCCGGGTGTTTTCCCATGTGCAAGCATGTCAATGGCTATGCTCAGCTCCTTTACTGAGGGCGTTTCGTCTAATTCCATCATAACTGGAAGTTGGAAACAGCATTTGGTGAGATGGAGTTTTCAATCTGGTAAAGTTCTGCATAGTGTTCTACCCATCGCTCCATTTGCAGCGCACGATCACTGATGATTGAGCCATCTTTTGACTTGAGCGGAGCACACTTGCTGGTGTGACGTCCAAAGCTTTTCTCATGCCCTCATATAGTCCTCTTATGTTACCACAGTCGGCACAAGATTGAATATCTTCGCATAGCTCCTGCCAGTATTTGTTAGCACACTGTCTAGCTACTCTTTGTGCATTGTTACGTGCAGCTCTGAGCCTTTTTAAGTTGCTTGGGGTGGGATACTTCTTGTAGATTAGCATGGCTGCTCTCTTGATCGTAGTGGCAGTTTCCATTTCTGTAGACTAGCTTCAAACCAGTCTTTTATATGATAATAAAAAAAGTAGCATTTCTCAACCTTCGGCAAAAAACAAAACAACTGGGGCAGCGCTATAAGGTTCATAAGTGGGAACGCCAACAACGTTTTCTTGCATTCTCCACTGCAGAAACGCATTCTTCTGACAAGTACAGCACATTATTCATACTATTAAAAAAGGACCTTTTGAATAATGTACTTGAAAAATATTCCAATATCAATTTATAGGCCTATAATACATTGCAAATAAAACCGATTTGTTCCTTGAAAAGATAAGATACCCCACATATTTAGATTTTGGTTTTGAGGATCGCCGCCGAAAAAAAAATTCGATAAATAGTATTCAAGAATATGAACGTATAAATTGTGAGTTATAGTCCCAAATTTATTTAACTACAAAAATATCAGATTGAGTAAAGGTTGGGAAAAGGCGACTATGAAAACATTATTTCAGTTTAGAACTCATCTCAATCACGACTCTTATACTTAAAAATTTCGTTTGAATTCTAACTTTTCCAATGCAAAGTCTTTCTTAAAATAATTATGATAAATTCATGTAAAATTATATAAACTCTGTCTGGAAATAGGAGGGGCGGTAGAGTGAAAACGATTAATCCTCGCTCCTTTAATAATTTCTGCTAAAGATTGCATTTAGCATTAAAGAATAGGGGTGGGGCGACTCGATATAAGAATTTAATGTATAGTAAATATAAATTATATTAGTGACAGATTTTTTAAATTTTGTCATTTCTTAACTATAATACAAAAAGAAAAAGTATTGATTTGTCCGATTGGGGAAATGCGATTGCATGTATCGCCCCTCCCACCTGGTACAACCCTTTTCATTTAAATTTACTAATGATAAAATTTGAGATTAGAGTGTGGTACGACATAACATACAATGGTTCATATATCAATACGTAGTTTATATTATATAGATATTTAACTAATTTTGTTCACAAACTATGATTGTCCACAAAAATAGGACCGCCCCCCCCAGCACCCAGAGGGCTAAAGTGGGGAGGGCAGTACATACAATCGCCCTTCCCCCAACCCCACCGAATCGGCCAAAATATCAGAAAGGGAGCGACATAATATAAAATTATAAATTAATTCAACTAATTTTGTTCACAAACTATTATTTCTCTATAAAAACTCAAAGGGTTTAGGTGGGAAAGGCAGTAGTGGTATTCCCCCCCCCCCCATCAATCGGCAAACAGGGAACGACATAATATAAAGTACGGTTAAAATATCAATAACAAGTTTTAATTATATAGATATTTAATTGATTTTGCTAGCAAGCTGTGATTTCTACAAATAAATTGGACCGCCCCCCCACTCGAAATGATACCATCGCCCCCTCCCGACCCACCTAATCGGCCAAGATACTAGAGGGGGGGCGAAATAATCTAAAAATAGGTTGAAATATAAATAATTAGTATATATTTTTACATAAGTAATAAATTGGTATACAAATTGTGTAAATTTTATAATAAAATTCGCCCGCCTCTCCCCTTCGGGGGGGGTATCGGCCGAGTGGGGGGGAGCGATCGCCCCTACCGCCCCCCCTCTTGGATCCGCCAGTGGGTCACCTGTACATATAATGTTACCAAACATCATCTCTGTTTCAGGTCACATTATATTTGTGATGGACACGTCACCTTTTAAAACTGTTTGGTCATTGGTGCTACTCGATTCACAAATGCCTGCATCGAAGTTCAGTCTTCCACGTTATTTTCAAATGTCTAGTGTTAATTCGAGTAATACTTATTGGCAAGTACGTCTGAATCAAACTATTGATGTGGAGAATATTTTTCATTTAACGGTACATTTAACAACGATATATAGTTTTACTTAATAAGAATAAACACTCTGGCTAGATAGTCAATAATAAATGTTTGATAATACATCTTTCTACATAATTTAAGGCTATATTCAATCATTTTATAACGATATACTCTTGTTGCAATAAAATACTTTTATTCATCAAACTTCAACGAATTTTAAAGAAACAACAAACCAAACTGTTTTTATTTGTTTGTTTGTTGTTGTTTTTTTTGTTATGTTGTCGATGGTATTTTTTTTCCTCTTTCAAACTGAACAAAATACATCAGCAGCCAAATGTGTTCACAGAGGCAGGTGCATGCATGATACGTAGAAAAGAGCTGTCTTCAGTTCTTAAACATTATGTTTCAAATTATGAGAAGATTATTTGGAACATATTTTAAATTTCACCGGCTGCCAAACTAAGAATCTCTAGTTTGAATATAAAAAATGATGGGATACCTTAGTTGACGTTGTTTAGTTTGTTCTCATAAAATGTCCACATAAATGTTTAGTTTGTTCTCAAGTCCACATAACTCACATGTTTAGTTTGTTCTCAAGTCCACATAACTCAAATGTTTAGTTTGTTCTCAAGCCCACAGAGTTCAGGTGTTAAGTTTATTCCAAAGTTCACCCAGCTATAGGCTATAAGATCTTGTATTAGTTGTATTCGGAAAACAATTAGGCACATGACTCACAGAGTTCTCAAAGATTTCTTGTTCTTTTCTGTAAAAAAACAAAATTATCGCCGCATGGCTAAAGACCCATTCATCAGTATTTATCATTTTATACACATGAAAATATTTCTCATTGTTCAAATAATGTCTTTGTATAAACATGTTTGTCTCCTGAGCGACTAGTCTGCACTTTCTATAAAGAGAAACCTGAGAGGTTAACTGCATTGTTCTCTGAAGAGTGACATAAGGTTAATGACACTGTTCTCTAATGTTTAAACGTTGAATTTGTAGCGGCCCCCGAAAGGGGAAAAGACGCTATTAGTTTTGTGTGACTTGTCTGTCCCTCTGTCTGTCCGTCCCGTTTAGACCTCGTAAACTAGAAAAGATAGTGAAAATCTGACATGATAATGTTTTAGTCCATTCAAATTTCTATGCAACGGCTACTTTTTTCTTTTCTAAAAGCGAAAAATGCAAGCAGTTTTTTCATAAAAATACATCACTTTTACAACTATTCACTATTAATAGTAACAAATACGCGAGGCTCTTTAGTGGGAGAGATTGATATTTACCATATTTTTAACATATTTATGCAAATGGTTTTAGACTTTTTGTAAAAAAAATATATTTTTTTAACATTTGTATTGCTACGTTATGTAAGTTCTGTCCTACATATTACTAAGTTTACCCAAAAATAATGTTAACTTTATTTTAAGAGAAAAAAAGCTATTTAGTATACATATAAGTTGGACATAATTTAAAACAACAATTAATAAGTAGGTTATATTATCGCGTGAACTGCAGTGCTACGGCCATAGAACACTTAAGTAAATGATTTTTTTTTTATGAAAATGTTTTTTTCTTTTTTTGAGGATTTGAATAAGAGATTGACCCTTTACAAAACAATTAGATCAATTAGATATTCATTATAAGACATCTTTTAGACAGGTTCGCATTTAATTTCACATTCACTTTCACTTAGACCGCTGGGGCACCAAACAAGATCTGTTAACCTTTTTTCTCCATTATTTTCTGCCATTTGTCTTTGATAGAATTTAATTCAGATAATATTGAAACCTGCCTTTTTACCTGCTTGGGTGGACCACTTCGGGAGCCAATTTTCGGTTTGTTTTATTTTGTTGTTTTTTTGGTTTGGCTCCTTCTCCATTCAGGCTAGCGTTGAAAAGATATGATTCTGACAGAAGAACTATTCCGAGCTGAAATCTAATTGACGTCGAGAATTAGAGAGAAAAATAGGTTGCCCCAGCTGAGATCAGGTGAATGTAAAACTAAAGAAGTTTCTGGAGGAGTGAATAGTATTTTGAAGTTGATAAGAAATAGTTTCTATAATGTATTTCAGGGTGTCGTGATCCATTCTATTGATGTGAAGCTCAGCTGTTTCGACACTGCGACACAACAATACGTAGGCTAAGTGTGGACAATGTTTCTGATTTAATGTTCAAATATCAGGTGACCGAGCCTCGCTCGGATGAATAATTTGTTATGGAAGGATATATACCCGAAGTCATTTTGGGAATATTGTTGTAATTACGAAAATGAACGATCGGGTAAAAACTATCAATCCGATGAGTTGCTTTTTCGTTGTGTCAGTTCTCAATGTAATTGTACATGGCGATTAGAACAGAAAGTCGCCCCCCCCCCAACAGTAGGCCTATAGAAAACCAAAGCTCACGTCTTAACGTTTTACATTGCTTCTTTCGCGTAAAACTATTGGGCTATTATAGGCTTGGAAGAAAGTCTTTGCAGTGTAACTTCTAAAATGGTTACTTTCTGACATTTAATACTGCAATTAATATATTCATTATGGCTCTGAGACATGGACACTTTACAGAAAACAACTAAGACTTCTTGAGTGCTTTCACCAAAGATGCTTACACTCCATCATGGACATACGGTGGCAGGACCGCTCTTCGACGTCTTTGCCAACGCAGGTACGGACAGTATAGAGGGACTTCTTATGGTCCGACAGTTGCACTGGGTAGGGCACGTCTCCCGTATGGGAGACGAACGTATGCCAAAGGCAGTCTTTTTTTGGTGAGCTAAAAGGTAGTCGACGTAACAGAGGCGCTCCGGGGAAAGTCTTCAAAGACCAGCTTAGGCGTCAACTTTTCTTGGCTGACATAGAAGAGAGCACCTGGTTGTATGCGACCTCCGAACGAGACAGCTGGAGGTCTCTCACGAAGGCCGCATACACATTTGAGACCAAAAGAAAATCTGCTGCCGAGAACAAACGCAGACGGCGAAAAGAAAATCTAAATCGACCACCTGCGGAAAATGGTTATGCTTGCCATGTGGCAAAATATGTAGGTCACAGTTTGGGCTGCGCAGCCACGGGAAATACTGCATTCCTCACTAATCTTCGGACTCGAAGTTCATACCATTTTGCAAGAATATCGCTGTTTGTATTGCGTCTTTGGTGGAGTCGTTCAAGAAGTCTTAGTTGCTTTCTATAAAGTATTCATGTCTCAGATCCACATAGAGGGGTTGAGAGAATCACTGGTTGACACTGATTTTTGAAGACAGGCGGAGCGATTTATTTCTCCACACTCTCGCTTGGAGGCGTCCAAAAGCACGACTATTACTGATCACATATTAACCTCTCTTTAAAGCAATGCATCATTCGATACTATGCTTCCCAGATAATGTGAAGTTATCTACCACTTTAAGGGATGTCTATGCGCGGTGATCTTTGGGCTGAGTAGGTTTTATTGGGTGACTTTTGGAACATGACTTCTGTTTTACCGAGGTTTAGAGGTTAACAAAAAAAAAAGGCAGCAGCGTGATGAAAATTCGTTGACCGCGAGCTGGATATCATCAGGGCCAGCCCTAGGCCTATGCTGCCACAGTGGACCCTGAAGGTTCCAAAGCCCCGCGCTAATTCTAGGTGTAAATTATTAAATTAAACCATTATAATTTATAATAGGGTTCCCGTGGTCTCATTGTTTTCAAGGAGCTTCTGGAAATATCCTGAAACTCATAAAAATGTCCTTAAAAAGACAAAATTGTCATTTTGGGGTGTCAATCAATATGGTAAACGCCAGTCCTACGAGTGATATAAAAAAACGGCATCGTCAGCTTTCATTTAATAAAAATGTAATGCAAATACGAATTTATTTTCTAATACAAAATCTTTATTTTCACTTATTATCATTATCCCTACCCTTACTGGTCCGCGCGCAATCCTCATTTTTTTTTTACATAAGGCTGTGTTATGACCATTTCCTATGTTTTGGTATGGGACAGTAGACTTCGAAGCTTAAACACATTGCAATAATTCATCAGCAAAATAATAACAAAGTAAAAGCTACCTACGAGTGTACGCAGTTAAAGTATAAACAATTTATAAAGCCTACATACAAACATAAAGATATTTCATTTCATTATTTTTCTTCCATAGTTTCATAATGGATCATTGTACAATAACATGATGCGCAAATGTTTAATTACGCCAATTGAATCATTACAACTTTTTCTTGTATCCGAAGAAAAGTCGTAGTGTACTGCTGTGAGCCTAGTGACGTAAGCGGTGTCCATTGACGTCATATAGAAAGTTTCATTCATAAAACATTCAATCCAAAATATATTTTTTCGATAATGAGCCATTTTCAAACCGATATAAGGGTCGAACTCGAGTTTTCCCGATGTGGCCAATGAATTGAGAATTTTTTTCTCACTAATATGCACATACCTTGAAATTTTAAAGAAAGTCGTTAAAGCCGTTTTCGAAATAAAATTTATATATATATATATAAATATATATACATACACACAGACAAGAATTGCTCGCTTAAGAGTATAGGATGGTTTATACTTTGATTTGATATGTGCTTCTAAAATAAAAATATTGTTCTTTAGTATTCCATTATGCTAATACTCCTTTTTTTAAAATATTAACATAAATATGATTTTTAAATCTAAACATATTTCGCATATTTCTTTTAATCTAGTAGAAATTATTAATTAAATTCTCCTTCTCACATACAGACTACGTCTAACGTTCTCTCACACAGGCTAACTCTATTCATATCACACACAGGCTAACTCTATTCATATCACACACAGGCTCACTCTATTCATATCTCACACAGGCTAACTCTATTCATATCATACACAGGCTAACTATATCCATATCACACACAGGCTAACTCTATTCATATCACACAGGCTAACTCTATTCAAATCACACACAGGTTACCTTTATTCATAACACACACATGCTAACACTATACATATCACACACAGGCTTACTGTATTCAAATCACACACAGGCGTACTCTTTCATATCTCACACAGGATAACTCTATTCATATCACACAAAAAGTAACTCTATTCATATCACACACAGGCTAACTACATTCATATCACACACAGGCTAACTCTATTCATATCACACACAGACAAACTCTATTCATATCACACACAGACTAACTTTATACATATCACACAAAGGTTGACTCTCTTCATATTTCACAGGCTAACTCTATTCATATCACACAAAGGCTAACAATTTTTATATCTCACACAGGTTAACTATATTCATATCACACACAGACTAACTCTATTCATATCACACACAGACTAACCCTATTCATATCACACACAGACAAACTCTATTCATATCACACACAGGCTAACAATATTCATATCACACACAGACTAACTATATTCATATCACACACAGACTAATTCTATTCATATCACACACATGCTGACTCTATTCATATCACACAGGCTAACTCTATTCATATCACACACAGACAAACTCTATTCATATCACACACAGACTAACTTTATACATATCACACAAAGGTTGACTCTCTTCATATTTCACAGGTTAACTATATTCATATCACACACAGACTAATTCTTTTTATATCACACATAGACTAACTCTAATCATATCACATACAGACTAACTTTATTCATATCACATACAGGCTAACTCTATTCATATAACACACAGACTAACTCTATTCACATCACACAAAGGCTAACTCTATTCATATCACACAAAGGCTGACTCTTCATATCACACACAGGTTAACTCTATTCATGTCACACACAGGCTTAATCTATTCATATCACACACAGGCTAACTCTATTCATATCACACACAGACTAACTCTATTCATATCACACACAGACTAACTCTATTCATATCACACACAGACTAACTCTATTCATATCACACACAGGCTAATTTTATTCATATCTTACACAGGTTAACTCTATTCATATCACACAAAGGCTGAATCTATTCATATCATACACAGGTTAACTCTATTCATATCACACACAGGCTAACAATATTCATATCACACACAGACTAACTCTATTCATATCACACACAGGCTAACAATATTCATATCACACACAGACTAACTCTATTCATATAACACATAGGCTAACTCTATTCATATCACACACAGACTAATTCTATTCATATCACACACAGGCTAACTCTATTCATATCACACACAGGTTAACTCTATTCATATAACACACAGGCTTAATCTATTTATATCACACACAGGCTATCTTTTTTTATATTTCGCACAGGTTAACTCTATTCATATCACACACAGTTTAACTCTATTCATATCACACAAAGACTAACTCTATTCTTATCACACAGGCTAACTCTATTCATATCACACACATGATAACTCTATTCATATCACACACAGGTTCACTCTATTCATATCACACACAGACTAACTATATTCATATAACACACAGACTAACTCTATTCATATCTCAAACAGGATAACGCTATTCATATCACACACGGACTAACTCTATTCATATCACAAACAGGTAAAATCTATTCATATCACACACAGACTAACTATATTCATATCACACACAGACTAACTCTATTTATGTCAAACACAGGCTAACTCTATTCATGTCACACACAGGCTAACTGTATTCATATCACACACAGACTAACTCTATTCATATCACACACAGAATAACTCTATTCATATCACACACAGGCTAACTCTATTCATATCACACACAGGCTAACTCTATTCATATCTCACACAGGCTAACTATATTCATATCACACACAGACTAACTCTATTCATATCACACACAGACTTAATCTATTCATATCACACACAGACTAACCCTATTCATATCACACAGGCTAACTCTATTCAAATCACACACAGGTTACCTTTATTCATAACACAAACATGCTAACACTATTCATAACACAAACATGCTAACACTATTCATATCACACAGAGGCGTACTCTTTCATATCACACACAGGCTAACTTTATTCATATCACACACAGACTAACTTTATTTATATCAAACACAGACTAACTCTATTCATATCACACAAAGGCTGACTCTTCATAATACACACAGGTTAACTCTATTCATATCACACACAGGTGTACTCTATTCATATCACACACAGGCTAACTCTATTCATATCATACACAGGTTAACTCTATTCATATCACACACAGGCTAACAATATTCATATCACACACAGACTAACTCTATTCATATCACACACAGGCTAACAATATTCATATCACACACAGACTAACTCTATTCATATAACACACAGGCTAACTCTATTCATATCACACACAGGATAACACTTTTCATATCACACACAGGTTCACTCTATTCATATCACACACAGACTAACTCTATTCATATCACACACAGGTTCACTCTATTCATATCACACACAGACTAACTCTATTCATATAACACACAGACTAACTCTATTCATATCTCAAACAGGATAACACTTTTCATATCACACACAGGTAAAATCTATTCCTATCACACACAGACTAACTATATTTATATCCCACACAGACTAACTCTATTCATGTCACACACAGGTTAACTCTATTCATATCACATACAGGTTAACTTTATTCATATCACACACAGTTGTACTCTTTCATGTCTCACACAGGTTAACTCTATTCATAACACGCACAGGCTTACTCTATTCATAGCACACACAGGCTAACTCTATTCATATCACACAGGCTAACTCTATTCAAATCACACACAGGTTACCTTTATTCATAACACACACATGCTAACACTATACATATCACACACAGGCTTACTGTATTCAAATCACACACAGGCGTACTCTTTCATATCTCATACAGGCTAACTCTATTCAAATCACGCACAGGCTTACTCTATTCATATTACACACAGGCTAACTCTATTCATATCACACACAGACTAACTTTATACATATCACACAAAGGTTGACTCTCTTTATATTTCACAGGCTAACTCTATTCATATCACACAAAGGCTAACAATTTTTATATCTCACACAGGTTAACTATATTCATATCACACACAGACTAACTCTTTTCATATCACACACAGGCTTACTCTATTCATATCACACACAGGCTAACAATATTCATATCCGCACAGACTAATTCTATTCATATCACACACAGACTAATTCTATTCATATCACACACATGCTGACTCTATTCATATCACACAGGCTAAATCTATTCATATCACACAGGCTAAATCTATTCATATCACACACAGACTAACTCTATTTATATCACACACAGGCTAACTCTTTTTTTTTATCTCACACGGGTTAATTCTATTCATATCACACACAGTTTAACTCTATTCATATCACACAAAGGCTAACTCTATTCGTATCACACAGGCTAACTCTATTCATATCACAAACAGGTTAACTCTATTCATATCACATACAGGTTAACTTTATTCATATCACACACAGTTGTACTCTTTTATGTCTTACACAGGTTAACTCTATTCGTATCACGCACAGGCTTACTCTATTCATATCACACACAGGCTAACTCTATTCATATCACACACATGCTAACACTATTCATATCACACACAGGCTAACTCTATTCATATCACACACAGGCTAACAATATTCATATCACACACATACTAACTTTATTCATATCACACACAGGCTAACTCTTCTCATATCACACACAGGCTAACTCTATTCATATCACACACAGGCTAACTCTATTTATATCACACACAGGCTAACTCTATTCATATCACGCACAGGCTTAATCTATTTATATCACACACAGGCTAACTCTTGTCATATCTTACACAGGTTAACTCTATTCATATTACACACAGTTTAACTCTATTCATATCACACAAAGGCTAACTCTATTTGTATCACACAGGCTAACTCTATTCATATCACACACAGTTTAACTCTATTCATATCACACTCAGGTTATCTCTATTCATATCATACACAGGTGTACTCTATTCATATCACACACAGGCTAACTCTATTCATATCACACAGGCTAACTCTATTCAAATCACACACAGGTTACCTTTATTCATATCACACACATGCTAACACTATTCATATCACACACAGGCTTACTCTATTCATATCACACACAGACTAACTTTATATATATCACACAAAGGCTGACTCTATTCATATCACACACAGGCTAACAATTTTCATATCTCACACAGGTTAACTATATTTATATCACACACAGACCAACTCTATTCATATCACACACAGGCTAACTCTATTCATATCACACACAGGCTTAATTCTATTTATATCACACACAGGCTAACTTTTTTCATATCTCACACAGGTTAACTCTATTCATATCACACTCAGTTTAACTTTATTGATATTACACATAGGCTAACTCTATTCATATCACACAGGCTAACTCTATTTAAATCACACACAGGTTACCTTTATTCATATCACACACATGCTAACACTATTCATATCACACACAGGTTAACTCTATTCATGTCACACACAGACTAACTCTTTTCATATCACACACAGGCTAACAATATTCATATCCTACACAGACTAACTCTATTCATATCACACACAGGCTAACAATATTCATATCACACACAGACTAAATCTATTGATATCACACACAGACTAACTCTATTCATATCACACACAGGCTAACTCTATTCACATCACACACAGGCTAACTCTATTCATATCACACACTGACTATCTCTATTCATATCACACACATGCTAACACTATTCATATCACACACAGGCTTACTCTATTCATATCACACACAGACTAACTTTATATATATCACACAAAGGCTGACTCTATTCATATCACACACAGGCTAACAATTTTCATATCTCACACAGGTTAACTATATTCATATCACAGACAGACTAACTCTATCGATATCACATACACGCTAACTCTATTCACATCACACACAGGCTAACTCTATTCATATCACACACAGGCTTAATTCTATTTATATCACACACAGGCTAACTTTTTTCATATCTCACACAGGTTAACTCTATTCATATCACACACAGTTTAACTCTATTCATATCACACAAAGGCTAACTCTATTTGTTTCACACAGGCTAACTCTATTCATATCACACACAGGCTAACTCTATTCATATTACACACAGGTTAACTCTATTCATACCACACACAGGCGTACTCTTTCATATCTCATACAGGCTAACTCTATTCATATCACGCACAGGCTTACTCTATTCATATCACACATAGGCTAACTTTTTTCATAGCACACAGGCTAACTCTATTCAAAGCACACACAGGTTACCTTTATTCATATCACACACATGCTAACACTATTGATATCACACACATGCTAACTCTATTCATATCACACACAGACTAACTCTATACATATCACACAAAGGCTAAATCTATTCATATCATACACAGGTTAACTCTATTCATGTCACACACAGACTAACTCTATTCATATCACACACAGGCTAACAATATTCATATCACACACAGACTAACTCTATTCATATCAAACACAGACTAACTCTATTCATATCACACACAGGCTAACTCTATTCACATCACACACAGGCTAACTCTATTAATATTACACACAGTTTAACTCTATTCATATCACACACAGGCTAACTCTATTCATATTACACACAGGTTAACTCTATTCATACCACACACAGGCGTACTCTTTCATATCTCATACAGACTAACTCTATTCATATCACACACAGGCTAACTCTATTCATATCACACACAGGCTAACAATATTCATATCACACACAGACTAACTCTATTCATATCACACACAGGCTAACAATATTCATATCACACACAGACTAACTCTATTCATATCAAACACAGACTAACTCTATTCATATCACACACAGGCTAACTCTATTCACATCACACACAGGTTAACTCTATTCATATCACACAGGTTTACTCTATTTATATCACACTGGATAACTACTCTACAATTCATATAACACACAGGCTAACTAATCACGATTAATTTATATCACACGCAGGCTTACTCAATTTATATCACACAGGCTAACTAACTACGGTTTATTCATATCATAAACAGGCTAAATATACACGCTAAATC
Organism: Biomphalaria sudanica; assembly: GCA_036873155.1. Classification (NCBI taxonomy): domain Eukaryota; kingdom Metazoa; phylum Mollusca; class Gastropoda; family Planorbidae; genus Biomphalaria; species Biomphalaria sudanica. The sequence continues at coordinate 183,683 of JAZGLO010006557.1, read as the reverse complement.
TATATCACACACAGGCTAACTACTCACGCTCTATTAAAGTGAAACACGTGAGTGAGTTTCCTCCTCGGTTTGAACCAAATATTAAAGTACATATTGCAGAGGTAAGCACTTAACTAAGTGTAGAGTCATGACAGAGTATTAATTAAGAGATGAGGGCGTAAAATGTGCCACCTTGACAACTAGTGACATCAAGGATGAGAGCGTGTAGGCGAAAGAGCAAACATCAGTGCCATGACACCAAAATGAAGAATAAAGAAGCTGTGCTTAGTATGCTTTAAAGTAAATTAAATAAACTATTCTCGAAAAATAATCTCCATATGCTTGTAGAAAGAAAGATCTCTTATGTGACTTTCAAACTAAAAGAGTTAGGGTGAGCGTTGTATATACATGATTTGAAACTTGTCTCAAGTAATAATTAATAAATAAAAAGTAATAGTAATGTAAAGTAATAATGAAAAAGAAAATTTCTTCTTCACAAAATAAATTCACTAGAATCGGTATGATCAAATAATATGAAAGAAACAATCAAGGCGAATGTAAGTCTGAAACTGCTGTGTGCTGTCCGACCATAGTGCAGCGCAGGCATTCATCTTATTTGTATAAGATGAACCATATTCGTTTCTGGACTGAAAGAATCATATATGCATGTTAAATAAACTTCATGATATGGCCAAGGAACATCCATCAATAAAAACAAGGTCATAAAGACAGTTTGTGTGTAGGCACAAACTCAAAATCGGCCCCCGAAGTGGTCCACCCAGGCAGGTAAAAAGGCAGGTTTCAATATTTTCTATCAACTCACTCTGTGTTTCTGGTATAAATCTACAATCAACTCACTAGGTGTTTCTGGTACCAATCTTCTATCAACTCACTCTGTGTTTCTGGTACCAATCTTCTATCAACTCACTCTGTGTTTCTGGTACCAATCTTCTATCAACCCACTCTGTGTTTCTGGTATAAATCTTCTATCAACTCACTCTGTGTTTCTGGTACAAATCTTCTATCAACTCACTCTGTGTTTCTGGTACCAATCTTCTATCAACTCACTCTGTGTTTCTGGTATAAATCTTCTATCAACTCACTCTGTGTTTCTGGTACCAATCTTCTATCAACTCACTCTGTGTTTCTGGTACCAATCTTCTATCAACTCACTCTGTGTTTCTGGTACAAATCTTCTATCAACTCACTCTGTGTTTCTGGTACCAATCTTCTATCAACTCACTCTGTGTTTCTGGTTTAAATCTTCAATCAACTCACTCTGTGTTTCTGGTACAAATCTTCTATCAACTCACTCTGTGTTTCTGGTATAAATCTACAATCAACTCACTGTGTGTTTCTGGTACCAATCTTCTATCAACTCACTCTGTGTTTCTGGTATAAATCTTCTATCAACTCACTCTGTGTTTCTGGTACAAATCTTCTATCAACTCACTCTGTGTTTCTAGTACCAATCTTCTATCAACTTACTCTGTGTTTCTGGTACCAATCTTCAATCAACTCACTCTGGGTTTCTGGTATAAATCTTCAATCAACTCACACTGTGTTTCTGGTACAAATCTTCTATCAACTCACTCTGTGTTTCTGGTACCAATCTTCTATCAACTCACTCTGTGTTTCTTGTATAAATCTTCTATCAACTCACTCTGTGTTTCTGGTATAAATCTTCAATCAACTCACTCTGTGTTTCTGGTACAAATCTTCTATCAACTCACTCTGTGTTTCTGGTACCAATCTTCTATCAACTCACTCTGTGTTTCTGGTATAAATCTTCTATCAACTCACTCTGTGTTTCTGGTACCAATCTTCTATCAACTCACTCTGTGTTTCTGGTACCAATCTTCTATCAACTCACTCTGTGTTTCTGGTACAAATCTTCTATCAACTCACTCTGTGTTTCTGGTACCAATCTTCTATCAACTCACTCTGTGTTTCTGGTATAAATCTTCTATCAACTCATTCTGTGTTTCTGGTACCAATCTTCTATCAACTCACTCTGTGTTTCTGGTATAAATCTTCAATCAACTCACTCTGTGTTTCTGGTACAAATCTTCTATCAACTCACTCTGTGTTTCTGGTATAAATCTTCAATCAACTCACTCTGTGTTTCTGGTACAAATCTTCTATCAACTCACTTTGTGTTTCTGGTATAATTCTTCAATCAACTTACTCTGTGTTTCTTGTATAAATCTTCTATCAACTCACTCTGTGTTTCTGGTACCAATCTTCTATCAACTCACTCTGTGTTTCTGGTATAAATCTTCAATCAACTCACTCTGTGTTTCTGGTATAAATCTTCAATCAACTCACTCTGTGTTTCTGGTATAAATCTTCAATCAACTCACTCTGTGTTTCTGGTACAAATCTTCTATCAACTCACTCTGTGTTTCTGGTATAAATCTTCAATCAACTCACTCTGTGTTTCTGGTACAAATCTTCTATCAACTCACTCTGTGTTTCTGGTATAATTCTTCAATCAACTTACTCTGTGTTTCTTGTATAAATCTTCTATCAACTCACTCTGTGTTTCTGGTACCAATCTTCTATCAACTCACTCTGTGTTTCTGGTATAAATCTTCAATCAACTCACTCTGTGTTTCTGGTATAAATCTTCAATCAACTCACTCTGTGTTTCTGGTACAAATCTTGGCCACGTTATTTCTCTCACTTCCCAGTCTCAGATCAAGTGGAAAGTTTGCACAATTATTCAATGTGGATTAAAGCACATATATCAATAAAAACAAATAACCAATTCGTTAATTAGTGATAATTAATTATTTTTTAAATATAGAATATGGAAATAAATCTTGCAGTACTGAGATATATGGCAGTAATTTAATGGTTCTTTAACTTAAGACTTGTTTTTTTTTTATATTTATTTTTATTGTTTTGTATCTAGATAAAGAGCACCTACTAACTACTTTTTCTCTCGTGACCCGCTAAAAAAAAATTTTTATAAAAAAAAAAAGCAGTTATAAAAATAACAATAATAAAAATAGCTATTTCCAGTCGCAGGTGTCTCTTGCAATGGACACATGATAAAGGTGCTGAACAGCTGATGACCCAAAATTAAGTCACTAGCAGAGATGACTAAATGAAGAGTATATAGGATTGTGAATTCATGGTACTTTGGTGTCAACTTACAAATAAAATTAATAATTTGTATATAATAATTTTTTTCTATCAGCATTATCTTTATATCAACATTAGAATGCCAACATTGGACAGCCACTAGCTGACCTCAAGATGTATGTCAGTGATGCTGATGTGACAGAGAACTCAGAACAGAAAGACATTCACAAATGCAGACAAAATCAATACACTGGCCAAGGGGTACGTTGAAAGGCAAGACTTAAGTCCAACGTTATCACTGACATTTAAGGACTGACATTGTATTTTTACAACAGATAGCCAGTAACTCCTCACGTTGACAAAACTAACTACGTTTTTTTTTAAATCGCATTTCATTTCAGGCTTCTGGTCATAATATTATTGTGCCAAACGGTGATTGTCTGATCTTGCTAGAAGTACCGGTGGACTATGAAAGAGGACCTCGACAATACTATATAAATGTTACAGTACAGGTATGAAGTCTTGGATCCAGAATGGGAAGGACCAGTATACACTGTATAAACATAACTCTAATCCCAGTAAAACCTAACCCTACTTCAAGCATTGTCTTAGATTTCGAAGAGTAAGGCTTAGTGCAGTATATCACGTGACTTTTAGTCCCACCTTTCATGTAGACAATATATTACATTCCAACAAACACAATAGACCTATCTGACAACATATTACATTCCAACAAACACAATAGACCTATCCGACAACATATTACATTCCAACAAACACAATAGACCTATCCAACAACATATTAAATTTCTTTTCGCCATCTGCGACTGGCAGCAGATTTTTTTTTGGTCTCAAAGGTGCATCCAGCGGCCTTTGTGAGTGACCTCCAGCTGTCACGTTCTGAGGCCGCATGCTATGTCAGCTAAGGCAAGTTGGCGCCTAAGCTGGTCTTTTAAGCGTTTCCGTGAGGCACCTCTGTTACGTCCACCACCTTTTAGCTCACCAAAAAAGACAGCCCTTGGCATACTTTATTCTCCCATACGGGATACGTGCCCTGCCCAGCGTAACTGTCGGACCATAAGAAGTCCCTCTATACTGTCCATACCGGCGTTCGCTCGGGCATCGCTGTTTGTAGTGCGGTCTTGCCATCGTATGTCTATGATGGAGCACAAGCATCTTTGGTGAAAGCGTGGCCAAACGTGGCCAAAATCCTCCACAAACCGTTGCGACTGACCGTGTCGAAAGACTTGGTGACGTCCACAAATGCATCGTATAGGTTTAAGTTCTGCTCTTTGCATTTTTCTTGTAATTGTCGAAGAACAAATATCATGTCAGGTGTACCTCTACCGGCTCTGAAGCCACATTGACTCTCAGATAACACCTCGTCCACAAAAGAGTGGGTTAGTCATTCGAGTAATACTCGAGCAAAGATTTTTTCTGCTACTGAAAGAAGTGCAATGCCTCGATAGTTGAAGCAGTTAGACTTTTTACCATTTTTTTATTGTTCAGGTGGGACCACGCACTTCTACCAGCATAGAGCGAACAAGTCTTTTAGCCTCGCGGTTAGGGCGACACCACCCATTTTAAATATTTCAGCCGGAAGTCCATCAGAGCCAGATGCTTTGTGTTTTTTGAGTTTATGAATTACTGTTTCAGCTTGCTCAAATCTCGGTGAGTCGTCGAGCTCCTCTCTCATAATTTTCTGAGAAATATTTGCCAGCGATTTCTCTAATGCGTGCCTTTTGTCACCAAATAGCAGATTGTAGTGTTCTGTCCAGCGATTTAGTATATCCGCCTTGCTAGTTATTAGGGTGGAACCATCGAAGGATCTTAGCGGTGCTGTAGTCTGGTAAGTTGGGCCATAGGCACATCAAAGCGACTCATAGCAAGAGCGTGTGTCACCAGTGTCAGCATGTCTCTGCATGTGTACGGACAGCTCAAGCCATCAGTTATTTTTTAGTTACCTGACCTGCGTTGTCATTACGGTTAGCAAGAAGAGAACGATAGTAGTTGTGCTTTTTCTTGAACAGTTCTTGAATTTCTACATTGTTCTCATTGAATCAGTCTCTGTTGGGTTTACTGCAGTATCCCACGACTTTGGCCGTCACGTCCTGAAGTATGGGTTTTAGCTGGCTCCAGTAACTCACTTGATCATCGTCCTGGGGCTTTAGGAGATCAGCTTCGATAGTACTCTGAATCGCTCTAGTACATTAGCCAGCCTATCAACATTTAGCTTCTTTGCCCTAGATAAGCCATCTTTTTTACCATCTTGATGGCTATGTTCAGCTTCGTCCGAACAAGACGATGGTCGGTGTAACAGTCGACGCTCGGCATTACTCTAGTGTGCACCACATCGCACTGTCTCACTATTATGTAATCCGACAGGTTCTGGTTATTTCAGCATAGATGCATCCATGTGGTCTTAAAACCGATTTTTGTTGAAAAAATGTGTTGAAAATTGCAAGCTTTGCTTCAGAGCAGAGTTCTAACAGAAAACGGCGTTATCGTTGCAGATACCAAAACCATGTCTACCTAGGACACCCGGCCAAGTGCTGTAGTCGTTCCCCTCTCGAGCGTTGAAGTCACCCATGTCAGTAGTATCCACCTTGCACAGGACTCTTCTCAGATCACCGTCGAGTCTTTCTTTGCTGTCAGGTTCTGCCTGCAGCGTGGGAGCGTATTATATATTAGGGTGCACCGGATAGTCGCTCCGGCTCCGGCTTCTGCCGAATATTCGGCATTTTTTACTATCCGGTGCTATTCGGCCCCGGTCGGATATCACTACCGGATAGTAAACCGGATAGTAAAAAATACACCTATTTAATATGCATAAAGTGGACCTCGTTCCATTAATGTCTGTTGTAGAATGTATTAATGTTTATATTAAAACAAAATAATCTGCTTAAAAAATAGAGCCATTATGAATATGCACCAAACATCGTTTATTATAAAGACAAGGAATGTTAATAACTTAATATAAATAGAAATGAAACTTTACATCATAAATGCGCTTTACATACAGAGCAGCAATGGCTGACACTTTTTTCAATTTGTCTTGACCTTTGAGTAGGTTAGTTAACATGTTAAAATTCTACATTCCTTGACTACGTCATGCTGACCAGACGTCTGTCTAGCTGTGCGGGTATATCTCCAGAGGTAGAGATGAACAACTCCCACCCCTTTTATTTGTTTAGTCCATCACATTGAGTTTTTTTATAGGCATGTTACCATAAGTTAAATGCGATGGACGTAGGTTTAATGTCAGCGTATTGACACCCCTCTAGAGGTCACACCTTTCGAGGGAACTGAGTTTGTTTATTTAGTAGTTAATCTTTATTACGGGGGCTGGACTACCATAGCCACACCTCTAAGGTAACCAGGTATATTTCCAGATGAACAACTCCCTCCCCCTTTTATTTGTTTAGTCCATCACATTGAGTTCATTGATTGACAGGTGACCACAAGTCAGATACGATGGACGTAAGCACTCTCTAGAGGTCACACGAGGGAACTATGTTTGTTTAATTAGTAGTTAATCTTAATGGGGGGGGGGGCTGGACTTTAAGCCAAATATCTACACGGGTATCCGGACAAAGAGTTTGCTTATTTGGAGAAAAATCTTAATCACGTAGTTGGGCTAGAGGCCACACCTTTTCAAGTGTGCCGAGTTACTTTGACATTAATCTCAATTATTAAGCTGGACTAAAGATCACACACACCTAAACGAGTGACCTTTAGCTACACAGAACACAAACCGCGAGATTATATAGCCCAGTAAGCCAGTAACTAATTATTTTGTAGAAGACACGACCAGGGTTATCTTTAAATGGAGAGCTAAACACCCCCTACTCTTTATTTTATTTCTTTGGTCCTTGACACCCAATTTATTGATAGACATTGGCCATTTTTTAAGCCAGAATGAAAAAACACAACGTGCTAACAAAGGATATTACACTGTCAATAAATATTACGGTTAAATAATTTTTCTAACGTGTTAACTTGAATATTATTCCTGCAAATATGTGTCTTGATTTGATAATAATATTCTTAATAATTTGTGACAGTCAATAAACTATTACTATTTTTAATTATTACTTTTTTTTTTACTTAAGATGCGTACTTAGCCACTGTTTATCAGGCTAGGACGACTTTTACACATAAATAACGGAAAACCTTACAGTAAATTTTAAAATTGCATAAATAAATTGAATAATAGTACCGCAGTTAGATCTAGCAAACAAAGAAACAATATGCTGGAGCGTAAAAAAAACAACCCTTGACCTCTAACTAGTGGATGGATATAATATATCTATATGCTTGACTGACCATGCCAATGTGTTATCTTTTTGACTGACACCCAACTCTATTGCGTGCGTATGCTTAAGGAAAAAACAATGCTTGATGGTTAACACAAACAACAATACACACTACAATAACTGCTAATTAGGACTACATGTTTAGGCTCACTAGGTATATCTGACCAGGTTGTTGGTCTGAAATTCATGAACACATACATCCGACCACTATACAAGGTGGATTGCACTTTACTTATGAGATTTACATTAGTAACTAGTTAAATATATACTAACATTATTTACATTGACCTTCCTACACACATCTTTTACAGTTGGTGGCATCGTACATACACACAGACACACTCATGCTATAAAGATTTTTAGAAATACTGTAAAGCTTGAATAAATCAATCAGTAATAGAGTTTAAAACAATAACATATATAAAAGGAAAAAAAATAAAACCAACCAATACAGGTATTTTATTTAACAGTTTCGTAAAATGTTCAGCAACACGAGCTGTTAACAAGACACCTAGGTATCCGGCTCCGGCCGAATATCAAATTTTACTATCCGGTCATATCCGGCCCCGGCCGGAATATCTAAAAGTACTATCCGGTGCACCCCTAATATATATATATATATATAAATATATATATATATATATATGTAGCACTCCCAATTGAGAAATTATAACAAGAGTTACCAATTTCTTAAACTAATTTTACGAATGATTTGTTTAAATTTTGCAAACATCCGTTTACATCACAACATTTCACCACAAATGTATATTTGTACTTAATATGAAGTTTATAACTGTTTAACTCTTGTGCATAATTTTCCGGAACCATAGAACTATAGCTTACTAGGTGTTACCTTTGTGACTGCTGTTAAATTACAGTCAAAAAGCATCGACCTGTTCTAACACTTAATAATTTTCAAACCAAAAAAAAAAGCATGTTCACAGATGAATGTAATTCTAAATAATGTGAAAGTTTAGCAGGAATTTTTTATAGCGAAAATACAGCTTCTGTCACCATGAACTTCCGCGAAATAACACAGAAACTTCTCTTTCAGGTCATAATTTGCTAGGAGGTATGTTCTTTAGAGCTGAGTAGGCTTCTGCATTAGCCTAAATGATGAGATGAGGGTATTGAAAACTGGTCACAAGTTGCTGACGTCTTAAAATTTGCTTTCAAATTCTACAATCAAGGAATCCAAAAAGTTTTGTACTTTTCAACCATTTCACTAGAAATCGTTTCATCTTTCAAAGCCTAATGTCACTTGCTGCCCTCATGAAATTGAATAGCTTGGTTTGAAAAGGTTTAAGATGGACAAACATTTCATGTGCAAACAACAAACTGCAATGTTCCCGATGATAAACATGACGTCTTTCTTCAACTCTTCATTAGAAATATTAGTAACAAAGTCACAGTCAAGGATCCTAGCAATTTTTTCTTGATATTCCATATTCTTCTAATGCTAGGCCAGCGGATACTACTGTGTTACCGAACATCGTAATGTTTTGTTTCCAAATCTTCAAGTACTTTTCGGAACTGCCAGTCAAGGCCGGCCTTAGAGAACTGGAGGCACTAGGCGAAGTGAATTTGGTGGCCCCAAATAAAACATAAAAAAATATAAATTAACTGTGAAAAAAAAAACTAAAACTATGCAGCTTATTAAAAGCCTAGTCTACTTCAACAAAAACAGTGAGGACAACAAGTTTCGCTATTTTTCTCTAAAATATTAAAATACATATCCTGTGCGAGGCTCCCAATAATGCCTTTAATATGAATATGATATATCGATTATAATTATTTGAATGGTATTCAATGCAGATTTGTGTAAACTTTCCCTTACTGAGTTTATGGTTGGGATATTGCTCTTTTTAAATATTTTATTATAAGGCCCGTTTTTCTCAGTCAACGCAGGGTCTCCATCAGTTGTTGCCCTTGCCATCTTGTACAAGCCAACCCAACCTTTTCAACACAGTTTTTCATAGCATTGAATAAATACTGGCCTCAGCTTGTGTCTTCGTCTGAATTTTTCGAAATATTGCCGTTTAAAAAAATCTTCATTTACTTTGAACTTTTTAGAATGACGTTTAGAGAAAATGTTTCTTTAGCTTCTTCCATTATAAGTGATAAGAATCAAAAGTTTCAATAATTTCTATAGATATTTACAATTATTTATTTTTAATATATTTGCATTTTTATTTGTGTAATGTGTGGGCACACCTGATTTCTTTGTGTGTCCGCGGGTCGCATAAAACACTTCGGCGGGCCGCATGTGGTCCGCGGCTCGTAATTTGCCCACCCCTGATCTAGAGTCATCTAACGGTAGCCTGAGCGACATCAGTCAGTCTGAGTGACCAACAGGGATATCTAGTAGTTTCTTGGCAACAGATTGTTTAATCATGAAAGCCACTCCCGATTGCCTGTGCTCCTCGGGGCCTCTTCCAGACCAGTATAGGGTGTAGCCAGCCCCCCTTTCAGTCAGCGACCCTTGGTTCGCCAAGCAAACCTCACTAAGGGCAGCTATGTCTACATCTAGCCGAGCCAATTCTAGTGACATCAGACAATATATTATATTCGAACAACCACAAGAGGCCTATAAGCCAATATATACATTCAAACAACCACAAGAGGCCTATCAGACTATATATTACATTCAAACAATCATAAGAGGCCTATCAGGCTGTATATTACATTCAAACAACCACTAGAGGCCTATTAGACTATATATTACATTTAAACAACCACAAGAGGCCTATAAGGCTATAAATTACATTCAAACATTCACAAGAGGACTATCAAAAGGATTAAGTCTCATGCCCTTCCAAAAGGTGAAGAAAAAAAAAAGATTAGCGTACGCTTCAACACAAATTCTTGGCCCGTGAATTCTAGTATCCCAGATACGAAATATGCTGCATCGAATTAGTTGATAGGCTATATGATTGGAAAACCTTCCAGGAAAAAGAAGAAGAGGCAGACAGAAAAAGCGATGGGCCTGCCATTGAAAGAGGTTCTAAGGCAAAAGACAGGGAGGAATAGAGAAAGACGGTTGACAAATCTTGCATGGTGCCCCAACGGTCCAAAAGACTAAGGGATAGGTTGAGGAAAAAGGTAATGATATGAGGTCCAGTTAAGGTGCGATTTTCCCTACTGCCCCTTCCATTGTTCCTCCAATGTAAGAAGAACTACATGTATGTTAAAGTTTTAGTAGTTAATACACCTGATCGCTACTACCAACCCTACACTGGATACTGACTACTACTGACTCATTTACTCATCACGAAATCTCTGGACTCACCGGCAAAATAGTCCACAATCTGTAGAGAGCAATTCCTGTATGTATGTACATGTGTGTATCATGGGTGTAGCCAGGATTTTTTTTCGAGGGTGGGGGGATTTATAATCCTACATCTAAGATAAAAATTTTGAATAATTTTGATGTAATTTAGATAAGATTTAAATAAAGTAAAAAGGCCTCTATAATCTATCAATAGACTGAATGCAACATTAAATTTAAAAATAGAAGATTAGTTTTAGTATATTATAAAATTGCAAAGTTGATCTAGATCATAGACTTATATATACTACTCTAGACTGGACATGGAGACTTTTTAACACTATAAGCCCCGCTGAAGGAAAGTTTAAACTCAAAACCCCTTTGGCTACGCTCATAGAATTTTGGCGTGTTATTTGCTTTTTTTATATTGAAGAGGGGGGTTTAAAATCAAAACATTCCTTAGATGTGCTCTTGGAATATGGGGATTGTCGTTTGCATTTTTTTTTTGTTTTGTTTTATAGAAGAGGGGCATTTAACTGCAAAACCCCTGCTAGATTCTTTTTAAAACTCAAAACCCCTTTGGCTGTGCTGGATCAAGTGATGGTTTAGTATTAAAATCTCACTTAAATAAATAAAATAAAATCAAAGCAAAAATCAGTCACAAAATTCCGACCCCCCTCCCCCGCAGGGGGGATTTCATTTCGTATATATATTCTAAAACGGTTCGAACGATTTTCTTTAAAATCTCAAGGTCTATATGCATAAATGAGAAAAAAATTCTCAACTCATTGGCAGCAAGGGGGAAAACTCGAGATCAACCATTAAATCGTTAAATTAATTTTGGCTACACAGCTTTTATGGATGAAAGTAATTCGAATGATCGAAAGTAAAAAACTTGAAACCACTTACGCCACTACAGCAAAAAAAGGGAAAAAAACTTTTACGTCACTGGCTTATTGCAGTACACTAAAACATTTCTTTTCAAACATGAATAAGTTTTAAGGAATCAATAGGATAATTAACATCTGCGCGCCATCTTATTGTAGGTACTATTCATCTCCATACCAAAATAAAAGCCACCTATACGCTCCGCCATTAACGTGTAAACAATTTATAAATCACGCAAAACACAATCATCATTAAAAGACCTCGGCAAATCTTATTTCATAATAAATCAATCTACATGTGTTTGTAAGAGTGGTACTTCTTTAATAAACTACCATTTTAATACAATTCATCTTCAAATCTGTTTTTTTCGAAACATAGTAGAACTACTCATTATAAATTATAAGTCTTTATTTGGATTTTTCAGGATAATGGAGGATTGGAGGCCACAGCTATCATACAAATCATCATAGACAATGAAGATGACGGCCCACCGGTTTTTGTTTGTGATCATTCTTGCACTGGTTGCGGTAATGGGCATTATGCTGCATTTATCACATCTTTAACTACGGTCAGTTTCTACCTCTTTTCTTTGCAAATACAAATATTTTTGGTCCTTACGAAAAATAAAAACAAATTCGCTCCTCCCAGCCTTTCATGTTAGGACCTCGTTCAACCCACAATAGGGGGGGGGGGGGGTGCGTTCATAAACGCCAAGTACGATGTGACTAATTCGACAATTTTTTTAAATTTCATTCTATGGTATCTAGTTACAGTACTGTCGTTTTTTATAGTTGTTTGCTTTGGTAAAAAGAGAAAAAAACAATCAAATGTCCCACGATGTTACGTCTTTGTCCAAGGAAGATAGCAGCGGAGCTTGAATTCGGGACCAGCGATAGTCCAAAGCGCACACACTATCTGGACAACGGATGAAACAAAATAACGAAAATTGAGGTCGTATTTGAATTCTATATTCCTTTTTTTTTTTTAGGGAATCATCAGAAATATGTTACCCAACAAAATGTCAGCAGTGGATCCTGATCAGGGAGTAGTACAATACACAATTATTTCAAGTAAATTTTACATAAACAGATTAGTTTTTTCACTAGAGTAATTATTATAACATTTGCTAATATGATGAGGAGTTACATTTTAAAAAATGAGTAAGATACATATATGGTAGCAGTTCCCAATTCCTTTTTTACGAAGGTTATTTTTAACTATTTTAACCATCAAATTTAAATTAAAAAAAAAATGCGACATTTATTTTATGACCATATTTGTTTTGTTTTATTTGAATATTAACAAATAAAATATAAAAATACTTTTTCAAAAGACAATTCCTCCTTTATAAAGCTGATGGTTTTGTAAGAGTGTTTACTTTGCTTCTTATAACTAATTACGATACATTTACAAATGGGAACATTTCTTTTTCACGCACCTATTCCTTCCTTCCCCCCCCCCACAGACACACACCTACATAAAATTCTGGTTACGCCCATGTATAATTCTACTCGGAGTATAGGCCTATAAAATTATTACTTGGTAATATATATCTTGAATTAGAAACAAAAATATTTAAAAAATGATTTTTTTAAAGATAAAACATCCATTATTAAACTTAAAAAATAATAAAATAATTTTAAAATAATAATTAAAAAAATATTTGGTTCAAACTGGGTATCGAACACCGTCAGTTGCTTGAACGTATGATGTTTCTGATTCGGACAGCAGGCAATGCGATTATTTATTGTTATGCTCATTATTTGGACATCTAGGTCTAACACTAAACCTAGACTTCTGATTTAGAAGTCTAGATTCCAAGGTTACCAGACTTCCGGCAAAACTAGAATTCTGGATCTATTTGATGATATGGTACAGAAGATTCCAGTATGGTTATATAGTTAAAGACTTAGAAACCTAAAGAACAGTAGTCTAGACTCTAGACTGAATTCTTTATAAGGCGGTGCGCAAAATGTTCTATTTGTTCATACCTCTTTAGTTAATAAATAATATTATATGCTGGAATTTCCACTAACATGTGTTAAAGATATAGTTTTCCAGACCAAATTTAATTTTAAGATAATTGTATTTTCAAAAATTATAACGGTCAAACCAGAGTGTTCCCTGTATGGCCAACTAGCTAATATTTTTTTTACCCAAAGATATACATACACTTTCAAATTTCTTGGAAAATCGTTAGAGCCGTTTTCAAGACCCGTGTCCACACTACCAACAACCTTTTTGAATCAATGAAGCTAATATGAGGGAATAAAAACAACTTTTACCCCACACCAGGTACACCAGTTGAAAGCACATCCCATGTCACTATTAACTATACTACAGGAGAATTTAATATCGTCATCCCATTTAGTGACTTGACAATCTCAACAGCAATATTCTTTATCGAGGTAAGCAAGCCTATATATTTGCATGACAGTCAATGTATATGACTAGAAGCGAAACCTTCTATTGAATGAAATAAGATAATATTATTTTATTGATTAAAAACGAATGGCGTTCAGTTTGGCTACTATTGGCCACCTCAGTATTATTACTATTTTAATATAGACGCAAACGTAAAATACATAAAAATATATTTTAAAAAGACAGCTATACACAACCAACGCTTGATCAAGCTCCTATGTACTTCTCGGTAACGAAAAATGACCTCGAAACACTGACTGACTGAGAGGGTATTAAATGTGTTTAAAAATTTCTCTCTGAATATAGTAGTTTGTTTTCTGATTGTGCACCTCAGAATTAAACATTTTTGTGTCCGTGCTTTAGATTTGAAATGTTTTTTAGCGGCCCCCGTAAGGGGAATAAGCCACTATTAAGTTTGTGCCAAATGTCCGTCTGTCCGTCTGTCACACTCAGCTCTCAAAAACTAAAAGAGATGAAAAATATTATTTCATCATTAAATGCTGCTAGAAAAGTTTAGGAGCAACGGCTACTTTTGGTTTTCTAAAAGCAAACCGTTTAATTTATAAAATTAATTATGCAAGCGATTTTATCATAAAAATACACAGATTCTAAAACAATTGCGTAAATGTAAGGGAGGCAATGTTACAATATGCTAACAAGGCTGGACTATTTTCTTGTATCTTCAGTATCACTAAGTCAAAAATATTTATAAAATGTACAGGAAATGTTTACAACAAATATAAATAATAGTTAAGGATGTTTTTCCTGGTCAACTAGCTGCTAAAATTAAAAGAAAACATTTCTGTTTGTTTATAAAGGCTAATAATGCACTTTGTATGTAAATATCGCGCACATTTTTTAAAATGGACTTTTTATGCCGCGACTTTCGTGCGGTAGCGTAACGTCGCAACAGGACAATAGGCTAAACCAATTCCTTAAACTTTTTTAAAAAATCAGATTTTATTTATTTTTTGTTTAGTGCCCCCCATCCGAATAAAAGATTATTTTTGTGTGTTTTGTCTGTTGGTCGATCTGTCCGTCACGATTAGATTAACATATAACACTAGAGGCTATTGTAAATCTGATTTAACCTTTAATTTTTCATTCAGAAATTTTGCAGTAGTATTAAGTATCTATGATAGATTGTTCCGGATGTTTTGTGAAAAACAAATCAATGCCAATGAATATTTATTTGCTCTTCTAACTTATATTACATTTTATTTCTATGCTTAAACGTTGCAAGAAACACACGATCTTTAATATATTGTTCTGGTTTTTTAATGTAAATAGCATATAAATGCTAAAAAAAAATATCTATACTGATTTATATTTCATTAACTATAATGTTGTTCCGGATATTGTTTTAAAAAAATAAATTATGTCAAATGATTGTTTAAAATCGCATAATTGACTAATATTACACATATTCTTTGACACTACGTCACTATAGTTTATTTATCAATATCAATTGTTCCGAATTTTTAATTTAAACAACTTTATGTCAAATAATTATTATTTTTTTCAAAAATATCGACAATAGGTTATTATGGATTTTAAAATAAGAAAGTAATTTACTAGAAACGATTATTGAAAATCAATTTTTAGACTTATTTTACAGTTAATTTTCTTGCCGAAACATAATAAAAGTTGTTTAATCGTTATAGAATGTTCCGGATTTTGTTTCGAAAAAGAAATCGACTTAATTTTCTAACAAATCTTCGCCAAAAATGATCCGAATTTTATATGAAAAAACTAATAACGCTAATAAATCTTTGAAATCCCTCTTCTAATAAATAAAACAAATAATTTTCTCATTTACGAAAATTGGTTGTTCTGATTTTTTATGAAAAATAGTTTAGCTCTATTTATGTAAAATCGTAAAGTATGGTTTGAAAAAAATCTCCATAAGGCTATGGTACATCATAACAGACCATCCCACAAATTTAATTAACGACATTTGATTAATCTGGAATTCTTATTTTCTCTTACTATAAATATATAAACATCCGGAACAATCTATTATAGAAACTTAAAACTAATGCGATGTTTCGGAAGGGAAATTAAATTTTAATCAGATTTTCAATAGCTTTTAGTCTTTTTTTTCTCGCTATTAACATAACGGACTGACAGACAAAACAAAAAAAAAGCGTCTTTAATCCTTTATATATATATAAAGTCTAACTAGCCCATCAAATGAAATGCTAAAAGAACAAACTCGGTGCACCAATGTCTATAATCCCTTGAGAAGCTGCTCGTAAAGATTAAAGATGACATTTTTTAGTCTAACTAGGACGTGTGACGTAATGGAATTTTTTTCCTTTGACCTCATATGGAGTTAATTCTTTAAATGAAATGCTCAAAGAAATCACTCGGTGCACCAATGTCTATGAACCCTCAACAAGCTGCTCGTATAGATGATATTTTTTAGTCTAACTAGGCTGTGTGACGTAGTGGATTTTTTTTCCTTTGACGTCATATGGAATAAATTCTTTAAATGCTAAAACAACTCGGTATAGTAATGCTTATTAAACCTCGTAATGTTACTTGCATTTTAAAAAGACAATAGCTAGATTTAGATATAATCTAGATTTTTTACACTAGATCTAGATTTTTTTCTTACACGAGCTAGATTTTTAAAACTAGATTTAGATTTAAGTTCTAATTAAAATCATTATAGAATCTAGATTTAGAATTTCTTGGTCTAGTTTAGAATGTTTGTAGTTTTACATGTTTCGGATGTTCCTTCAGAGTTGTAATCCAAACCTCCCGTAGGACGACGGGGGACGGGAGCGGGCAGAGTTTGAACCTGGGACCATCGATGACTCCAAACGACAGCCCAGCGCGCAAACCGCACTACCAGACAGCCATGATTTAGACTAGATCAAGATCTATAATTTTAATTTCTAGGATTAAAGTGTAGATTTTTATTTATAAAGTCTAGATTGTCAATATGTCAATATTGCAATGTTATAAAATTCTAAAAATAAACTACTATTTCAATATAGTAGATATAGATATTGAGAGTGCTAAATTAGTAGTTTAATTTAGGTAGATTTACATCCTCATTCGAGTTTCATTTAGGCTTAAATGAAAATGCTCAATACCAAAAGATTATCTAAAATCGCTCTTCTGACATATTGTACATATCCGGTAGTTGTCATTCCGTAATGTGTAGGTATAGTAACAATAGTAGGCTATTAGTTTGTAACCAGTTTGTCATTAGATTAAGAGCGATGCCTGGTCGTGCGGTTAGCGCGCAGGACTGATTATCTCTACGGTCTCGGTTTCATACCCTGCTCGATGCCATCCTGAGTCGACCAGCGAATATGCGGATCCGACAGGGATCCGTCTCCCACGGGGGCCGCCTCTGAGTTTGTGTTGCCACACAAACTCTCTTAGTAATCTTGTTTCTTCAAGTTATGCTTTCTTTAAATAGTTTATATTGAGAAATAAAAGTACAATAATTTTTTGTTAACAGATAAGAAATGAACCTGTGTCACTACAGTCAAACATGTTCAAGACTTCTCAATTTTCTGTAGCGACCATAGCTCTGATAATTTCACCACATGAAACTGTCATTCGCAAGGAACTAGGTTCATATGAAGCATCAATACCAGAGGCCACAACATCATCGTTCATTGTCATGGCAGTTCTTCTCTCAGCACTTATTGCTTCGGCTTTGGCGTTCACTGGATTTTTGTTGCAACTAAAACATCCACAAAAGATTTTCAGTGAATAGGAATATGTCAAAGTGAAAGCTGGGAGCAATCCAAGCAATAAAAATTTAAGCACCGAAGCATAGAAAATTACATTGTTTTTGTTTTTGAACTGTAGTACATTAAAAAATATTATCAAATTTTAATCAATGATGCTTAAATGGAATCACAAAAACAAAAACAAAAATGCCCCGAAATAAAAGAAGCCAAGTAAATTACTAGTGATGACCATTTTTCAGAAATAGATTTTTAAAATCGATTTAAACTAGACTAATGGTTAAACTCAAAGACCCTTCCTCAAAACATATAACAAATCAATTATTTACTAGGTGAAAGCCACAAATCACATCTATCTTTATAGTTTGTTGCCTTGAATGGTTGTGAAGGCTCGTTTGGGTTGGGTTGGATCGCTGGCGAGCCACTCAAAACCCCTGTTTAGCGACACACTTTCTGCCTGCCGTAATGTTCAAAAAATACTTAATTGTTTACACTTTCTATCAAACTTTTCGCATTTGAGCAAAACCCTTTTTGGCCTGTGTTTTCTTGTACCTGATTGTTTCATTGAAACGGCCCGTTTTATAACGCCCTCCCAAATACACTCACTTCTGACCAATCATTTTTCTCTCCCCTACCTTTTTCTCCCCGCCTCAGTCCATGACCTCTATGTCGAAGCTGCCGCTCAGTCACCATTAAGAAACGTTGAAATATTGAATTTTTACATTTGTTACATCTAATTGACACGGCCCGCTTTATAACACTACTCTTCCCAACCTTATCATTTTTAACTGTGAAATCAATGACCTGTATCACTTATTGCCTCTCCTTTCCTCGCTCTACGTCTTAGGAAATAGTCTTACATACACTGTTCACCTTTATATTAAAATATTGCAATGACTGATGCTTTACAGCATAAACCTTTGTATTATTGCACTCCAACACTCAGATAGAATTTTGGACGAATCCCCTCCCCCCTCAAAATTTCAACTCTCATATTATTTAATCTTTGGCCCATGATTTACTGTTTATTATGTTGAATTTTATATACACTGAACTGACTTTCTTCGGCTTCTTAATTCAATATTTAAGTATTTCATACAAAATAATAGAGATGTACATTCAGTTCATTTTGTTTTTATACATTTTTAGCGGCCCCCGTAAGGGGAAAAAGCCGCTATTAGGTTTGTGCAAAATGTCCGTCTGTCACACTCAGATCTCGAAAACTAGAAGAGATACGAAAAATATTATTTCATCATTAAATGCAGATTGAAAAGTTTAGGTGCAACGGCTACTTTTTGTTTTCTAAAAGCAAACCGTTTAATTTAAAAAATTATTTATGCAAGCGATTTTATCATAAAAATACACCTATTCTAAAACAATTACGTAAATATAAGGGAGGCAATGTTACAATATGCAAACAAAGATGGACAATCCTTATGTATTTTCAGTATCGCTAAGTCAAATATATTTATAAAATGTACAAGAAATGTTTACAAATATAAATAATAGTTAAAGGTGTTTTTTCTGGTCAACAAGCTGCTATAATTAAAAGAAAACATTTCTGTTTGTTTATAAAGGGTAATAATGCACTTTGTATGTAAATATCGCGCAAATTTTTTAAAATGGACTTTTTATGCAGCGATTTTCATGCAGTAGCGTAACGTCGCTACGTGTTGCGGTGCTAAACCAATTCCTTAAACGTTTTAAAAAAATCAGATTTTATTTATTTTTTGTTTAGTGCCCCCATCCGAATAAAAGAAGCTTATTTTTGTGCGTTTTGTCTGTTGGTCGGTCTGTCCGTCACGATTAGATTAACATATAACACTAGAGGCTATTGTAAATCTGATTTAACCTTTAATTTTTCATTCAGAAATGTTGCAATAGTTTTAAGTATCTATAATTGATTGTTCCGGATGTTTTGTGAAAAACAAATCAATGCCAGCGAATATTTGTTTTCTCTTCTAACTTATATTACATTTTATTTCCATGCTTAAACGTTGCAATAAACACATGATCTTTAATACATTGTTCCGGTTTTTAATGTAAATAGCATATAAATGCTAAATAAAAATATCTATACTGATTTATATTTCATTAACTATAAAGTTGTTCCGGATATTCTTTTATAAAATATAAATTATGTCAAATGATTGTTTGAAATCACATAAGTGGTTAATATTACACTTATATTCTTTGACACTACGTCACTATAGTTTATTTATCAATATAAATGTTGAAAATATTTAATTTCAAACAAATTTATGTCAAATGACTTTATTTTTTCAAAAATTTCGACAATAGGTTATTAAGGATTTTAAAAAAAGAAAGTAATTTACTAGAAACGATTATTGAAAATCAATTTTTAGACTTATTTTACAGTTAATTTTCTTGCCGAAACATAATAAAAGTTGTTTAATCGATAAAGAATGTTCCGGATTTTGTTTCGAAAAAGAAATCGACCTACATTACTTTAATTTTCTTACAAATCGTCATCAAAAATGTTCCGAATTTTATATGAAAAATCTATAACGCTAATAAATGTTTGAAATCCCTCTTCTAATAAATAAAACAAATAATTTTCTCATTTACGAAAATTGGTTGTTCCGGATTTTTTATGAAAAATATTTTAAATCTATTTATGTAAAATCGCACTTCTCTCTTAAACTACATTTAACCTTTTAGCGAAAACGTTAGAAAATCTAATTATCGTTAATTTATGTTGCAATTTTTAAGGAAAACAACTTCCTAACACCAAAGTATGGTTTGAAAATCTCTTCATAAAGCTATGGTACATCTATTTTTCATAATAGACCATCCCATAAATTTAATTAACGGTATTTGATTAATCTGGAATTCTTATTTTCTCTCACTATAAATATATAAACATCGGAACAATCTATTATAGAAACTTAAAACTATTGTGATGTTTCGGAAGAGAAATTAAATTAAAATCAGATTTTCAATAGCTTTTAGTCTTTTTTTTTCGCTATTAACATGACGGACAGACAGACTGACATACCAAACAAAAAAAAGCGTCTTTAATCCTTTTATATATATGTTATATACATATTTAGTCTAACTAGCCCATCAAATGAAATGCTAAAAGAAATCACTCGGTGTACCAATGTCTATGAACCCTCGAGAAGCTGCTCGTATAGAAGACATTTTTTGGTCTAACTAGGACGTGTGACGTAATGGAATTTTTTTTCCTTTGACGTCATATGGAGTTAATTCTTTAAATGAAATGCTTAAAGATCTCACTCGGTGCACCAATTTCTATGAACCCTCAACAAGCTGCTCGTATAGATGACATTTTTTAGTCTAACTAGGCCGTGTGACGTAGTGGATTTTTTTCCTTTGATGTCATATTCTTTAAATGAAATGCTAAAAGAAATCACTCGGTGCACCAATGTCTAAGAACCCTTGAGAAGCTGCTCTTATAGAAGACATTTTTTAGTCTAACAAGGACGTGTGACGTAATGGATTTTTTTCCTTTGACGTCATATGGAGTTAATTCTTGAAATGAAATGCTTTAAGATCTCACTCGTTGCACCAATGTCTATGAACCCTCAACAAGCTGCTCGTATAGATGACATTTTTTAGTCTAACTAGGCCGTATGACGTAGTGGATTTTTTTCCTTTGACGTCATATGGAATAAATTCTTTAAATGAATTGCTAAAACAACTCGGTAAAGTAATGTTAATTAAACCTCGTAATGTGACTCGCATTTTAAAAAGACATAATAGCTAGATTTAGATCTAATCTAGTTTTTTTACACTAGATCTAGATATATTTTTTTACACTAGAGCTAGATTTTTAAAACTAGATTTAGGTTTAAGTTCTAGTTAAAATCATTGTAGAATATAGATCTAGAATTTCTTGGTCTAGTTTAGAATGTTTGTTGTTTTACATGTTTCGGATGTTCTTTCAGAGTTCTAGGCCTAGTCCAAACCTCCCGCAGGACGACGAGAGATGGGAGCGGGCAGGGTTTGAACCTGGGACCATCGTTGAATCCAAACGACAGTCCAGCTCGCAAACCGCAGTACCAGACAGTCATGATTTAGACTAGATCAAGATCTATAATTTTAATTTCTAGACTTACAGTTTAGATTTTTATTTCTAAAGTCTAGATTATCGTCAATATTGCAATGTTATAAAATACTAAAACTAATCTACATATTTTAAAATTTAATATTGCGATTAGTCTATTAATTGATTATGTAGTGTGTTTTTGTTTTACATAAATCTTATTTAAATTAAATCTACATTATCCCAAATATATATTTTATATCTAGATCTAGTAGATATAGATATTGAGAGTGCTAAATTAAGAGTTTAATTTAGGTAGATCTACATCCTCATTCTAGTTCCATTTAAATGAAAATGCTCAATACCAAAAGATTATCTAAAATCGCTCTTCTGACATATTGTACATATTCGGTAGTTTTCATTCCGTAATGTGTAGGTATATAATTAATAATAGGCTATTAGTTTGTAACCAGTTTGTCATTAGGTTAAGAGCAATGCCTGGTCGTGCGGTTAGCGCGCAGGACTGATTATCTCTACGGTCTCGGTTTCATACCCTGCTCGATGCCATCCTCCGACGACCAGCGGGAGATTTTACATTAAAATTATTTTTTTACAACGCCAAATGAATCTTTGAAACATTATTACTTTTAGCAATAAAAACAAAATCACGTCTTGAATATTCCTTGCGAAAATGCGGATCCGACAGGGATCCGTCTCCAACACAAACTCTCTTTGTAATCTTGTTTAAGACGTATTCAGCCAATGTCGGCTTCATGTGTCAAAAAAAAACTAAATTTTTTATACAATGTCTAACAAAGTAAGTTTCGCGCCGAGGAGAAATGTACTTTTTGATATCTCGGCTTTGAAAAAAAACATATTGAGTCTGCATTGAGAAAAAAGAAATCGATTTCGGTAAATTTAACCGATGTGTTTTTGATCGTGAAAGGTGCTTAGTTGTTATAGGCACACAGAAAGTAGTAAATGGTTAAATTTTCGTATTTTTTCTTCCACAGCAAATGGAAGAATTTGTTAAATGTCAGTCAATGAATCAGGGCTCTTTAAGGTTATAATATAGATTACGCACTGGCTATGCCCTTTGATTTGTTCCCAGACTATATATTGTTTATTTTGACCGGAAACACATCTTTTTTTTTTACAAAGCTTATATCAACTCCCTCAGTCTGTCTGTCAGTCTGGTAAAAAGTGTGTACACGTTATTTCTCCCACACCCATTCACGGATCAAGCTGAAATTTTGCACAATTACCTCTTTTACATGACAAAACAAGAATAAAATAAAAAGAATAAAAAAAATTAAACAACTATTTAATTAACTATTGGTAATTATTTTGTTTGGTATCTTGAACAAGGGAAAGAAATTGTACTCTGAATTAGTCCCCTTTGTAGGTCGCCGCTCTAAATTTTGGTAAACAATATATAGCTATACAATATTCTCTTAAGTGCCGTACTAGCAGAGTGGTTAGCCCGTTGGCCCGAGGAGGCGTGAGCCGCGAGTGATAACAACTTTGATAAGATTTTTCTGACACTAGGTTTTATTTTCACAGATAAATAATTATTGTAAAAAAACAACAACATAAGAATTAATGAACAGAAACTTTGTGTTGATAGAAGTAGACATTAAATAAGAGTATCGAAGAAGACATCTCTGGGTATTATGATACGGATGAAGACGCCGAACAACCAACTGTTAGGACTATCGAAACAAACAGCTGTAGACCTACGTCTAGAGAACGTGTTCTACCAGTGAAGACAACCAGAAGTGGTTGAGTTATTAAAGTTTCAAGTACATTTCAATCTTAACTTTAAAGAAGCTGTGATAGTATGTTTATATTACGTCATTATTTGTTGTGAATGCATTTGTGATAAGCACTTGAAAGGATGTGACGTAATAAAATAAAAGTCACTTTGGTAGCACTTTCCTTGTCAGCTAGGAGTCTGTGGTGGTGCTGTAAGCTCTCCCAGCGTGGTTTGGAGTGGAGCCAAGCGTCTTCTTGCATTCTTCACTGCCAGAAACGCATTCTCCTGACATCTGCAGCTCATTATACATCCTATTTCAAAAGGCAGATCAAATTTAGATATTTGACTGCTTTGACACGAGCACAATGTCTAATTTGTAAGAAAGTTTTCTTATCTTATATAATACAGACGTTACTTCAACAAAGAACATGATTACGTCCTCGCGTCATGCATCTAGTAATGCATGTTAGCCAATGACTTAAATTCAGCCAAGTCACTGGTTTTCCGGGCTGGCTCAGGCAACCCATTCTATGCTTTTGAATAATGCTTTGGCTTTTATAATTATAATGTAATGTATATGCTCTACGTACATTGCTAATACAACAGATGTGTTCCTTGAAAAGAAAAGATACTTCACAGATTTAGAATAAGGCTTTGAGGGTCGTCGCCGAACAAAAATGTCTTCGAAAAATAATATTTAACAAAAAATTCAAACATAATTTATAAATTTTTGTTATTTCGTTTTGTTACAGAACTAGAATACAAATATCTGAACCAAAAAATCCGAAGACGGAGAAGAATTAAGTAGACCAATTAGATTATGTTTCTTTTTTTTTAATTTTTATTATTTAGGATTCACTATAAAATTGTGAGTTATTTATACAATAAATTGGGTGAAGGTTGTGAAAAGGCGACTAGTAAAAAAAAATGTTGGTTTCAGAACTCATCTCCATAGTTACTCTTATACTGAAACATTTCTCATAAATTCTAAATTTATCAAAACATATTCTTTAACATAGTATTTTTACTTCATGCGCAATTCCATAGACCCTGTGGTCATCTTTGACTATTCTGTTTTAAAACGTCTTATTTCTGTCGAGGGCCACTGGTGGATCCGGGGGGGGGGGCAGTAGGGGCGATCGCCCCCTCCCCCAATCGGCCGACCCCCGCCCCGAATGGGGGAGTCAGACGTATATAAATTTATTACTTTTGTTAAAAATATATGCAAATTATTTTTATTTCAACCTATTTCTAGATTATTTCGCCCCCCCCCCCTCTAGTATGTTGGCAAATTTGGTGTCGGAAGGGAGAGAAGGCATCAATCCCGCCCCCCCCCCTAAACTTTCGAGTTGGGGGGCCGGTCAAATTAATTTGTAGAAATCACAGCTTGTTAACAGAATCAGTTAAATATCTATATGATTAAAACGTGTTATTGGTGTTTTCACCGATCTTATTATGTCGTTGCCCTGTTGACCGATTAAGTGGCGGGGGGGGGGGGGCCAATACCTCTACTGCCCTTCCCACCTAAATCCTTTAAGTGGGGGGGGGGCGGTCTTACTTTTATAGGGAAATCATAGTTTGTGAACAAAATTAGTTGAATTAAAATATAATTTTTATATTATGTCGCTACCCTTCTGGTATTTTTGCCGATTCGGTGGGGTAAGGGGGGCGGGGGGCGATTGCATCTACTGTCCTCCCCACTCTAGCCCTCTGAATGGGGGGGCGGTCCTATTTTTATGGAGAAATCATAGTTTGTAAACAAAATTAGTTGAATATCTATATAATATAAGCTAAGTATTGACATGTGAACCCATTTGTATATTATGTCGCGCACAACTCTAATCTCAAATTTTATCATTTAAATATAAAATTAAAAAGGGTTGTACCAGGTGGGAGGGGCGATACATGCAATTGCCTTCCGCCCATCGGACAAACCAATACTTTTTTATTTTTGTATTTTAGTTAAGAAATTACAAAATTTAAAAAAATGTAACTAATATAATTTATATTTGCTATAACTTAAATTCTTATATCGAGTCGTCCCACCCCATTCTTTAATGTCAAATGCAATCATTAGCAGAAATTATAAAAAGGAGCGAGGATTAATCGTTTTCACTCTACCGCCCAGAGTAACGATTGAGATGAGTTCCTAGTCGCTTTTTCCAACCTTTACTCAATCTGCTATTTTTCTACTTAAAAAAATTTGGGACTATAATAACTTATGCAAACAAATTTAGAGTAGAATCTAATTGGTCAACTTATATATATATAATTTCTTCTCCAACTTCCGAAATTTTTTGTTAAAGTTTTGAATTTTAGATCTGTAACAAAACAAAATTACAAACATGCCTATTGAACAAAATGTAGCACTTACAAATGAACTTTTAAAAAAAAAATATCCTATTTTTCTTTTTTTTTTTCGGCGGCGATCTTCAATTCCTTAATCTAAATGTGTGGGGTATCTTCAAATAGTTTTATTTGCAATGTAGTAAGGGCCTATCTAATTCAAATTAGAATACTTTTAAAAAATAAAACATTATTGAAAAGGTCATTTTCTAAAAGGATGAATAATAAACTGTAGAAGTCAGGAGAGTGCGTTTCTGCAGTGAAAAATACAAGAAAACCCTTTGGCGTCGGGGCTTCGCCTCGAACCCCACTGATGAATAATAAGCTGTAGATGTTAGGAGAATGCGTTTCTGCAGTGAAAAATGCAAGGAAACGTTAATGGCGTCGGGGCTTAGCCCCGAACCCCACTGGGAAAGCTTACGGCTCTCCCCCAGATCCCCAAGCTTGCAAGAGGAAGTCCTCAACATGACTGTTGTTTTTTTTCTCGACGAAGGTTGAGAAACACTGCTTGTTTGTTTGTTTTACATGTTTCGGATGTTCCTTCAGAGTTGAAGATAATTACTTCCTAGTCCAAACCTCCCGCAGGACGACGGGGGATGGGAGCGGGCAGGGTTTGAACCATCCATAAATCTGAACGACAGTCCAGCGTGCAAACCGCACGACCAGGCAGCCATCCTTGATAAAACTTGGCAGGAATGTTCCTTGGGTAATTAGACCGTAGTGTATGTATTTTAGCCCTAAAACAAAAAATAAAGTTGTCAAGCTATAGTATTTATGGATCTAGGCTTTGTTTACAATGTTGACATGAGGAAAGATCGAAAGGATTTAGATCTAGATATAATTTAAGAAATACACTTTGCGCAGATAGTTTTTTACTTTGACACATGCAAATACAAAAAAGTGTCATTTATTTCATTATATAATAAAATTAACCTTCAAATTTGTGTTTGGGGTTCAACCCCCCCCCCCCCAAATGAAATCCCCCCCCCCCGGACGGAATTAAGTGACTGATTTTTGCTTTCATTTTGTTTATTTTAGGTGGGATTTTAATACTAAATCATCACTTACCACTGCACAGCCGAGGGGGTTTTGAGTTATAAACTCTCTACCAGGGGGTTTTGAGTTTAAAACCCCTACCAGGGAGTTTTAAGATTTAAAAAAACCCTATCAGGGGGTTTTGAGATACAAATCCTCTATCAGGGGGTTTTGATTTAAATCCCTCTACCAGGGGGTTTTGAGTTTAAAACCCACTACCAGGGGCATTGAGTTTAAAACCCCCTACAGGGGTTTTGAGTTTAAAACCCCCTTCCAGGGGCTTTGAGTTTAAAAACCCCTACTAGGGGTTTTGCAGTTATATCCAATTCTTCTATAAACAAAACTAAAAACAAAAATCCAAGCGACAATTCCAAATTCCAAGAAAACAGCTAAGGAAGATTTTAACTTTAAAACCACCTCCAAAATCTACGATAAACCCCCTCTCAGTATAAAAAAAAAAAAAGAAATTACACACTCACATTTCTATGAGCTTAGCCAAAGGGGTTTTGAGTTTAAATCCCCCTCCTCCAGATAGCTTTTTCTTTAAAGTTTAAAACCCTCTCCAGATGGTTTTGAGTTTAAAATTTCCCTACAGAGCGTTTTGAGTTGAAAACCTCTCTTCAATATTGTTTTTAAGCAAACTACTGTCATCAAATTCTATGATCGTAGCTAAATGGGGTTTTGAATTTAAAAAAAAACTAAAAACAAATGATTTTGACGATAAAACTTTCCTTTTCGATATAAAATCTAAAGCGAAATACAGGCATGTAATTCCAAGAGCGTAGTCAAGAGAGGTTACAAATTTCTACCAGTGGCTTGGGCTCCATTAATAAAGTGTGAATAGTCTTCTGCTGAAATATAAAAATATTAAATGTGGCTCAACAAAGATGGTAAAGACAGATTTTAGGAGTCAGTTATAGAAATCGGGTCTAAATCATAGAAATCATATGCCGAACTGGTTGTGACAGAGCGTCGCGGGACATGTTCTCCGACAAAATGAATTACGCATAATAAGAGTTGCGGAAACAGCTTGCAGGAAAATGTGCCGAACGGCGCGAGAGGGTCTAAGTCAGTAAGAATAGCACGTTAGGTTTTTGAAATACAACTTTTTAAATGCAGTGAGGATACCTCAGAATATGCATTTTGTTAGCTTTCAATACCAGAAATAGTACTCGATGGCGGGGCTTCGCCCTTGATAGCAAGGGCGTGGAATCTACAAGTTTTCCACTAATTCCAGGAAGAACCTATTCTAGGGCACAATAAACGTCTTCCCAAAGTGTCAGAACGTAAATAAAGATTAATTATGTACACACACACACACACACACATAAATATAATTATTTCCGCTGATCTATTTATTAATTGTGAATAACATGTTCCAATATTTCTCCACTGTCGTTTATTATTTTTAATTGTCAGTTATTCCCGAAGTGCATTTTTTAACTTGGGTGTCACTCCCTAACGGGTGTCACCCGGTGCAGACCACACCCCCTCTAGTGACGCCACTGCGTAAGAGTCCTCTCTCCTTTTTATAATTATGCTAATGATTGCATTTTGAAAAGGGGGAGGGGGCGACTCGATATAAGAATGTAATTTATAGCATATAGAACTTATATTTAGTGGCAGATTTGTTTTATAAAAAAAAATTATTTCTTAACTTAACAAAAGAAAAGTAATGGTCTAGCCGGTGGGGAGGGGGGGATTACATCTATGCCCCTACCACCTGGTAAAATCCTCTTTCATTTTATATTTACTAATAATTTAATTTGAGGTTAGAGTGTGGTGTGACATAATATACAGATGGTTTCAAATATCAATAAGTAGCTTATATTATAAAGATACTCAACTAATTTTGTTCACACACTATTAGCCAACACCAAACCAAATAAAGCGTCTGGACCTGGTGGTATTCCGGCTAGATTACTCAAAGAACTAAGCAATGAGCTAGCCCCAGTGCTCAAAATACTCTTTCAGGCTTCACTTAACCAGGGCAGAGTACCAAAGAACTGGAAAGAAGCTAATGTCACCCCCCTATTTAAAAAAGGAGAAAAATCTGACCCAGGAAACTACAGACCAGTATCACTTACCAGCATCACATGTAAAATCCTAGAACACAAAATATGTAGCAACATCATAAACCACTTAGACAAACATAATGTCCTCACCCCGTACCAACATGGCTTTAGGAAATATAGATCATGTGAAACACAACTAATAGGACTAATTGATGATTTTTCTAAAGGTTTAGATAATACTGAACAAATAGATGCTATCTTACTAGATTTTTATAAGGCTTTTGACAAAGTTCACCACCATAGTTTGCTTAAAAAATTAAAATATTTTGGCATTAATGGTCCACTGCATCAGTGGATTAAAGATTTTCTGATAGGGAGAGAACAAACTGCAATAATAAATGGCTCTAAATCAACACCGATAACAGTAAACTCAGGTGTACCTCAAGGAACAGTCTTGGGTCCACTACTATTTTTAATTTACATAAATGCTTTACCAAATTGCATTACCTCAGGAACAAAAGTCAGATTATTCGCAGACGATTGCATAATATATAGAACAATAAAAACAACACAAGACACAGATATTTTACAAAGAGAATTAGATGAATTACAGAAATGGGAATCAAATTGGAGCATGTCTTTCCACCCAGAAAAATGTCAGTTGTTAAGAGTAACAAGAAACTAAAACAAATTAATTCCACTTATCTTATTCATGGCAAACCAGTCTTAGTCTTAGGTCCTCCCGCGCCGTTCGGCAAGCTGTCTCAATAAAGATCTGTCACTGGCAATGTCTGAAGCCTCCTCCCACCTGGTGTCCACTGTTTTGAGGTCCTCCGTGAAGGTGTGTCGCCAAGTAATACGAGGGCGTCCCTGTTTGCGCTTTCCTTGTTTTGGCAAACCAGTAACACAGACTAAAAACGCAAAATACCTTGGTGTTATAATAAATGAAAAACTGTCATGGAATCCACATATTGATGAAACTATAAAAAAAATCAAACAAAGCATTAGGATTTATTAAAAGAAATTTCTATAAATCAAATAAGAACATAAAACTAAAATGTTATTTAACCTTGGTTAGGCCAATAATAGAATATGCATCCACCGTTTGGGACCCCTCAACTCAAGAAAACATTAAGAAACTGGAACAGACACAAAATAGAGCAGTGAGATTCATAACAAATGAATATTCACATTTGACTAGAGTAACACCTATAGTAAAATCACTAAATTTAAAAAAGCCTTCAGGACAGAAGACTCAAAAGTAAAGTAGCAATTATACATAAAACACTGAACCATAATCTTCAAATACAAAAACAAAATTTAATAAAATACTCTGAAAGACACAAAGATAAAGGCATATTCCTCGTCCCATACGCTAGGACAAATTTGTACAAATACTCCTCCTTCCCTAGTGCTATTAGAGCATGGAATGGGTGCCTGGGCTAGCCAGGAAAACCAGTGACTTGGCAGAATTTAAGTCATTGGTTAATATGCATGACTAAATGCATGACGCGTAGGACGTAATCATCTTCTTTTTTGAAGTAACGTCTGTATTATATAAGATAAGATAAGACACACTATGATTTCTTCTTAAAACTTGGACCGCCCCCCCCCTCAAAAGTCTAGAGTCGGGAGGGCAGTAGATGCAATCGCCTCCCTCCACTCCCCACAGCCTCAGAATCGGCCAAGTTATGAGAAGGGGAACGACATAATATAAAGATTAGCTGATAATTCTACATACATATCAATACGTTGCTTTTATTATATAGATATGTAACTTATTATGTTAACAAACTGTGATTTCTGCAAAAGAATTGGACCGCCCCAAGTGATCATGAACCATGAATCGAAGCGCAATGAAATTTAACCCATACGCGCAATGGTTGCTACTCCATGGGCTGTTTGCCCCTTATGGTCGTTGGCCCGGCTTCATTGAACCCGTTCGCACCATGGATGCTACGCCACTGAACTACTATTTTTTGCATGTTAAACACACATATTATCAAATACGTTTTTCTTTTTTTATTTGAACTGCATAAAATAAAATCGTTTTCTTTTAAAATAATATACAGCTACATTTGTAATAGAAATTTTTTTAAAGTAGTTGACAACTTTTGAAATGATCTGCCCCCAAAAATCTAGCTAAATTGTTGATCGAGACTTGACAGCTAAAGAATATCGTAAAAATGACCCGGCACCCTGATATACAGGATTACCCAAATCTGTGGAAGGTGATGTAGATGTGACATTTAATATCGGCAATATCAACAGGACTTGTCATTAAGTTCAATTTAATGATTAACGTCAAGAGAGTTGGCAACACTTACGTATATTTACGTTGACTATGTGTTGTTTTGTCTGTACGTAAATTTCCTAATGTTTTTTTTTTTTTATTTATCTTCCGGTATTACAAATAAGTGTCGACAACACAATCACATGATTCATTACTCGCTAGGCTAACTAATGGTAACAATTTTTACATGTCAAACAGCTTTACGATTAGATCTACTTTCTGGTAAAAAAAAAGTTATTATTCGACGATAGATCTGATAGTGATCTAGAGTATAAAACTTTATAATGATACAATGATAGTATTAAGTATATTATACTTATAGTATAAGTCATAAGTATAGACAATAGATCTATATAGTTTTATTATAGTTACAACAGTCTGAATAGTATACTAATACTTATACTATATTCAATATTCATTATATAATATTGTCTATATATAATTATAATATAGCCTAATTATACTAACTAGACTCTAGTCTAGTCTAGATCTATATTCTAATAGTTACGTAGATTAGATCTAATAGGTAAATACTAAATAGAGGAATATAAATATAGATCTATAATATTAATATAGTCAATATACTATTATATAGTAGGATTATACTAATTATAGGGAATATTATCAATATACTAATAATTCTAAGTATTTGTATATTATATTTATTTATATTATATGTGTAATATTTATAATATTATAAAGACTACTAATATACTACGGTCACGGTCGTAATACTTACTTACAGGAATATAAATATATAATATTAATATAGTCAATATAGTAGGATTATAGGGAATATTATCAATATACTAATAAGTCTAAGTATTTGTATATTATATTATATGTATAATATTTATAATATTATAAAGACTACTAATACTACGGTCACGGTCGTAATACCGACTATTAGTGTATTAGCATTGGACTAATCCTAATTCTCTAATATTATACAGAAAGTCAGAATAGAATCTAGATCTAGTAGAGGGTCAATATTATATTTATTTACTTGGCTTTGGACTTGGTAGCCTAGGCTATAGTCCTATAATAATACAACCATGGGCGTAACCAGGATTTTTTTCGGGGGGGGGGGGGGGGGGGGGTTGGTGGGAATTCCCCCCCCCCCCCAGCGGAAAAAAATTATATATATATGTGTGTACATAATTAATCTTTATTACATTCTGACCCTTTCGGAAGACGTTTTTTGGGCCCTAAAATTAGTGGAATTAGGCGAAGCCCCGCCGCCGCGCACTATTTCTGGTATTAAAAGCCAACAAAATGCATATTCTGAGGTATCTACAGTGCATTATCTTGCTATCAAAAAGTTTTATTTCAAAAACGTAATGTGCTATTCTTACTGGCTTAGACCCTCTCGCGCTGTTCGGCGCATTTTCTGGCAAGCTGTTTCCGCAACACTTATTATGCGTAATTCATTTTGTTGGAGAACATGTCCCGCAAAACCTCATGCGACGCTCTGTCACAACCTTACTAAGGATTCAACTCCCAGTTCTGCATATGATTTATTTGATTTAGACCCGATCTCTATAACTGACTCTTAAAATCTGTCTTGGCCATCTTTGTTGAGCCACATTTAGTGTTTTTCAATTTCGGCAGAAGACTATTCACACTTTATTAATGGAGCCCAAGCCACTGGTAGAAATATCTAACCTCTCTTGACTACGCTATTGGAATTACATGCCTGTATTTTGCTTTAGATTTTATATCGATAAGGAAAGTTTTATCGTCAAAATCATCTGTTGAGGGGTTTTAAGCTAAAAAATCTCTGGAGTTTTTGTTTTTTTTAATTCAAAACCCCA
Source organism: Biomphalaria sudanica (assembly GCA_036873155.1). Classification (NCBI taxonomy): domain Eukaryota; kingdom Metazoa; phylum Mollusca; class Gastropoda; family Planorbidae; genus Biomphalaria; species Biomphalaria sudanica. Next base: position 150,716 of record JAZGLO010006557.1, on the reverse strand, counting down.
TTTAGCTACGATCATAGAATTTGGCGACTGTAGTTTGCTTAAAAAATAATATTGAAGAGAGAGGTTTCAAACTCAAAACGCTCTGTAAGGGAATTTTAAACTCAAAACCATCTGGATAGGTTTTAAACTTAAAAGAAAAAGCCATCTGGAGGAGGGGGGTTTAAACTCAAAACTCATAGCATTTTGAGTGCGTAATTTGCTTTTTTTTAAATATTGAAGAGGTAGTTTTCAGCTTCAAACCCCGCTGGCAGGAGGTTTTAAACTCAAACCCCTTTTGGCTACACTCATAGATTTTATAGTGTGTAATTTGATTTTTTATAGAATAGAAGGTTCTTTTTAGCTTCAAACCCCAATTGTAAGGGGGGGGGGGGTAAAGTCAAAACCCTTTTGGCTATGCTCATAGAATTGTGAGTGTGTAATTCGCTTTTTTTTTACATTGAGAGGGGGTTTATCGTAATTTTTGGAGGCGGTTTTAAAGTTAAAATCTTCCTTAGCTCTTTTCTTGGAATTTGGAATTGTCGTTTGCATTTTTTTAGTTTTGTTTATAGAAGAGGGGCATTTAACTGCAAAACCCCCTGGTAGGGGGTTTTAAACTCAAAACCCCCTGGTAGAGGGATTTGTATTTCAAAACCCCCTGATAGGGTTTTTTTAATCTCAAAACCCCCTGGTAGGGTGATGTGATGATTTAGTATTAAAATCTCACCTTAAATAAACAAAATGAAAGCAAAAATCAGTCACTTAATTCCGTTACCCCCTCCCCCCCCCCCCCCCTCCTGTACAGGAGGGGGGGGGGTATTTCATTTCGGGGGGCGGAATGTTTTGAATCCCAAACCCCCCACCTCTGGCTATGCCCATTAAATCAGCGATGGCGATACACCAGTTATCAACCATAATGAATAATGCCAGTAATTGAATCATAAGGAATCACTTGTAAACACTTGTCAAACGATAAGCATTAGTTGTCCTACATACTAACATAGTAGACATTTTGTATATACAATATATTTAGTTACATATTTACATATATACTAGATTCATAATTCATACATAATTGTTATCAATTCTACAATATTTCTTATTAGGTACTAAGCTGAAATCATAATACAATATGTCAGCTCCTGCTGCCCCGCCAACCTATAATGAGACTATGCAACAAAATCCATCTTTGCCTGCAGGTGGTAAGTAGTTTTCTTAAATATGTATCGGGTACATTAGAATAATTTACAGTTTTGGCATAAAGCTGAAATTTTAATTTTAAAAAAAAGTATTTTTCTGCTCAAAAATAAGTCAATGATTTCTTAAGTATCCTTTTCCCAAGATACACTAATGTACCGGTAGTTGGAAACAAAATAGATAGATACTGCTCACTAAGCATTGTTTTATACTGGAAATTAAACTAATATCATAATACAAATGTCATTTAAAGTAGCTCTCTCTAACTTGTGTAGTTCATTCAGAAATGTTCCTAAATAGTCAATATAAAACATTCACAGACTAGTGAAAGGGACCACCAACTTAAAAAAAAATAATTATATGTTATAATGGCAGTATGCAATGTAACCTATGTTGTAGACTACAGCAGTAGTATTTTTCTGCTTTTTCTGTTGTAATTATGCACTTGCTTGATTAGTAAGTTTCAGATATTCCTTTAGAAATAAAGATTAATATGACCTTGCCCAAACATCCATATAAATTAATATCAGTGTGTGTTAGGGTATGTGAATGTCTAGGTGTATATGTACATATTATACAAATTACATATACACCTATCTATTATATATTTTAAGGGTCCTGTCTGACTCTTTCACCACTCACCTATCGCAAATTCTCCCACTTGCTATTAATAACCTTGCACCTAGAATATTAAGCCATTTCACAGTAAATACTGCAGGGGTTAAAATTAACAATTTAAAATGATTTTTTATTAGCAATTTTGAACCAATATAATTTTTTAAGAAAACATTTCAACAAATACAAGATTGTACTTGAATATGTGTTTTTGTGTGCAACTTTCAATAGCACTGCATTGACTGAATACATGTTTTTATGTGTAAAAAAAAAAAATGAAATGTAGGTATAAATATATTATTTTGTATGTTTTGGTTGTAGGACTATTTTTTTAAGACATTGAGGGAGGGGGGATACCTGTAATCCAATTCATAGGCAAAACATATTTGGGGGTGGGCGTTATAAAGCAAGCCGTACTAATTAGATGTAATGATTACTTCAATTTACAGGCAGTTGAAAGTGAAAAAAAAAAGGAAATTTCAGATAAAACATTACGGGACTATTAGGATTTGCATGATGTAATGAAGAATAAATAAAATTAAAAATATCATAGAGCCTATCAAACATTTAGAATAAGGAGATAAATAGTCAGATAGTGTAAATAAGACTATTTTTTTAATGAAGAGTGGAGAGTTGGTGGGAGAAGTGATACCCAAATTTACGAGTCAGTCCAATTCAAAGTAATTGATACTGAATCTGCTGGTGAAAGGAATGTTTATTATTATTGTTAAAAGTTACAAAAAAAATAGTAAAATAAACAAATTATAGCTTGTGAACAAACCAATGAAAGTAGTTTATGTGGTTTATGCTAGTACATATATACTTCAAATATTTTGAATTAAAGTTTCTTTTTGTTTACTTAAATTTTTTTATCTTAGCTTTTTTATAATTTTCACATTTAATTAATGCTTGTATTCTTGGATAAGCCAGCCTCTGCCATCATCATGACACTGTTATAATAATATTGAAGTTAATATTTGCTTATAAAATATACTTAGCTATATTAGTAACCTAGTTTAAAAGCATTCTTTTAATCAAATCTCTATTGTATAAGATATGTATTCTTTGTTCAGCCTATCAGCCTTCTTATGGGACTGTAAACCTTCCACCAGCTGGAGGGTATCAGCAGCCACATTATCCACCCGCAGGATCAGCTTATCCACCACCACCAGGAAGCTATGATAATAAAGGGTACCCATCACAGCCTATGGGTTATCCATCTGGATCAGTCCCATCATATCATACAAGTAATGTTGTTATACAGTCACCTACACAACAAGTTGTACTGGTTGGAGGGTGTCCTGCTTGCAGGGTAAGATTTACATTTTAACTTAGTATTTAGAATCCAATGAAACCAAAGGCGAAGAATGTTGGGGCAAATATTTTTTTTTTTAAATATTTGATCCCTATTACTCAAAATCATAATGTTTAGTGTTGTGTTCCCATTTTGTTTTAATAGATTCATTGGGGGGAATATGTGGTTTCTGTAACACAATATGTTGACAATTGGTCTTTATAGCTCAATTATTATATTATTTGTTTTCTAGTTTCCAACCTAAATAACAATATGTTCACAAATTTGTTACTTTGTTCCTAAGTTTTGATTTTTTTCCTTCCTGTTAAAAATAAGTTTGGTTTTAACTCTTTTTCTCCGTAATTATTTTTCTCATTCCGATAGTATTATTTGTTTTGCTCATATGTATTTCACTATTCTGTTATACTTAAACTTTAATAATTTTTGTGTTTGCCATCAGAAAATGTTATATTTGGTATTGAATTATAGGAGATTGCATGCTCTTTTTACACAACACAAATTAATGTTTTTAAATCAAAAAATCAATTTAGTTTAGTGGGAGTCAAATCAACGTTGGCATCGTCAATTAGGAGAGAAAGAGTTAAAGCAAGTGAAATTTCTTACAATGATACAAAGTAACAATACTGAATGGCTGAGCAGTTCAACGTTTATGTAACATACAAAATTTTAAGCAGGATTCTTTGTGGAGGCACTGGGTTTTTTACTTCAAATTGATATAGGGAAAGTAAAGATCACTGAAAGAAACCATTCATTCAAAAACAGGTCACTTTGCTTTGATTGAGAACTAAATAAATCTTTTGTCATTTTCCTCCCTGATTACTTCTTTTTTTTTGTTCCCTAGGTTGGAATTCTTGAGGATGACTTTACCTGTCTTGGTGTCCTTTGTGCTATCTTGTTCTTTCCTATTGGTCTGCTTTGTTGTTTAGCAATGAGACAACGCCGATGTAATCACTGTGGTGCAGTATTTGGATAATTGTCAAAGACTAACACTCATACACTAAAAGTACTTGAATTTGTTCTTTTAGGTGTTATGATTTTTTAAAATAAAATACCATATACTTGTTTGTTGCACTGGTATACATTTTAAATAAACTTGACTTTTAACATGAATAAGAGATTCACTATTAATGAGAAAGTTAGTTACAATTATAGCAACTATTTAATTTATATCTTCAAAATTGTAAGTCATTTAAAGATTTGAGGGGGGGGGGGGGTAAAATGATCTTCTACATGATTATTTTTGTCAATTATGTAAATTGAATTCTTTAAATTTTAGCCTAAAGATTTAATATCAAATATTGAGAAATGTTTAAATGTTGCCAAACATTCAGACATTGAAATTTAAAATACTGAAGACGGAATAATCTATTAGCTTTTTTTCATGATTATTAATTTTTCAATAACCACTGTAATTATTCCTACATTCCCTGTAAGCACTTTGGGGCTCAGATCCTTCTTGTTGTCTAGTGTCCATAATAATATTTGTATTGTTAATGTCTTTAGAATTGCAGACAATAATTATGTTTAATTGGATTTTCTCATCAGCTGAAATTATTAATTTAAAGAAAAAAAAAGAACTAATAGGTAGTTGTTTCTATTTACAGAATGTCTTATGACTATCATTACCTTTGAATAAATGAAATACACATAATATTCTTAACCTTGGTGATATTCATTATAGATAGTCCCCCCCCCCCTTTTTTTTTTTTTACAAATCTACTTGCATTATTTAAATGTGAAATTATATTTTAACATACCAACTTTATTAAAGGGACATATTGTTTACCTTTTCTAGATTTTATGAAAAATGTTTGTGTAATAAAAATTATTCAATTTCTTTTTGTATTTTATTTGTCATGTTATTATGTTATTAAGAATTTTGAAATGCATTACTAAAATTTGACTTGTTATCCTAAGTGAAACTCTCACTCTGGCATTCTCTTTTTTACAATTACTGTGAGAATGTCAGTAGAAGTTTAAACCTAAACTTTGTTGTTGCTGTTTTAGGAACATTACTAATTCATTAAATATATATACATTTTTTGCATTCTAAATACGATGTCAGGGTTGTGTGTCATTTTAGTATTGCATGATCACCTATTATTTTATTTAGTTACTTAAGCTTCAAGAAAATGTTTTGTTTTTGAATCAATTTGAAAACATTGAACCAATATTATAGGAAATAAATCTGAGTGTTTTCAAATTAAAATCTAACTCATTGATGAGCCATATCTACCAGGAATAGAGCAATCTAATTTTACAATTACTAGTAGATCTCAGAAAAGGAGTAAAAAAAAAAAAAAGACTTGCATATCATATAGCAATTTAAAGCATTTATTTTGAGTTGAGTTTGAGTTTAGGCATTTATTTTAAGTGGCAAAATCAACCATTTGCTCAATGTGGCAACATAAACAGGTTGTGTCATACATATAAGACCTGACACACTGAAAGTAAATTATTGTGTCAAAATGTTCTTTTTATTGCACTTTCTCATGTTCTCTTAGGAGCTTTAAAGTCTATCCTTTTTATATTAAAAAAGCTTTAAAAGTCAATTTAGAAACATTAATTCAGTTTTGGCAAACTTTTATTGGTGATGCCCCATTGACCAAAAATTTACATTTTTACCCTTTATCAGCTAGAGGTTCTAGGGGAGTGCTGTAAACCAGGCATTTTCCTGCAGCATTTTATTTCTCCTGTTAAGCAGAGTACAAGTCAAAGACGTTAAGAATGGGTGGGAAATATAAAATATAAGAGATTATTTGGCAACCCCACTCCCCTTTTGTAAGCTAGGGTCTGCACTCCACAGTTTGAGAACTGTTGCATCAATGTTTGATCCCATGTGACTCACTCATGTTTAACTATTTGAAAGGACTCAGAGCATTCTTGTTCAAATGTTGTAATACAGGCTATTGATAGATAAAACTATACATTACTTTTACTTGATGTATAAATATCTATCTTCTACTCTTTCTGTCAACTTGTTTATGTTTCAATTTTCTTGGTATTTCCAATGGAAATTACTAACTGCACAATTTCACATATGGGTATTGGTGATCATTGTTTTGTGAGTTGTTTCTATTAACATAACATTGAATGAGTTCCAATTTCTTATTGATTTGGCAAATACTGTGATACAAATCCATTGAACTGTTTTATAACCTGTGTCACTAGATTTATTGAAGTTATTTTATACATTTAAATTGATAAGGTAAATAAGTTAGGAAAACAATAACTTTTTCTATTTCTCAAAATGTCAGGTGTTCTTTGTTTTTTTTTTTCATTATTTATTACTTTTGACCACCAATATTATTTGTACTTCCATGTCAGCAAGCTTAATTTTTAGGATATTATAAGCAGATCATTGTTAACATTTATCTAGTCACATAACAAGTTTAAGTTTGGATATAGGGTAGAAACTGAATTAAAAAAAAAATCTATATTAAATTTACATTTAATTGTTGATCATTTGTTCAGTACCTAATGTCAAATGTCTTTAACTAAAATAATGCTTTTATAAACATTCACACACAGACTTTTTCTTTTGTACAAAGTAAAACAATTTAATAAATAAAATGTACACATTCATTAAATGTTCACATACAGGAATCTTACACCAAAAAAAACAACTTAGGCAACAACTTCATCTCTAAATGCTAAACAAACAACTGCTTTTTCATGACCATTGTATTCTCTTTTGATTTGTCCATCATTTACACTCCATAGTCTGGCATTATTATCAGAAGAGGCTAGTGAAAAAAAAAAGATTCTTATGACATTAAAAAGTTGTTGAAATTTTTACTTTATACTTTAATTTCAAATCTAGTACTAACACATCATGTTTTATACCATACCTGTAATAATATATTGTGAGTCACCACTAAAAGCACAATCCCACACCCATCTTTGAGACTTATCCTTAAGTTCAGTACATAAAGATAGATCAGCTGTTCGCCAAATACGACAAGTGCCATCTGCTGATGTTGTAGCCAAGAGCCTGGACACAAATTGAAGATTTTTTAATAAGTATTGTTTAATTATCTAACAAAAATATCCATCTGTCTATATATGTTTACATATAGAGAGAGTTGGAGTAAAATTTTTAAAATTGTATTTGGTACAATATGTGGGTGAGGACAGGGGTTTTCATCTATTTATGTTGCCATCACTTTTGTAAACAATTACCCAATATCTAATACCATACATTGCTTGCCTCCTGATTTAGGGAGAAATAAAAAAGGGTAAAACTAACCAGAGATGCTATGCCTAGAATCCAAAAAAAGTGTAGTGAGGGGTCATTCAGACTCTTAAAAAAAAAAAAAAAAAAAGCAATTGTGTCTAATAGCAACAAAGAGTATAGTAAATATTTGGATAGGGAACTGAGAAGCTGAAGAAAAATTAGAGGTAGTATTAGGACAGGGCTGGCAAACCTTTTTCAGTCCGAGTGCCAATTAATTTCAATTTAAAAACAATGAAGGTTGTTGCGTGCTAGTGACGCCGCTATATAAAAGAAGTGCTACAGCCAGTAAGTCAACTGCAAGTATAAAAACAGCTTAGTAACAATATTACTTGTTTATTCAATTTTATTATCCTGACCTACAGATTTGAAATCTTAGGGCAGGTCAATCAGTGCATAAAATTTCTTCAGTTTGTTAAAATATTTTTATTTTTCCTTCTCTATGTCACGTTTATAAATCTTCAACTTTTTCTCAAAGGCTGTCAAGATGTCAAATGCCTGATCGACAGATTTTCCGAAACCTTGCAACTCGTTTTATGTTCATTTAAATGGGATGAAAAATCGGTTAAAAAACATTAGTCTGATAAGCCAGTCAACATTTGTCAATTCTGAGCAATTTTGTTTATCATCCATAAAAATTCGAATTTCATCAAGGCATTCCACAAACCGTTCCAGAACATGACCTCGGCTTAGCCAACTTACGTTGTTGTACATTAATAAGCCAGAGTAACTGGACTGTACTTCATTTAGCAGCTGTTCAAATTTGCTCTTATTCAAAGCACGGGCAGTAATGAAGTTTAAGGTTTTTGTTACACATTTCATAATGTCTTCAAGTTCTTTTAAGCCGTTTTTTGAACATAGGGCTTGTTGGTGCACAATGCAGTGAAAAGTTATTAGTGGGTGTCATGTCCTGTAAACAAAGTAACGAAACCTGCATCTTTTCCAGTCATACTTGGAGCACCATCAGTTGTAACAGAAACTATTTTTTTGAGATCTACACCTGCATATCAGAGTTCAGTCACAACAGTTTGACATATATCTGCATCTGTTGTTGTCGTTGGTAAAGTTGCTAATTTTATTAGTTCTTCGTGTATTTCATTTCCTTTGCTATATTTGGCAATGATGGCCAGTCTAGCGGACGATGTCACATCAGTACTTTCATCAAGGCAAATAGAATAGGCTTGACATGCATTAATATCCTTCTTTACTTGTTCTTGAATATTAACATGCAATTTCATAACTCTCGCTTTAACCGCGTTTCGGCTCATTGGCTTGGCATATCCTTTATTCTCTGAATGACTTTATCCTTGTTTTGAAAGTTCAAACAAATAAGATGCACATTCTAACATTGCTTCTTTGATATAATCACCATCACTTAAAGGTTTTCCATGCTTAGCTATAATTTTTGAAACTTCAAAACTTGCAGCCACTAAGTTAGAAGGACTTTTAACAAAGTTTACAAAAGAACTGGATTGTGAAATCGCTTTTTTAAACTCACGCAATATATGTTCTTTTTGCTCATCCTCGCTTTTGCCTAAAAGCCAGCTGTGATTGGACTCATAATGATGTTTTACTGATGATGTCCGACAAACAACACTTTCCAAACACATGGCACATCAGGCCTTGTTTTCTCTGTGAATCATTCCATATCTTTCAGTCCACCACTCTTGAAAAGGTCTGCCACTTCCTTCTTCTTCATTAAGCTTTCTTTTTTTTTTAATTTTTGAGAATGACATGTTATGGTAATTATTCTGATAAAAATTTATTGATGGCAACGCTAGCAATCGATGTAAGACCGACACGGTTGCTGAAGCTAAGGAGATCTCATTCAATTACGAGATTTGTCTTGAAAAAAATTTATTATGCCCTATGCTCCCCAAATGAAACACAGTCATATGAAAAAATTATATGGAATATCCACTAGTGCTTCTTCCATATTATTTACAGTTCTCAGAAATAATTGAACGTTATTAATTAACCCTAATTTTTTCCAAAAAGCACATTTCTTAATATCATCGTTGTCGTGTGCCACACAAAATCGTTTCGCGTGCCACCTTGGCCATGCGTGCCATAGGTTCGCCAGCCCTGTACTAGGACAAACCTTTTTGGAGGGGAAAGGGGGTGGGGGGGAATAACTAAAAGTGATACTAGAATTCATGGGTCAAAAGCATGTGTGTGTGTTGGGAGGGGAAGGGATGAAAAAAACAAAAAGGGGGTTCCAGAGAGAGAGACAGTTCACAACTTTAAAATTTCATTGTAACTGATACAAATATGTACATTTATTGGAATTTCAAAAAAAAAAAAAAGGAGGGGATGTTCTGGCCTTAGTAAACAGTATAAACTATAAAGCCTAGGGACAAATCAACAGGTGTAGTCAGTTTGTTATGCTAGTATTTGTATATAATTTACTTTGTTTAAATACTTACGTTGAGTCTGGGCTAAAAAGACATTTGAGAATGTACTTGCTATGAGCTTGAAATTTCTTCTTTGGGTGTAAATTTGAAGGTCCATTTGACCGACTAGTGGTCATTGTCCATAGATAACAATTACCCTACAAATATTTCATAAAAATAAAAAGTGGTTGCAGACAAAGTGAAGAAAAAATTTAATGTACAGTGATCCCTCCATTATCGTTACGTTCCAGAACCACCCTCGATGACTAAAATCTGTGATATAACTTAATAGGTACTCACTATTATACGCAAAGCTCCTGTGTTTATAGGAGTAGCACAAGCAATGTACATTGATGATGATGAATATTTACACTGATGATGATGATGATTGTCAATAATTATGATGAATGAAGAGAAGAGCTTACTGAGCTTCTTGAGGCAACAAGTTCTGCAGAAAGCCCGCGAAGATACGCAAATTATTTTTCTCGTTAATATTTATTGAAAACTGATGGAGCCGCAAAAAAATGAAGCGTGAAGTGGCAGAGGATAACTGTATAATACTATGGTTTAAGAAAAAGCATTTATTACACTATGTTGATTTCCAACAGCTCCAGTTTTTAAGTCAGATTCTACTGTAATTCTATGTGATAGTAAAAGATTAATATCTTGTAGAGCATTTTTAAAAGAGCAAAAGACCATTTTATTTGGAAAGAGTAATGATTTCTTTTATGTCAATTACTTTTTAACATTGCGAGTTACTTTTACATTTCTTAACAAATAACATTTGACTACCTTATTATTGACAGCTGCCATTAGTGTACCCATTGGATCAATGCTAACTGAAGTAATGGCTGCTTCTGGTTCTGGAATCTAAATTGAAAAGGTGTTAAAATTTAATATATTGAATTACATACATCAATGTTTAAGTCCTCAAGATAATTAAACATATTCTGAAAAATAAGTGAGATAAAATGGGCTATGTTGTTGAAGTATAAAATATGTGTGTGTCAGACAAATTTGGACCCAAATTTCCCAACTTAAAGTTACAAAAGTAAAATATGAGAATATATTTAGGTAGGGGCTGCTAACATACCCATATGCTGTATTTTCTAAATAAGAGATAATCAATAGTTGCTTCGCAACTGAAGGAGGCCATAAGTCCAATATATCTTAATCTATCATTTAAAATTATCTAAAATTTGCATTTTTTGTCTATTTCATTGGAAATATGCAACTGAATTAGAATGATTTTAAACATTTTAATAAATAGTTCTAACAGTTTAAAATATTAATCTAAACTGATGCGTTATGCAACGTTTCGCCACTGCAGAATCATAGATATTTTACAACTGTCTGTCTGCTAAAAATTTTGTACACATTATTTCTCCAACACCCAATCTTGGATCAAGTTGAAATTTTGCACAATCATTTCTTGTACCTGACAAAATAAAAATCTATAAGAAAAAAAAAATTAATTTGTTAATTAACTATTGAAAATTATTTAATTTGTTTGGTATTGAACAAGGGAAAGAAATTGTACTTGACAGATGTAGTGGTATAAGTTGAATTAGTCCCCTTTAGGGTAAATGAGCACTGAGTTCAAATTCAAGTAGTACAACTTTTTTTATAAAGTGATCAAGGTAACATTCACCCAGATACCCTTTCTTCCCCCTCTCCCTTTCCCATCTAGTCCAGACAAATGATAGGATCATAACACATTGAGAAAACTAAAAGCATGAATTTTTAACTATTTTTAGCAGCCCTTGAAAAGGGAATAACCACTATTAGTTTCTGTCTGTCCATCCATCCCATTTTGATCTCATAAACAAGTAAAGATATTGAAAATTCGATATCATGATATTTTAGATCCTTTTAAGTTCTGATGCAACTGCTACTTTTTTCTTTGCTCAAAGTGAAAAAAGTTACTATTAAAATCAACTATGCAAGCAGTTTTTTCATACAAATACACCATTTTTACAACTACTCACTATTAATAGTAAAAAAGACTAGAGACTAGTTAGTAAGTATTTAGCATATTATAACACATTTATAGATAAGATAATTTTTATTGATCCAATCAAATGGAAATTCAGCTTGACTACGATTGACAACCTCAAAGTAACTACTGTACAATAACAATATAGATGCAAATACGAACAACATTCACACACGAAAGACATACACTCTCATAACCAGCGCTTTATAAATAGACTTCTATGTACTTCTCGATGACGACAGATGATCTTGTAACACTCTGACCGAAAGTGGGATGATAGAGTTTTTAAATCTTTCTGTTTTAGTCGTAATGGTAAGGAGATTACCATTTCGTTCAGATCTTATGTAACAGTGGTTTAATGGGTGCAGGTTATCTTTAAAAATCGTGAGTGTTTTGGAAAGGCATCTTTCATGAAAAAATTCTTCAAGAGATGGTAGCTGTGTTCGAGTGATATATGATGTTTTTTTAATTAGTCTGTTTAGTCAGTGCCAATGAAGTATTACCATGCCAGCATGTGATGACAAAGTTAATTAGACTGCTGATGGTTGCTGTATAAAAAAGTTTAATTATTGTTTTTTTGATGTTAAATTTCCTTAGCTTTCTAAGATAGAAGAGATGTTAGTGAATTTGGTTGTAAAGGTTTTGACAGTGTTCACTCCATTTCAGTTTGTTGTTGATGGTTGTACCTAGGTATTTATATTCTTGCACTTATTCTATGGTTTGGTTGTTTATCTGAATTTCTGCAAGATGGCCTTTATGTTTCCTACAATCTATTATCATTTCTTTAGTTTTCTGAACATTTAAAATTTGAAAGTTATCTATACACCATTGGTAAAAAGTGTTAATTGTTGAATGGTACAGATTTTCGTCACCTGCAATAAAACCAATGATTGCTGTGTCGCTAGCAAATTTTATGATGGGAGTGTCAGCTGATAGGCTCTGAATGTCATTTGTGTATGAGGTATACAATACTGGTGACAGGACGCACCCCTGCGGCGCTCCAGTGCTAAGCTCTCTCGTGCCTGACACATGCCCGTTCACTTTTACATATTGTGGGCATTTGATAAGAAAGTTTAGAATCCAAGCTTGTATGTTTTTGCTAATCTTCAATTCAGATAGTTTGTATCATGCGATGTGGTTGGATGATGTTGAATGCGAATAAAAATCTACTAATAATACTCTGGCGTAGTGTCTCTGAGTATCAAGATGATGGTATAGACAATTCATTATGAATAGTATTGCATCTTCTGTACTTCTTGACGGTTTGTAAGCGAACTGGTGCAGGTCAAGACGTGTTTCGACTTCTTTCAGTAGATATTTTAAAATCATTTTATTTTCTCAAATCACTTCATTGGAATTGATGTAAGTGCTACGGGACGTAGGTTGTTGTAGGAAGCAATGATCTTCTTTTTGGGTACTGCAATTATTTCAGACGTCTTCCAAATGGAAGGTATTTTGTGCGTTTGCCAGGACTTGTTGAATAAAGCACAAAAGATATACGCCAGTTGTTCCGCACATAGCTTTACAAGTTTTCCACTTAATTTGCCGGGTCCAGAGGCTTTGGCATTGTGTTTACTTGTTTAAATATTTTAGTCACTTCTTGTTTTATTAAACAGTTCTTGAGATTGGTCTAGATTGCTGTTTTCAAATGATGCCAATAAATCACGGTGTTATGGTAGTCAAAGCGGCTGTAGAAATCATTTAATTCATTGACAAATTTGTTATTGACAGCGACACACATTGGTACGCGCCTAGAAACATAGCCAGTAATTTGTTTCAAGCCACTCCAACAAGCTTTAGAGTTATTTTTCTTGAAAAAGCTTTTTATTTTTTCCTTGAATCTCAAATGGTTTTAATTTTTGGTCATTTCTAAGTTCAGTATTTTCTGTCATATTAGCTATTTACTTTTTAAAAAGCTGTTTACTTTTCTATAAAAGAGAAAAACTCTATTTTGTAAGCATGTAAGCCAAATAAAATTTAAAAACAACAATTAATAAGTAGTGTTTCATATTTTTCATGTGAAGCGGCAATGTGAGCAAAATGAACCACAAATCTGAACTACAGGGAAATGTTTCTTTGTTGAGGCTTTGAATGAGAGATTGGCCCTTTACAAAACAAAATCAATTAGATAATCATTCAATTACATCAGTTAGGCCAGGTTCACATTTAACTATATCTTCATAACTATCAGTTTATTTATATACATGTGACTATTAACAAAGTAATAATAATAACATTAATAAATCTTCGTATCCTGTGGTATCAAGTCGTTAGTCACACTAACAAAAGTATCAGCAACACTTTTGACACAAGCACTTCTCTTCTTTTTGTATTGACGGAGGTAGGGTTGTAGTTGCTAGTTTGTAATTCATAGCTTCTGAAAATATTGAAACCTGTATTTTTACTGCCTGAGCGGACCACTTCAGAGGGTGTTGAAATACAGAAGAGCACTCTGAAGCCCTGGATAGCACAAAGGGTGTTAAAAGTAAACCTGGTCAAGTTAATACTACTCCTTAAGCCTATATAACTTCTTTCCTTTTTTGTTAACTTACAAAATTTTCTGAAGCAATCTTTGTTGAAAAATGATGTAGTTATGTAGAAGTGGGTATCATGTACATTTTTAGCTTTGCTGAGGCATCTAATTCATTACAGCTACAACTTAAGTTAGCCACTATAAAACTTAACAGCCTTCATAAAAATAAAAAGTTAGAAATACTACTTACCAGATGTTCATTAATATCTGTTTTCAAATCCCAGCAATGAATAGAGCCACTTTGATCTCCAACATAGAGTTCTCCCTAGTCAAACAATGAAGTACAAGAAAAAAACAACTTAATAAAATCATGTGGATGACATTTAATAAACTATATATAGTAACTTAAGAAATTATACAGTACACCTTCTAATAGATAAAGCTTTTATGAACACAATATATAAGTAATATATTTAACCATGTAAAAACAATGACAAAAATATTTTTAAAAAAATTAAAAAAAAAAAAAAGCTTATATTAAGCTATGTTGTATCAATTAGTGTGGATCAGTCGTGTAATTGATTTTGTAATAGGTCTAACAATAAGAAATCTGTAGGATTAGAAATAGTTTTACCTCTTGTTTTTGTTTAGATAGTGCTATTTCATGCTTTTAGCTTTTTCAATATGCTATGATCCTTCAAATGGTCTGGACCAGTTAGGAATAAGAATAGGGGAGAAAGAAGGGAATATATGGGTGAATATTACAGTGATCACTTTTTAAATGCACTTATGAAAAAAAATTGTTTAAGTTGAACGACTTGGATTCAAACTTGAAGGCTCTGTACCAGGAAGTGCTTATGAAAATAGAAGGTTTTATATTTATCTATTGTTAGCTTCAAACATTAAAGCAAAGTATAAAGGTTAATTTTTATTGATTCTTGTTTTTTTAGGTAAAAGAAATAAGTGTGCAAAACTTCAGCTTCATCCGAGATTGGATGTGGGAGAAATAACAAGTACAAACTTTTTACCCGAAAGACAGACAGAGTGAGTTGATATAAGCTTTGCAAAAATGTAATTATGTTTTGTCTAGCATTACAAAACCAAAATCTTTATATAAACAATATGGTTGCATGACAAGATTCAATAGCCCTGAAAACTTTTCTGCATGGCAAAGTACAATGTAGCAGTAAGTGAGGAATGAGGAAGAGGAAGATGGTTGCAAAACATACTAGAATTGACCAATTTATCCTTAGCAAGTATCACAGAGAAAACAACTAAGAAACATTAATTCTTTTAGGAATCACAAATTTCTCTTCTAAAAAATAAGCATTAAGTCTACATTCTCTTTCCTATAGAATAGATATGAGAAGAGCAGGAAGATAATAAATGAAAAACTAAAACAAATACACTCTACATCAACTTTATTACATGACTTGACCCTATTTAATAAGTTCTAATGAAGTTAAATAAAAAATATTTCAATGTTTGACCAATTTTTCATTTAATAATTTACAACAAAAACATTCTTGAAATTAGTACCTGATTAGGATGTAATGTCACACAGTTAACTGGGGCTTTCACTTGAAATATTCGTTGACATTGTAATGTTCTAGACCTTTAAAAAAAATATTAACATATTTTCAAACAAACATTAATAAATTATATATAATATAATTACAATGTTTCCCACAATACCACCAAAACTGTACCCTAACAAATAACATAATTAAATATATACTATGACACCTTCAAATATTTAAACAATAGAACTATTGAACTGCCTGTATTCTTAGATTCAATGGAGATACATTTGACATAAAGAGAGAAGCTATTTAACACATCATCAATGTAATAGAATGAAATTATTCAATAAACTATGGTAGATAAAGAATTTATACAGTGCACCTTCTAATAGATCAAGCTTTTATGAACACAATATATTAGTAATATATTGAACCAAATTCATATCAAAACCTTAAATCCCATATTTTGGCAGTATGATCTTCTCCTCCAGTATACATCCACTTCCCATCTTCATGAAACCCAACAGATGTGACATTCTTCTGGACACCTTCATAGTTGATCAGAGCATTAGGATTGGAGGAATTGATATCATACATGCGAATATGCTGATAACCTAGAATTGGAAATATTTAACAAATTTTGGGTAGTAAAAATCATGCTAGCCTTTAGAGCAGTGGTTCCCAAACTTTTTTGTCTCGTAGACCCCTTGCCATGTTTTCTGGATTATGGTAGACCCTCTGCTTAACTTATAAATTGCATTTTTGCAAATTCACCAACTAAATTTTTTAAAAACTTATTTCTAACTGTAGTGAGTCCAAGAATGAAAAAGTAATTTAAAGCTACATTTAAACTTAGAAAGATCTTTTTTATTGGTAAAATTCAAATTAATATATATTACTGGAATCTCCAAACACACTGGAAATGTGTGGGCTTGTTGAGCAGTTTCGTCATTCGTTGCTACGGGTATCATGTTTCATTTAGAAATGTATTGTTTTATGAAGTAGTCTTACAATCATTAAATATTAATTAATTTATAAATTTGCCTTAAGTATCATTGTAAAAGTTTTCGCAAAGAGCAGTTTTTCGTGTATTTCTTGATCTTTCATGTCTGGTTCAAACAATGGGTCCGTGGAACTGTTTTCATTTACAGGAGAAAGGGCCAAGGCGAGTAACTGGTGCCTAAACCACTAAGCTATGGCAGGAGGGACTCATTAGCCTTCACTTGCAACCCATCGAGCAGAAGAAAAACTGAATTAAAACCTCTGCTGCCATGCAACTATACCCCAACACAGCGACTATTAGGCAGTTTGCAGCACACAGTGCTACACCCAGTCAGAGCCTTCAACACGGCTGATCCCATAACTGTATATGTCATTTGCAAAGAATTCCTAAAGCACAAGAAGCTTTTAGTGTTATAACTCATACCACCGATGTGCCCCTGAACTGTATTGTTGCTTAAAGAAATTCGTTAATTAATATCAGATGTAGGTTTGTGTTAAATAATTCGTTTTTATCTTTGAGAGTTCGAAAGTTGTTCAAACCTTTACCTTTTTGTCAGGGTGACATCATCTCAAATGACCCTGCAGACGGAGTCTAACGTAAATACTTAGTCACTTAGGCAACCAACCGATTATTTGACAAGAAAGAAATGAATCCTGATTATCAATAAATTTTAAATATTTGTTTTTTTAAGCATTAGTTAAATTCTGACACAATTAAGCTATTAAATCGGTATTGAAATTAAATACAACAATTTTCTTTTGATTAGCAGGAATATTTAAGGATTAATAAAGTACAAATCGTATATTCGTGAATGAAATAAGTACATTAATAGGATCTGAAATTAAAGTCATGTCCTGCTTTAAATGAAATCCATTATTGTAGACCCCCTGTGGACATCTCTTAGACCCCCAATTTATTGTTTCACTTTCGTAGACCCCTTGGAAGTCTTCGTAGACCCCTGGGGGTCTATATAGACCACTTTGGGAATCACTGCTTTAGAGTAAACACAGAATAAAAGATGTAAAAAAAATAAAAATTACCTGCAGCAGCTATCAACTGTTTATCTGGAGTTATGTCCAATGCATTTACTTGCTGTTCAATGTCAATTAAGGATTAAAATATATTTATATATTAAAAAACAACAACTAAAGATATGTAAAAAAAAAAAAAAACACCTTTCAACTGTCATTTGATTGCAAACTAAATGGGAGAACACAATTTTGGTCTCTGTAATAATAATCTTTATTATCTAAAAGGAAATTTGTTTTACAATGTGTGCATTACACCAAACAAAGCATAACTATAGAAAACAAAAATATACATTCAAACCAGATTCACTCATAATATACAAGTGGAATGTTTATATCAGATAGTTGAATTGTATTTAATGATTTGATTTCCAAATTATAAACAAAATATCAAATTACCTATAGATATATTGTTCCCTCGCATTGCACCAAACAAAACAAGATAACTATAGAAAACCAAAATATACATTCACAATAGACTCACTCATAATTTAAATTTGAAAAGTCTATATCAGATTATTAAATTTTATTTAGTGATTTGATTGCCAGGGGGACAAAAGAGTTTTTGTGTCTTTTTGTCTTTGCTATCAGTGTCTTGTATCTCTTTTGTAATGGTAAAATCAACAAATCCTGATCCAAAGGGTGATTTTTATTTCTATAATCTTTTTAGCTTTCTTATGAATGTTTTTCTCAAACAGCTGCCCAAATGGGGTTTGTTTTTTGCCAATGACTTTACCAGCAGCATTTAGGATTCTCTGGAGTTTATTTTTATTTTTAGTGTTCAGATTGCCATACCAGACAGTGATATTAAAACTCAAAATACTGCAGATTTGAGCCAAGGCCTTTTCACTAACATTAAATGGGGACATTTTTCTAAGTAAATATCATTTTCCTTCTTTTCCCCCCAAAAATCGATTATCATTTCTTTGAGTTGTTTTTTTAACATTTAATATTAAAAAATTTTCTTTACAGTATTTTTCAATGTGTTCTATTTCTCTGAAATACTTATTTACCTCTGAGCTCTCAGAGAGCAGGGCAAGAAGAGCCGCATCATCAGCAAATTTTGTGAAAGAGCATAAAGGACTATATGGGATTGAAAATCAATGTACAAAATGAACCAGTTACAGCCCCCTGGGGCACCCCTGTGTTAATTATACGGGCATTTGATATTACATTGATTACCCTAACTCTCTGAGGTCATTAATTAGCCAAAATTATTATTAATGGACTAATCTTCAACACTTTCATTTTTTAAATAAGTAAATGAAGTTAAAAGCAGATAAGAAATCAATAAAGAACAATCTTACATAAGTATTAGGTAAGTCTAGATGCTAGTAGACACAATTTAAAATATTTAGGATGGCATCCATCTACACCTTTACCCTTTTAATTTAATACTACTAATAATAATATTTTACTTTCCCCCCCCCCCTTTTTAAAAATACTGCTAGTAATCTAGCAATCTAGTCTATATTCCTGTTTAATTTATCATTATACATTAGCTGGCAATATTTATATAGGTCAGTGAGTCTGCTCTACAGGGCAATTATTTCTATATGTTTTATTTTCTTTCTCGCCCTATCATTTTTCAGCTGGCGATATTCTTCTTTTTCTTTTAGCCAGCTTTTCCCTATTGAGCTGTGAGCTCTATTGCAGACTATGCCAAGGTAAAATAGTGTGCTGTTCTCTTCTGTTGTTCAGCACTGCTGTACAATGTACATGGTGTTAGATATGTTGGGCTGTAGTGGTAGTAGGGTCTGCCTAAGGTTGATTAGGAAGGGGCATTCAAAAGAAGATCTGTTTAGGATTTCATAAGGGTAGGAGCACCTACAAAGGGGTAGGTGTGTGAAATTAAATTTGTTAATTGAACAGAGGTGTGTGTCCTGAAAGATCGTAGATTGCTCTTTGCGGGGGAGGAAGTTAATACTATGGATGATATGTAGATATACATAATCTGTACGAAGAATCTAATTAACAGCATTGTGAATTTGTGGCCAACCATGATCTTACCTGCCGTAGGAACCTCTCTTTTCTATTAGATGTCAAACCATTTTATCAAATAATGCGCTGTCAAAGTCAAACTTTGACTTTTTGGCCTAGCACTCCAAACAGAAACACTCACAATACTCACATTATACAGCATGCTAGTTTCATATTAAATATCAAAATAAAGATGTAATGACCACAAAAACAGTTAGTTTTAGTTAGTTGTTAATTGTAAGAAATAGGATTCATGTAATGTCTAGACTCTAGAACAGGCATGTCAAACTCATTAAGGTATATGGGCCGCATAAAACACTTACAATGGCCTGAGGGGCCGCAGCCAAATTTCCGTTGCAAAACAGCATACTAGTTTTATGTAAATTAGAAACAATACTGTTGTAACCCTGCCTTGCACCAGTGCTTGAGGTGCGCACTAGCGCACTAGTGAATGTAAACAGGAAGACACTAGGCTAGAGAGAATAACAGTGCATGAGAGATTGTGAAGAGTCTGAATGTTTGGAAACTAAGAAGTCAGCTTTTGTGCTGCCTGAAGGTTGTAGAAGGGACCTGGAGCGAAGCGGGGAAGGCTGTCGTTGGTCCACATTCGGGTTAAGTAGCAAAGGACTGGTAAATTAGTAGCAAGACTCTGAAGAAGCTGAAGGATGATATGTGTTTGTCCTAGTAAATAAACACCTGTCTTTATTTCCTGTTAAACTGTGTTGAGTTGCCTGCCTTTACGTTGAGTGCCTACCCAAGAGTTACAACAATACAATAGAATACAATAATTAATGGCATATCTGTCCCTTAGTTAGCTAAATTTGTAGTACAATTTGGTAATTACAAATTACTATGATTGCACATTTTTTTTTCCTTGTCCTGATGCTTGACATCTTTCTGGGATACAAGTTTATTAATATCGGGTGGAAGTTTGTTTGCCACTGACACTAACAACACTGATGACAAATTTTGATCCGATAATTTCGAACGGTGAGGTGATTTGTAGCTTTCATTATAGAAAAGAACTGCTCACAGAGATCAGTGCTTGCAAAAATAACTAGAAATCTGGCTGCAAATTTCTGCAATTCAACGTACCGTTTAGGTAAATAACTAAATTTTGGCACACTTACTTCTTTATACTTCGCTTTCAACAAAGAATTTGACTACAATTCTATCAGCTCTAGTTGCCAGCAGCCTTTTCAGAAGCAAATGAAAGGGTTATAAAAACAACGAAAATTCTTGCTCGTTTGAAACGAAGTCATGAAAACGGCCAGTGGAAGCATCTACTAACGATTCCAGGTGTAAGACATATTTTTACCAAATGATGTAGCCGTATTTAATCTTTTTAGTTCCTGACACGTTGAGAAGTGAACAAGATTTTCTCTTCATATTTGGTTTATCCATAGTCGTAATTTTGCTTGAAAGCACTTCATATGATCACACGCAATTTATTCTTTACTTTGAAGTTTCAAATTCAAGTCTTGCAGGTGACCAGTGAGATCAATTGCAAATGCCAAATCCTGAACCCATTCGTCAGTATGGGAATGTTCAACAGGTTCACCTTTCATGTTCAGAAACAATACAATTTCTTCACGCAATACAACAAATCTCTTCAATTCTTTAGGACAGGAAAGCCAGCAAATTCGTGTCCAATGTTATTCAGAAACATTGAAAATTGGCAATGATTAAAGCCATGGGCACGAATAAAATAAATAGTGACTGAAACCAGTCTTATAAAATGTTGGAACTGTAATGGCTTTGTGCGTTATGTTTCTTGTGATGCACTGAAAATGAGCAAATTTAAAATAGCATGAATTAGTCTCTCTTATTTTTGCAAGTAGCTTTGCATCAAAACCATTTTATAATAGTTAGTGCGCCATCCGTTGTTAGACTAGCAGCTTTAACGATACACTCCTTCAAAAATCCCTTTCACTAAATGATTTGCTATGGCTTGCAATTAAGTTTGAAAAATGTAGCTGGCTTTCACTGCTGATTCAATATCGTTGTTCAGTTTAACAAATTTAATTTTCAATTTAAGTAGCTTGTATCTTTTATTTTCCAGCATAATAGTTTAACATTATTTTGATAATTTTTGAGGTGGCCAAGCAGGCCGCCCCAAATGCCGTGTTTGACATGCCTGCTCTAGAATAAATAAATTACTCTAGAATACTTTAGATCTATATAATAATATGATATATATATAAATAATAATAATATAGAGTCTATATGATTATTATCAACTGATAGATCTATACTACTACTAGATCTACTAGTGAGTACTACTAGTAACGTTTAACAACTAGTTACTAGCACTCACCTGGCAGTGAGTAGTAGTACTACAACTACTTGATCTAGATCTAGTAGTAGTAAAAAAGTATAGTCAGTTAACTACAATTAAGTATACTTGTATACAGTATAGTAGTCTCAACTCTCAACCTAGTAAATTACTAGTAAATTACTACTACTACTCAGTACTCAACTACTGTCCCTAGTGACCATAGCCTGATTGACTCATTGAGTTGAGCTTGAACCTGCCTACCTGGTATTATTATTTATTATAATTAGATCTATTACTATTCTAATTATTATTTGTCATTGTAACATTGTAATTGTTTAATGTTAGTTTCCATATTAACAAGACCAAGTATTAGTTGAGTTTATATCTAGAATTCTCTTGACTTTGACTCTTCTGATAAAAAAAAATAGTACACCAAAAGATTATTGAAAGGATACAGAATCAGGATGTTGTACTGTTCTGTGACATATGCCACTATGTGCTTGCCAAAATCTGATTCTGTGATCATAACCAGCAGTTGCTAATATAACTGGATCTCCTCCACCATTGGCCATCTCCAATGTTAAAGTTAAACTTATAATTGCCAGTTCACATACCTATATATATATATATATATATATATATATATATATATATATATATGTAAGTATGTTTCTGTGATGGATCCGGATGGATAGACATGTAAATATTTAAACTTTCAATAAAAAAGACTTGCTAAACATCTAAGTCAAGTTAGTCTAAATTAAATAGATCTAGGTCTATCTAATAGACTAATTCTAAGACCAAAGACTATCACTAAGAGATCTATTAGATTATTATCATTATATAGCCTAGAGTAGCTTATTTAATCCGGACATTTCATGAATTCGGACACTCGCTGCTTTTGTGGTCATTAAATCTTCGAAGTGCCTATCCCCAACCAGTTGGGAATAGGCTTCAACCCTATTCCCAACCGGATGGATGGGTCAAATAAGGTCAAAACCATATTCCCAGAACCGGAAGTGGTTCTTATGTTAAAGGTCAAACAAGATGGCAGGAATCAATCATACATGCTTTGTCCACAGTCACTGATTTGATTTAGAGTTTTAACATAGATCTAGTAAATCTAGATATAGTATTGTTCACTTTATCTAAATTGACTAGATCTAGAATCTAAAGTTGTTTCATTACATTAAAAAAACAGCATGAAAAGAATTTAGCAATGACAATTAAATGTAGTGTTGTAATAGTATTTCTTCTATTATTTGCTTTAATAAATGTATGTCATACATAAGACAAAAAAAAACAAACACCAAAGTCTCTGTTGATTGTGTTGTGCTATTTATGTAGGAGATTTTAAACTGCATGGCAAGGAGCAAGGACACATTGATTTCTAGCTTTGTTAATGATATAAGGTTAAAATACAAGAAAAGTAATAATTTTTCCCCACATTTAAAAAGGTGCCGATATCGTATGCCGTATCGGATCGCACAGTCACAAAAAAAAAGTCCCATCGCCCTGTATATGAATTGTTTTAAAAGTGTTTATAAATTATAATTAGTCTATAGGTCATTCATAAATAATAAATTAAAATTATAAACATAAACTAAAAAACAAATTACAGTAGAACGTCGTTTATCCGACTCAATTGGGACCGGACACCGTTCGGATACGCGATTGTTCGGATAACCAAAAACCGAAGCGATCCATGCAGTATATGCAACCGGACACTATACGAATATTGAAAATCATCAAATGCGGGACACGTGCGTGAAGAACGAGCAAAATAGGTGACAAATGTCGCAATTTTACCTTTATTGTGGAAAATAATCACTTATTTTTCGTATTCATACAGTATATGTGCATCACAGTACATGTGGTTGATAAAAAAAAAAAAAAAAAAAAACTGGTCCGGATATTTGACGCTCCGGATAATAAACGTTCGGATAAACGACGTTCTACTGTAGTCTATAGGTCATTCATAAATAATAAATTAAAATTATAAACATAAACTAAGAATGCTAACAAAGAAAGACTTAATAAGTAAAGATTTTTTTCTCAGTAAATCTCCTCTTCTACTATACATAAAGGTGTATAACAAACCAAATATGTATGACATATAAAACTAGCAGTAATAGTTGAACATAACATTTCTTCTCTATTATTATTCATTTAATAAATGTATGTCATACATATGACCAAGAAAAACCCCAACAAAAACAAAGTCTCTGTTGATCGACAAACTTTTTTTTTTGGTTGGTGGAGGGGCATTATATTTTATTGATATAAAAAAACATAAATGACAGAAAAATGGAAATTAACAAAGTAATGTGTATGTTTTCAATTTTATAAAATTTCAAACCAAGAGATCATACAAGTATATTACTGACATCAAATGAGAGAAATATTTATTTATTGAAATGGTGCTAAGATTGGTTGGATAATGATCATAGGTAGAGAACATGATCCATTGAATCTTATTGCGGTACAATCTCTCAAAGATATCCACTACTTCCACCACAACTTGGCCTTAGATTATAAAATCCTGTTTAGGATATATCCTACCCATCTGCCTCCCCTATTTCACCTTAGTGAGAACAATAAACTTTGATATCCCCTATCCTATATTGAATAGAATCAACATAAATGAAAAAACTCTCAGCTTTACAATATACATAGCATTTTACTATGTGTCTACACATGCTATTGCTTTGCAATAAACTTTAAACCTCATTCTCCCCAATTACATTTTTATCTCTGCCTAGTTTTGATAGTTCCTCTTTTTTATTATAGCCATCCTCAATGCACTAAGTTTTATAATGAAGATGGGTGAGGGAACATTGTAAACACATGTAAAAAAATATCAACAAGCAGTATATAGGCCTCAAAAAAAATGTTGAATTGAGTGCTTAAGTCAAAGCCAAGTCAAAAAAAAATAATTAATTGGAGATGATGTGACCAGGAATGAAATGAAAACAAAAACAGTGAATAAATATATTTTATTTATCTTATAGCTATTACAAATATTCAGCTCAAAGATTTAACAACAATATGACCCAACAATTCTATAATAAAATAACCTATAAAGTATACATTGTTCCTTTAATTACATTAGGGAAAAAATAATAGAAGTTTAATAAATTGTGAAGATTTATCAATATCAAACAAATTTTATTTTATAACTATTTTCTATTATCTTCTTTTAAATCAATCACTTAAAAAAAAAACATTTAACATTTAACTGAATAGGATTTGACCTAAACACAGTGGACTGGGAATAAGGTTTTGACCTAATTTGACCCATCCATCCGGTTGGGAATAGGGTTGAAGCCTATTCACAACTGGTTGGGAATAGGGTCCGCCTTAAATCTTTATTTTGATATTTAATATGAAAGTTCAAACTAGACTAGTGATTTCCTTCCATTTAGAATTTAGTTAGTTGGTTTAGTTTACGATGACACTATGTATTAGTACAGTATTACTAATAAGTATTACTATCATTTTACACAAATTTAGGCAATAGCCTTAGCTCTCTTTTTAAAACTTTTCATGTATGAAAAAAGAATTTCAAATTTGTAAGTCAGGTTGTTGTTTTTTCCTGTTATACTTATTATTATAATTATATATTTATAAATACCTCTCTTCCTAGGGTTAAGACTATATTTTTTAGTTGGCTAAGCCTAAGTCTATGCTAATGAGCCCAGCAATATTTATTCTGTTTTTGGAGCTGATTTATTTGATTCATATTTATAAGTTATAATTAAGCATACAAAAAAAAATTAATAATAATAATAATCTTTATTGTCCGTATGGAAATCAGTCTTACAATTTGTGCATTACACCAAACAAAAAACATTATAACTATAAGAAACCAAAGTGTACATTCACACCAGACGCACTCACAATTTAATTAAATTACAATTTAATTTAAATAATGTGGGTCAAATTTCTCTGAATTTAATGAAAACACATGACCTCTTTGACCTTAAATATAATTTTAATAACAAATATAGGTTAGGGGTACAAATATAAGTAGTCATCCTTATTCTTCTTAAACTAAAGAAGATTTTGATACTTCGTTTTCTTTTCTATGTCGAACCATTGTCAAATAATGCGCTGTCAAAGTCTAGTCTATAAATAGAATCTTGCTCTAGAATCTACATAGATCTATACAGCTAGATCTAGAAAATAGAGTTTTGGAGTGGATAGAGATCTCTAAAGATGTCACAATTTAGTGGTGCATTACAGCTAACTGATCTTGATGACTTTATAACACCATCACAGGTAAAAGTCATACTAAGTTTAACTTATACTTAATACTAGTTATACTTTAAATAGTCTACCAGCAGAAACAGTAGGCTTAGATGCTTAGTAATAGTAGGGGTGGACTGGGTATCAAAATCGTCTCTGGCATTACCATATAATCCGGCCTACAAATAACGTCATATGTAACAATATGATGTAGCCAGGATTTTTTGTATATATATATATTCTTGTTGAATTTTAAACAATTTTTTTTTTTAAATTATTAAACCATGTTTGGGCAAGTGTGTTTTGCTGTTGTCACTTTCTAAACTTTCTTTTTTTTTTTTAAGTTGTCTGCATTGAAAAAAAAATTTCTTTGGTCACGACCAGACCAACCCATTTGGTGCCAGCCCACAGGGCACTTGCCTGTTAGCTCTTATAGCAAGTCCACCCCTGGACTTATATTTATAGATCTAACAATCTAAGTATCTAAAGTAAAATCTAAGTCTAGTAAGTATAGAGATAAGATTATAAGATAGTAATATACTATAGTAAGATAGTAATATTAATACTTATAAATAATAGAACTAGTAATATTTTAATTTTATATACTACTATAGTACTAGATCTAAGTCTAAAGAAGGTCTAAGTTTAGGTATATAGTATAATATATATTCTATTACTATTATATAATAATAATAATCTTTATTGTCCATAAAAAAATGGGCAAGATCCTGTTTCAGTTCCTTTATTTACCGTTGCTATCACGGCAACAGGCGGCCACTTTTTGCCAGATGGACTTCGTTACTGATGCAAAAATAAAACAAAAAATAAAATTGAGGAAGTTTTTTTTGCTGCCAACTAAAAAATATAATTTTGATAAATAAATATAGATGGGTTAGTAAGTGTAGACCTATTTTATTTCATCAAAACATATATTTTCATTTTAATATATCGAGAATCTATAGCATTTCTATACATTTGTATGTGTTTTATAGCTCAAGTTTGTTAATAATAAAATGTTTATGTTCTGTGGCAATTATTTAATAAACTTTAAAAAAATCATCTCATGTTTCTTTTTTCCAATTGGCTAATGGTTCAATTAATATTGCGTGTGTGTGTGTCACCGATGATTTTCCCTATTATCCTATACGTGGACTTTTTTGTTTACATTTTTTTACAATTAATACGGGTATTTGAAAATAAAATATTTTAAAATTTTACTTACCGATTATCCATTAGCCTATCGTGATTAATGCCGCCCCCCCCTACTTTCTCATTCTGGACTTGGGACCTGAGATGAACTCGTAAGGAACTCTGCTGTTTGGCGTAGTGCCTCATAGCTTCCACACAAACATAGTGAACCACTGGATACGTCTTCCCGCAGCTCGCTGAGCTGCGAACACTCTTGCAAGACGTGCGCCACCGTCTCTTCTGATTCCCCGCAGTGTCGGCAACAGGCATCAAAATTTGGCCGGAACCAGGCGAAGTACACACCTATGGGGCAGTGTCCCGTATGCCACTGCGCTATTGTTTTTTGTTCCGACCTTTTTAGCCTCCACCACGGGTCCTCTCGATTTGGGTGACGCATGTGCTGCCAGACTCCCCTGGCAGTGTTGGAATCATCCCAGGATTTCAACCATTTTTCATGTACCCACTCTCGTATAACTGTGGTAGCCTGTTGGAAGGTACTTGGTGACTCGAAAGTGGGCACGGCCAGCGCTCCTTCTCGTGCTAGAGCATCAGCCACGGCATTGCCCCTCACGCAGCAGTGCAAGGGCACCCACTGCATAAAGATGACAGCTCCAATAAATAGGCGGATGTTATTTGCGGCGCCTAATGCCTCTTCCACCAATTTGGACTTTCCCCCTAAGCCAGCCATGGCTTGGAGGCAGGACTGGGAATCGGTAACTATTACAACAGTTGTCGCAACGGTTATCTTTTCGCGCAGTTTTTGGAGCAGGTAATTGAGTGTATTGGTTAATTCGTTAATTCTGCATCAAAGCTACATGTGGCGAGGCTTGTCTGGTTCGTGTTCTGGGTAACAGATATAGGCCCCATACCCAGCTCTTACGGAGTCCTTCATGACCGACCCGTCTGTGTAACAGTAGATGGAATCGTCCGGGTAGGTCTTTAGTGTGTCCAATGCCATTTTTCCTAGTAAATCCGGGTGTGTGTGTCGTTTTGTGGCCCCCTCCAACCCGTGTATAGTGAAATTTATGGGAGGGATGGGCTGTCTCCTCCAGGGCGGGCACGTGCTTATCCGTCGGATTGGGACCCGGTCAGTGGAGAGGCCAGCTTGAGCACTCAAATTTGACGCGCGGTGCATAAATGATGTCCATTTTATCCTGTTTTTTACTCTCCACTGAGTGACTAATGTATGGGTCGGGAGCCCTGATTCGCCCCTTTGGTAGCGTTCCAGGGCCGTTAGCACAGCGCGCTCTCTCCTCAGGCTGAGAGGAGCCACGTTGGACATGATTTCTGCAGCGGAAGTTGGGCTCATTCTCTAGGTGCCGCAAATGAATCTGAGAGTCTGGGCCTGTACACGGTCACCCACCTCTTAGCCCCTCCCAGCCCGCTCCTGCAGTTTCAGCCCCATCTTCTCCCCCCCACCGGCCCGCTCCCGCAGTTTCACCCCCATCCTCTCCCCCCCCCCCCCCCCCCCCGGCCCGCTCCCGCAGTTTCACCCATTTCAGCTTCATAGACTCTAGTCTAGAGGCTAGATTACAGACAGTCATTGTACCTGGTATATATCTATCAAAGTTAATAAATATTTATGACATTCTTTTCTATAAGGACATAAGCTGTTTATAGCGTGTTCTAGATACTATGCAACAAGCCTCATAACACACAACAATTATTTTAACTTTGTTAAAAAATATTACAAGTTGTCAGCACCTTAAATCTTTATCAAAACATTTAAAATGTACCGTATCTATCTATACAATAATCCCATCATATCTATTTAAATTCAATTTTTATAGCATAAAAAATCGGTACGCTTTTTCATGTTATTACTGTCATTCTAATTTAAGAATAATAATGTATACCCCCCCCTTTTTTTAATACTTCAACCAATATAGCATATATTCCTATTAATTCTATTTGTTTTATTTTCTTTCTCTTCCTAACATGTTTTAGCTCACTGTATTAAAAATCAAGTAGGTTATCCCCCCTTAGAAATATTTCTTTTAGTCTTGATCCAACAGCTAGACAACGCATTAAAAATCTGGCCTGCACCAATATGGCTGCCTAGAGATGTAAATAAATGAACTGAAACAGGATCTTGCCAAAAAATGTGTGCATTACACCAAACAAAACATTATAACTTTAAAAACCAAAATATACATTCACACCACTTTCACTCATAATTTACAGTGAAAAGTTTATATCAGATTGTTTCTATTTAATGATTTGATTGTCAGGGGGAACAAAAGAGTGTTTTGTGTCTGTTTGTCTTTGCTATTGGTGTCTTGTTTCTCTTTTGTGGTGGTAAAATCGCAAAATCCTGACCCAAAGGGTGATTTTTTATTTCTAGAATCTTTTTAGCTTTTTATGGATGTTTGTCTCAAACAGCTGCTCAATGTTGTTGTTTTTTCCAACGACTTTACCAGCAGCATTTAGGATTCTCTTAAGTTTTTTTATATTTTTAATGCTTAGATTGCCATACCAGGCAGTGATATTGAAACTTAAAATATTGCAGATGTGATTGTGATAAAACATAGCCAAGGCCTTTTCGCTACCATTAATGAGGACAGTTTTCTCTGTAATCATAATCTTTGCTGCCCTTTTTTGCTGATATAATCAGTGTTTACACTAAAATTTAGTTTATCGTCTAGGATAGTACCAAGGTATTTAAAGTTTGCACTATTTCAATAGTCTCTCCAGCTACAGAAACAATATCCAAATTTCCCTATGAAAATTTATTATCATATATACAGAATCAGGATGTTGTACTGTTCTGTGACATATGCCACGATGTGCTTGCTAAAATCTGATTCTTTGATCATAACCAGCAGTTGCAATTTTTTTTAATGTGACTATTGTGATTACATATATAATATACCAAAGTGTATATCAAATTGAACAGTTTCAAAGTAGGAATTTTAATTTATAAGTGGCAAATCAAAATGAAATAAAAAAAATTAAATATCATTAATTTGTAAATTATGAAAAACTAAAATTTTTATAATTATCTTTAAACAGTCTATAAAAAGATAAATGCTCCTCATTGTACAGTTTTCAACACAATAAGCTTTTGAATTGATAAAGATAAATCTAATTATAGAACTATAGTGTAGATCCGAAAAAGAATCTATAGATTTAGATCTATTTAAGTATATTTCTTTGAAGGAATATTTTAGATACCTAGATTTCTATATTATCTACTTGTTTCTCGACATCAACTGTCCAAAAGCCAAGCATACAGATCTTTGTTATATGTTATGTTAATCATTGATTATGGTATAAAGAAGTAATTAATTCAATTTTACATGTTTTAGTGTTTACACTAGTGTGTACACACTAATTTTTTTTAAATTTAATATAAAAATGGGCATTATTTATAAAAGGTCATTTTAGTACATGAAAAAAGTGTGCAAGTTTTAAATTTAAAGGTTGTTGACTCCTTTAATCATAATAAATTGCTATCATTAGAAAGCTGAATGAATTAATATATTTTCTAAGTGTATGGTTAACAAATTTATAGCTAATATAAAATATAGCTTTTTTTTTTCCTTGTTTTTTGAAAATTTATAATTTTTCTCTTTAAAATATCTTGGAAATATTAAGAGACAAATAAATTTCTTTCCACGAGCTGTTAGAGGAACCTATTTTCTTTAGAGTAACCTCAAGAAATTGTCATTAAATGTCTTTTCTTGGGACTTGCTTAATTTCAGTTCTGTAAAACTTGAACAGGATATTTTTTCTGATGTCAAATGTGTTTTTTTAGATCCAAAATAGCTGCCTTTGCAAGTTCCTACATTAATTGTAATAATTATTTTTGTAAATGTAATTAGTTACTCAAATTAGTGATATAACTTTCCTATTTTGTTTACCATTCACACCAGCATGTTGTTGATTTCCAGAACTACAAATTTTCTTATTTTTGTCCAATAAAGTTCTAGGCAGTTCTATTCAATCTAATTATATCACTTAGGTATCACATTGAAGATCTAGAATTATATTAGATCAACTAATTTAATTAGTTTACTTAAACTTTGTGAGCTTTTGTGAGACTAGTCTTTTGAAGTCCTATGTGGCATTCACCTAAGTCTAAAGTAAATGTAAGGTGAATGGAGTCAGTTTTATCAAGTTTATCAAAGTGTAAATCTATATCTGTTGGATCTGTCTAAAAATTCTATAATATTATTGAAAAGCTCAGTACAAGTGCTATAATCTACTATTTAAAAAAAATGTTATCAAAGAAAAAATATTATTTTTAAAGAAAAAAAATATTTTTTTTTACTTAAAAAATATAACAATGTCACAGAGTCAGGTTTTACACACACAAAAAATAATATTAATAAATTTTATAAAACAATAAGATACTTTTATTAAGCACATCTTAAGCATTATTTTGATTTATTATTTTTAACTGAAAGATAAAATTTAGAAAAATAATACCCATTTTCATTCCATTAAAAAAATGTCATCTTCTCCTTTGATTTGAATGGTAATTTTTATTTGCAAAAACATGTTTTTAAAAAAAAGCATATTTTTTAATGATTGGACCTATAGTAATATTCTATACATCAACGGAAAGTTCAGGATGGGTGCTTTAATAATCTGCTATCAAAAATTTTTAGTTTAATTTTGAAAAACATTTTTGCATATCTCATATTCTTTTTGACTGGCATGACTTGCAGAATTTCAGATCACGTTTAAACTTTACACAATTCTTTATTGTACCTAAAAAAAACAAACATGAATCAATTTAAAAAATTAGTCAATAAGTTACTGGTTATTAATTATTTTGTTTTGATACCAAAAAGAGAAATTAATCCTTCAGTATTAAGAAATATGACTAAATATGTGGGATTTTGTCCCCTTAGATAATTGTACAGGCTATTTCTCCAAAATCCATACTTAGATAATTGTACATGTTATTTCTCCCACACCCATACTTGGATTAGGTTGAAACTTTACAGAATTATTTACCTAACAAAACAAAAATCAATTGAAAATCAATTACCGTATTTTTTGCCGTATAAGACGCTCCGGCATATAAGACGCACCCAATTTTAAAGGAGGAAAATCTAGAAAAAAAAGATTCTGAACGTACCGTATTTTTCGCCGTATAAGACGCACCAACTTTTCCCCCCCAGTTTTGGAGAAGAAAAAGTGCGTCTTATACGGCGAAAAATACGGTAGTTATTGGTAATTAATTATTTTGTTTGATTTTGAAAAAGGGAAATAAATTCTTCATTATTGAGAGACAGTTGAAATTATGAGGTTCTTCCCATTAGATAAGCTTTATTGTTGTTTTTTTGAGTATTTTTATATTTTGCTTGTTTAACTAAGCTTAACACCAATGTTAATGTCAATTTGTATAATTTGTGTTTACAGTGTATTTACTTTTTTTTAAAGAAAGTTATCAAAAAATCTTAAAGTTAAATCGCTGTTGTGTATTTATGTTCTTGTTGTGTGTTGTGAACTGATCTGTTCGTATGTGTCAAAATGTCTTGGTGTCCAGGTCAGCTTGTGTGTGTGTGTACTGTGCTATTATGAACTGTTTTGTCATTCTTGTTCAATAAAGCCTAGTGTTTCATTAGGTTACTACAATTTATTGAACAAGAATCTTGTGGACTAATTGTGCTTCAAACTTCTAGCATGGATTGCTTCCTAAAACCTGAATGATTGAGGGTTGATCCTAATGATCCGTACGCTCAAAGGATCTGGAAGCACTGGCTTCACACATTCGAAAAATTCGCATTAAAACTAGAAGTACTAGAAGGTGAGAAGTTCGATCTATTATGTAAATTTATCTCACATGGTGTGTATGAATTGATATCTGACTGTGCCGATTTTGAAACTGCTGTAACCACACTAAATGGTCAAACAAACCAATGAGGTTTATGCTCACTATCTCCTATCCAGTTGTAAACAGGAAACAGGACAGAGTGTTGACAGGTATGTTCAAAGATTGAAATTGCTAGCTAAAGACTGCCATTTCAGAGCAGTCTCTGCCCTCGAAAACCAGAACGGGGCCATCAGAGACGCATTCATTAGTGACATGTCATCACCAGAGATTAGGCAGAGACTTTTAGAGTACACATCTCTGAACCTCGCAAAGTCATTGGAGGAAGCTAGATCTCTGGAGATGGCACAGAAAAATTCTGTGACATATAACTCGCAATAAGCCACTACTTTTCAAACACCACAAGCACAACAATCCACTATGTCGGAATTGTCGCTTTGCTCTGCTGTAGAGGACAAGATTGATTCTGCACCCGTTACCATAACTGCAGCTTAAGGCAAGTGCTACTTTTGTGGAAGTTCTATCCACTCTCGTAGCAAATGCCCCTCTAAAGATGCCATCTGTAATAAATGCGGTAAAAAGGGAAACTACAAAAAGGTATGCAAATCAAAACTTTCTACAGTTTACAGACGTAACTCTGATTCAGCAGCATATACAATAACAGCCGCCTCTTCGTTTTCTCTATCTCGTGCTGTAATGAAAATACAAGTTTACAACATTACACTTGATGCTCTCATCAAAACAGTTAGTTCGGACAGTTACATTTCTGCATTGGCTGTCAAAAAGTATAGATTTAGAACTTTTCACTCATCAAAACTTATATCTATGGCCAACATGAACCTAACTGGTTATTTTCGCGGCCATGTTAATGCTGACATTAAGAGTAAAGGCTCCACTTATAAAGACTTCAAGCTACACATACTTGACAACCTCTGTGAAGATGTTATTTTAGGCCATGACTTCCTTGAACAACATGAGAGTGTACAGATCACTTTTCAGGGGCGTAAACCAACAATGGTCTTCAATGGAATGAAAGCTGCTAATGTCAAACCTGCTCCTTTTTCCAAAATATGCTTAAAGAGTGTCGACCTTTCGCTACAAAATCCAGACGTTATTCTGCAAATGACGCTCTATTCATCAATTCAGAGGTTGACAGACTCTTGAAAGATGTCATCATTGAGCCCTCGTCATCTCCATGGCTTAATTTAAAGGCCATCTTTAGCTGATGAATCATGGTTCTAAAAAGTTTTCTTAACCCTGGACCTATTTACTTCTTCCCAAGAGGTCAAAATTTACATTTTAATGCATTTTGATCCCTGGTAGAATTTTTCTGAAACTAAAATGTGACTGAACAATAAATGAAACATGCACAATAGAAATAGACTAAATCGGCAATACTCAAAAATTTAAGGTTCTGTTGTTGTTTTTTAAACAATGAGGTGTTCTAAAACTAAAAAAAAAACAAATAGAACACTGAAAAGAATTTTTTGTCTTGAAATAATGTGTATTTATTATAAAAATATTACAAAGTATTATGAAAGCTCAGGGGAATAGATATTTAGTACAAAATAAGGAAAAGTTTGATATCCCTTACCACTTGATCACCCTGTAATTATGATTATAATCTGGTAATTATGATTACACAGCATTCTAACAAGTATAAAGAATAAATTTTACTTAAGATATTTAAGCATGTAAAATATATTATTTTCAGGAATGCATCAAGCCTGTTGAAATTAAAAGAAAGCCTGGTAAAGTTGGAAAATTGCGTGTTGAAGATGATGGTAGTTACACAGAGATATCTCATGAGGGTGAAGAGACTCGTTTAGAAAAAGCAAAAATTACATTAAATGACTGTCTTGCATGTAGTGGCTGTATTACATCAGCAGAAAGTGTTCTTATCTCACAACAGAGTCAAGATGAATTATACAGAGTTCTTAAGGAGAATATCTTACTTAAACAGGTTTTGAAATATTGTCTTGTTTGGTTTAACCTTGCCTTGTTTATTAAAACAGATTTCTCTAAAAATCAAAATAAAATGAAGGAATTTTAGAAAATTTGTTAAACTCCCCCACCCACAGATAACTTATTGTGCTTTTAATTGTGATTTAGCTTGTACTATCAGACAGCACTTTTTTCCATTACACATCTATCATGAATTCCTTTGTATCTTATGAGCTGGTTGACCAAGGTATGCCATGAACTGATCTTTAGATGAATTACCCCTATGTGTTTCTCAAACTTGTACCACTAGTAATTAAGGATCACTTGTCTAAAACTTGTTTTGAATGCAAGGCAGGCAAAGGCCTTTAGAAAAATCAAGTTCACATAATGTGAGAAAAAAAATGCTTTTAACAAAGCTTATATATCAACTCACTCTGTCTGGTAAAAAGTTTGTGCACATTTTTTCTCCCACACCCAATTTTGGATCAAGCTGAAATTTTGTTCATTATTATTTTACCTGACAAACCAAGAATCAATAAAAAAAAAAACAAGTTAATTAACTATTGGTCATTAATTATTTTGTTTGGTATTGAACAAAGGAAAGAAATTGTACTTGATTGATGTGGAGGTTTAAGTTAAATTAGTCCCCTTTATACTATGTTTTAAAGTTTGAAACTAAAAATAACAAACCTTCTATTTTCATAAATCTATCATAAATATTTATATAAGATGTATCAATGATCTTTTAGACAGGGCAGTCCAGTCAAGAGAAGCTTGTTGTTCTCTCCATCTCACCTCAAGCAAGAGCTTCTGTGGCTGCCAAATTTAAACTTTCAGCACAAGCTACAGCTAGAAAACTAACATCATTTTTCAAAAGTCTTGGTTAGTTTTTAAGAAAATAAAGGAAGTTTTATTGAGCAACAACACGTTTTTTGATGAATATTTATATTCTTGATGTTATTGACTTGTTACTAAATTGGTTTATTTTTACACTTCTTAGGAGTACATTATGTGTTTGATGCAGCATTTGCTAACAATTTTAGCCTGATTGAAAGCTGTCTAGAGTTTGAGAAACGTTATAAAGCATCAGAGACTACAAAAAATTCCTTACCAATGCTGGCTTCTGCATGTCCAGGTTTTGTTTTCTTAATGAAATAATTGAAGATTTTATTAAAAAATAAAATGTTCTTAAAGAGATATTATAAACAAAATTACTAAGGTACAGCACCCGATGACTTTATACTAGTCTAACTCTACTTTAACTCAGAATTTGAGAATATTCCTGAGATGTCATGCATAGATATTTAATAATTTTTCTTTGTTTTTATATTGTTTAATAGCTTTAAGGTGTGCATTTTATTATTACTCTTTTGTTTAAACAGATTAATAGAATTGTAGATTACACTATTTCTTGTTAAATTATTAATTAAATAATATTAGTTCACTTAGTTCCAAATGTAATGGTACATGGCTATTTGAATAGAAAGTCTCTTAGGTCCTCCAACATTGTAGAAAAACCACAGCTCACATGTTGATTTACATCTTTTGGGTAAACCTATTGACCTATTATTGGCTTGCTGTGTAACTTCTCAAATGGTTGCGTTCAGACATTTAATATTGCAACTAGAGTATTTGCGTCCAAAAGCACTACTGGCCCTGATCAGCTTATCAACCTCCCTTAAAAGGGAGTATCATACTATGCTTTCCAGATTTCTAAAGTTGTCTACCATGTTAAAGGAATGTCTATTCATGGTGATCTCTGGGGCTGAGTAGATTTTATTGGATGACTTCCATTTTTCTGAAATTTGTAGTTATATAGTTGAACCAAAAGAAGCAGTGTTGTACAATATAGTTGAACCAAAAGAAGCAGTGTTTGTACAAAATAGTTGAACCAAAAGAAGCAGTGTTGTACAATATAGTTGAACCAAAAGAAGCAGTGTTGTACAAAATAGTTGAACTAAAAGAAGCAGTGTTGTACAATATAGTTGAACCAAAAGAAGCAGTGTTGTACAATATATTTGAACCAAAAGAAGCAGTGTTGTACAATATAGTTGAACCAAAAGAAGCAGAGTGTTGTACACAAAGTCATGAGCTGGAGATCATGTTCAGTCTGAGTAATTAAGGCATAGAGAAACTGTGTTATGAACATTTCCTTTGTTTTAGTATAGGGCAGTAGACTTTGAAGATTGAGCGCATTTTAATAATTCACCAGCAAAAATAAAATATTACCCTGCATAGTAGAACTATGTTAATTATTCTAAACTATCTAAACTGAAAATAGTTAATCATTTGCTTTGAAAAGAAAACTTGACCAATCAGATATAGATGACATATATTAGTTTACCAAGTGACAATAAAATTTATTTTTGGAAGAAAAAAAAATTTATTACTTTTGCAGATGTATGATTAGTTATTGTGTTTCATATGCTCTATAAATTGTTTACACTTTAATTGCGGAGAGCCTTGTTGGTATCTTTTACTCTGTTGACAAGGCTAATAGAGCCTATAATAAGATGGTGTGTAAATGGTGCAAAAATTGTTCATATTTGCAATGAAATGTTTTAGTGTACTGCTGTAAGCCAATAAAGTAAGTGGTGTCAAGTTTTTTGTTCCTTTTCTTGCTGTAGGCCTAGTGATGTAAGCGGAGTCAAGTTTTTTCCTTTGAAGTCATATGGAAAATTTTCAATCATAAAACATTCTAGCCAAAATTAATTTTTCGATAATGAAACATTTTCAAACCAATATAATGGTTGACCTCAAGTTTTCATGATTTGGCCAATGAGTTGAGAATGTTTTTCTCAATAATGTACACATACCTTGACATTTTTAAGAAAATCATTCAAGTTTTTTTTCAAAAAAAAATTATATATATATATATATATATATATTGTCACGTATCATTTGTCAAACATATTATTTTATTTAATAATTATTTAAATAATTAACTCAGTTCAAGGTTATATGTCAGGTCTGGTTTTTCCAATGACGCGGTGATCATGCATGCAGCGCTTGATAGAAAATCATTTGATCAGCCAAAGAAACGATTTCATTGGTTATGCTAATTATGTTAATTTAGAGGTCAAGACAGTCACGTGGACAGAGAGAGGCGCAGGAGCTAGAATTCTTCAGTTGTAGGTTGATTTTCATAAGAGCAAGTCTCATGGTTATATTCAGAAAGTGTAGTCGCTTTGTGAGATCTCAGCACCATCCAACAGAGAGGCAAAGTTTATTCAAGATCCCTCCTGTAAGATCTTAATGACCATGACATATATATATATATTCACACACACACACATAGATACACACAAGAGTATAGGATTCATAAGTAAATGAAATATAATTTTCATTGGTTAGCAATTTTTAGTTACAAATAATTGTTTTTATCTGATAACTTTTAGGCTGGATCTGTTATGCAGAGAAAACCCATGGTTCCTACATCCTCCCATTCATCAGTTCTGTTAAATCTCCACAACAAATTATGGGATCATTGGTCAAAGACTATTTTGCAGAACAGTGGAAAAGGACTCCAGACTCAATCTACCATGTTGCTGTCATGCCATGTTTTGACAAAAAATTAGAAGCTTCCAGAGCTGATTTTTTTAATGAAATTTATCAGACTCGAGATGTTGACTGTGTAATTACTTCAGGTGTGTACTTATTTACTGATTAACTAACTATAATAAGTCTCATTCATACTTATTACTTTCATTACTGTATGTACATTTGTATACAAGTTCTTTCTTCATTATATTGAAAAAGGAATATTAGAATATTAGCTTCTTTTTTTTTTCTTTCCAAAAATGGAAATTCTCAGACATATTTTTGCAAGAGAACTATGTGAATTCTTATCAGTAGAAAAAAATCATTTCTTTCCAATCATTAATTAATTTTTTTTTGTTTGTTTCTTTTTGTTATTTTTATTCCAAAGGGTTTAAGGTTGATAAACTTGTAGTTTCTGCTATTGCAATATTAGTTGAACATAGAAAGGAGTAGGAAAATAAATAGTGACTTTTCAAGAGCATGTCGGCCTCACCATAAACACAAGCAAAAAGGAAACCACCAAATCTGCAACAACCACAGTGGAATATCTCTTATCTCTATTGCTGTGAAAATCCTTGCATGCATCCTACAAAATCATGCATCTACTAGGACATGGTCTAACTCTTTCTCTCTGTTATTATTTTTCCACTTTTCAACATAATTCTTCATTTTGCTCATTACTATTTCACTAGCCTGTCAGGATTAAGCTTCAATAGCTTTGTTGTTTGTTATCAGAAAATGTTTTATTTGGTATAGAATTAAAGGGCAATGCATGTTCTTTTTTTATATAAGACAAAAAAAAGTTTGTAAGATTAAACATTAATTTAGTTTAATGAGATCAAATCAAAGATGGTATCATCAATTAAGAGAGAAAGAGTTAATACCAGAAATCCAATGCGACTTCAGAAAGGAGCATCAAGTCAGCTCCTAGAAAAATGCCAAGAACAAAATACTGTTATATGTTGACCTAACAAAAGCATTCAACACTATTAGCAGAGAAGGATTCTGGAAGATCATGTTAAAGTATTGATGTCCACAAAAATTCATATCCATGGTAAGACCATTGCATGATGGCATGACAGCTCGTGTTTAGAAAAGTGGAGAACCATCAGAGCCTTTTAAGTATCAAATGGGGTAAAACAATTCAGTGTCCTAGCACCCATACTGTTCAGTATCATTTTCTCTGCTATGCTGACAGAAGCATTCAGAAAACGGGATAATTATAACGTATAGATTTGATGGTGGCCTATTCAACCTGAGGCAGCTCAAAGCAAAATCAAAAACAAAATCAGTAGTAATCAGATTACTGTGCCCTAAATGCCTGCTCTGAAAATGATCTGCAGAGCATCCTC
Organism: Biomphalaria sudanica; assembly: GCA_036873155.1. Taxonomy (NCBI): domain Eukaryota; kingdom Metazoa; phylum Mollusca; class Gastropoda; family Planorbidae; genus Biomphalaria; species Biomphalaria sudanica. The sequence goes on along the minus strand of JAZGLO010006557.1, from coordinate 110,648 downwards.
AGTGATTTTTCAAGAGCATGTTCAGACTTGGCCTCACTATGTACACAAAAAAGACTGAAGTCTTATATTCACTGACTCCAGGTAAAGTCTACCCGAATCCAAGCATTAAGATAAATGGACACAAAATAATACAGTGGCAGTGCCTACCTAGGCAGCTCACTCTCCAGAATGTAAAGATTGATAATGAAATCGACCTGTATCATCAAGGCCAGTGCATCCTTTGGAAGAAATGTTTGGAATAGATATCACCACAAACACCATGTTAGGGGTTTATAAGGCTGTCATCCTCCCTACATTGCTCTATGCCTCACATGGATAGTATATAGAAATCATGATCTGTCTCAGTAAAATAAGTAAAGTTAAAGTTCCCTTTTCAGACCTTGTGGTCTATAGGGCAGATGATGTAAAGGTCATCTGTTTCTCAGAAAAATACTGAATGTTAAATGGCAAGAAAAAATTACTGATACTGAAGTCCTTCGAAGAGCAGGCCTGCAAAGCAAGCTGATGAAGTCTCAGCTGTGATGGGCAGACCACAACTGCAAAATGGAAGGACTCCCCCCCACCATCCCTAAACAACCCCATTATGGCCAATTAAGGGAAGGAAAGCACTCATAAAGTTGGACAAAGAAAACACTTCAGGGTCACCCTCAAAGCTTCTTTGAAAGCCTTCAGTATTGACCCAGCCACCTAGGAGACAGAAGCACATGATAGAACACAATGGCATCACAGTGTGAAAATTGGTGCACAAATTGCAGAGGACGAGAACAGCGCTGGCAGAAGAAAAGTGTCAGCTCTAGCTGGAATAACCTTCCCAGCTCATATGCAGCTAAACATTCTGGGCTCACATAGGTCTCAGCCACACGAGGAGGCACAAGACCTTAGTGCAAAGCCCTAAGCTCCCTGGTTGACAAAAGGGGTCATAATCAAACCATGTTGGATGAATTACATTATCAATTCAAAAAGGTTTGAGGTTGATAAATGTACAGTCTCTGAAATTGCAGTATTAGTTGAACATAGAAGGGAGTTGAAAAGTAATTAGTGGTACTATCACAATTTTATAGAGCAGAATTATCTTAATTTTGAAATAAAATTTTTACACAACTTGAAGAAGAGATTTTCTAAAAAAAAGTGAAAAACAAGATAAAACTAAGCCAAAATATTAAAAAAAATGTTTCAAGTATGTTTCATTGGCATTTTTGTAGGGTTGTTAAATGAGCATGTTGTAAATATTTCTTTTATTCATCTTCATTTAACAATCAGATTTCCTTTTACACTTATTTTAAAAATGATAATAGGTAGTGTTCTATTTTATTATTTGTAATTAAATGTTTTTATTGATTTCTTTTTGTTATTAAAGGAGAAGTTGAAAAAATGTTACTGCAAGAAAATATCAATTTAAATGACATGGAGGAACATAGACTTGATGCTTTGTAAGAAACTTCTATCAAAATAATCATTAGGTGTTGCATATTTTTGTACACATAAATGTATATTATTGGCTTTTTCATTCTACAAATGTTTTAGCTAATGATGTAGGCTTATTAAGATACTAGCATTACACACCAGCTATGCCTGTTGATTTGTTTTTTACTTCCAATAAACAGGCCTTATTTCCCCACAAACATACTTCTTAGCCAGTGATTTCTAGTATTTCTAGTATCTTTTGCACTGACTTGGAATGGATTGGTCTCTTTAATTATTTCTCTCAATCCTTCTCTTCCTCTTTTTCTCTCTCTCTCTCTCTCTGGAATCTTTTTTTTTTTTTTTGCTCATCATTATGTTCTCTGGCATAGATTTTTGACTTGAATTGAAATGACCTGTTTTATAACACTCCTCTTGACATATTAGCGTGCACATACTTTTCTGCCCTAAATCACTTTTATTCTTTCTCCTTACCCCCCCCCTCTTTTTTCCTGCTCTCCCACCCACAACAAAAAGGTTTGATGTGCAATTTCTGACTCTTTTCAATTTAATAGCCTAATATTTCTCTTTTTGTTCCCTTTGTGATGGGCCTGCCACCCACCCTTTCACAATTTTTGGACCTTTGTTATTATAATGACACCCTCTACCTTTTTCAGTTTCTGCCAAAGGATTGACCCCCTCCCCACACACTTCTCTGCTCTTGAATTATAGATACCGCTATAGTACCTTTGGTTAGTTTTACATCTTTGTTTTGTATCATTCAATCATAAGGCCAGTAATGATTGGTATAAGATACAGCACACCATCAGTTTCACTTCCATCCCTCACACTATATTTATTTTGGCATTGTGTTCTCTAAATATCAGTTTGGTTTTATTTATTTTAATTTTTTATTTGACCCCTTTTTAATGTAGAGAAAAGAGAGAGCTACAGAGTATAGTAATCTTATCTACATATGCACATGGGCAAAATCATTATCATTTCTTGCTTTCTCAATAAATAGACTCTAGATCTATCTTTTTGATGCTATTAGGCTAAGTTTTATTCATTACTAAAAGACTGTGGAAATTAAAATATAATATGACGTAAGGCAAATTTTTTACTTAAAGACAAAGAATGAAATTATGTTTTGAAAATATGGAAGTCTTATTTTTTGTGCTATTTCTATTTATGCTTTATAAATAGAATGCAGCCTTTTGGGGAAATTCTGAAAATAAAAGGCAAAGGTTAATTAGAAAACTTGCGTTTTTTCTTGATTCACAGTGTTCAAGCTGTGAATCTGTCAAAACTGTATCTTATCATGCACTTAAGAGGTAAAAGAATCTGTGTGGGACAGTTGACAAGATCTCTTGATACATAAATCATTCATTGAGTCAGTGGTATTTTTGTGCTTATCATATATAGATAATCTATTCTGACTAAGCAATGGCTGTCTGGTCATGTCTTCAGACTGTAGTCATGATGGTCCCAATTTCAGTTTAGGACTAGGACAAAATAGTTCTCATTTCTAAAGGAAAGTTTGAAAATAATAAATGAAAGTAAGCTGAACATAGTATTCCTGTTTTCATTCATTTTCTTTGTTTATCAAAACTACCACATAAGTTTTAAAAAAATGTTTCTTAATATAATTTTTTTTTTACTTATTACAAAAATACTCTAGAATTTCAAACAAGTAACATTCCAAAATTTGAATTGAAAAGTTTAAAAACTCATGTAATCTGAAAGCTTTATTTTTTTTTTAATTCACTAGATATTCTAATGATGTTGGAGACCAACTCACTAACCATCAAGGAAATAGTGCTGGTGGATACTTGGAACACATTGCAAAATTTGCTGCTGTACACATACTTGAGACAAATATAGAGAAATTGACTTACACAGTTTTACGGTTTGTGAAAATATTTTATATGTATTGATTGTTATAAAAACAAATGGCTCCAGGCTAGAATTCTTGTATAGACAATATTCTAATTAGAATTGACCTACTTTGATCCTAAAACTCTTTTCATCTGATGTCCATGATATCATTTCTATGAAGAACCAGCTCCATATTATTTTGGTACAGCTCATTTTTCCTTTTCTCTGCCTCCATGATTTTACTGTCTTTGGGAACATGTTTCACCTATTCTACAAATTAAATTTGGTCACAATTTCACTAAGAGGATGAGTGTCCATTTTTATTTTACTATTTCTGTTTTGTTACTCAAGTTAATTTAATATAAATAAATATAAAAACAAAGCTTATCTAATGGAAAGAACTCCACATTTACAACTAAATCTCTTAATTTAGTTTTTTTTTCCTTTTTTTATTTTAAACTAAATAATTAATTACCAATAGGTAATTACTAATTGGTTAATTTTTCAATTAGTTAATGTTTTGTTAGGCACTGGTAAAATAAATCTTATCCTATCTTATATAATACAGACGTTACTTCAAAAAAGAAGATGATTACATCCTACGCGTCATGCATTTAGTCATGCATATTAACCAATGACCTAAATTCTGCCAAGTCACTGGTTTTCCTGGCTAGCTCAGGCAACCCATTCCATGCTCTAATAGCGCTAGGGAAGAAAGAGCATTTGTACAAATTTGTCCTAGATTGGAACGAGGAATGTGCCTCTATCTTTGTGTCTTTCTGAGTATGTCATTAAATTTTGTATTTGAAGATTATGGTTCAGTGTTTTACTTTTAGCTCTTCTATCCTGAAGGCTTTCTAAATTTAGTGATTTTAATAAAGGTGTTACTCGTCAAATGTGAATATTCATTTGTTATGAATCTCACTGCTCTATTTTGTGTCTATTCCAGTTTCTTAATGTTTTCTTGAGTTGCAGGGTCCCAAACAGAAGATGCATATTCTATTATTGGCCTATCCAAGGTTAAATAACATTTTAGTTTTATGTTCTTATTTAATTTATAGAAATTTCTTTTAATAAACCCTAATTTGATTTTTTTATTTCATCATTTATTATAACACCTAGGTATTGTGTAAAGTTTCTGTTTGATCTGAGAATGGGTGTGCAAGAATTAAATGTACAATTATCCAAGGCATTGATGGCAAACTTTCTTAGTAGCAGGCCAAAACTTGAAAGAAAAATTTTGGTATACCATAAAAATCTTTATATGAAAACAATACAAAATTTTTAAAAAAAGGTCTGAAAAGGGGAACTTTTTTTACTTAATGATATCAAAATGAAACTAATGTGATGCATGAAGATACACTGTTTCGATAACAGTTGCCATAAATTTAGTTTAAATTGGGACGTAATTATTCTTAAGAATAGACTGAGGTATTCACCCATTAATCTATTTCTGACCCAGCATTTTGTATGTAATATTACTGGAAAAGCTGCTTTCCAACAAAGTCATTTTAGCTTTATCTAGTGTTAAAATAAACTCTAGAATTGCAACAAACACTTTTACAAAGTTAACATGTAAACAAGATTCTTTATTCAGCCATCTTGGCTTCCACACTGTGTCCTGCATTCATGAGCATAACTCTTCCTACAATATATCTGTAAGGGGGATAACAGATAATATTATGTAACATATCATCAACATCTCCTCTCCTCCCTAAAAAAAACAACAATATATGTAAAAGGGGAATAACATGCAAGTATTGGGTGGATTAATGTAAGGGACTTAACACAATTCATCGCCATCTAACTTATTACCAAATAGAAGAAGTTGTTCCTTGAAATCTCATGGTTATTGCCTTGCAGAATCAACTATTTTATACAGTATTCAAATTTTTTAATGGAAGAAAGATACTTTTTTTTTTCAGTTCCCTAATTTTCTAGAAGATGCATCCTACACTAAGTCATCTTACTTTCATGTAGTAAATATATAAATATATTGCATAAAACTAAAACACTCTTCAAATTGTAAAAATGTTGGCCCAAAAAATTAAAAGTATTTACATATATTCAGAGAATGTCCAGCTGTATGATGCAGTGTCTGTAAACAACATTGTGATCATGGTAGACTCCAGTTAAATTTGCAAACTTAAATCGTACAGTTAAGGAATTCTTCATAAATAAGTTTGTAGTTTTACTCTGAGCAATATAACTTGCTTATGTTGCAGCTTTATGTGGAACTGTCATGCTTTTGAAAAAGATTTTGCTGGCCTGACATAATTTATTTTCAGCTTTTTGTTTTCTTTCATCATCGGTTAAAGATACATAAATGAGAAACAGCGGTTAGACATTATTATGTTTGAAAAAGTACTTCTATAAGTAATCTTCTTAGAAAAAAAAAAGGCTGAATCTACTTTACATTTTCATATTCAACATTATAGAGTTGCACATTAAATATACACAAAATCAAATGTCACTTGACAAAAATCCCTAATTTCAAATCAGCAGTCACATCAAGTCTTGAATCATCCAAATAACACTAATATTGCTCTTAAGTTTCAATGTATGTTAAAATCTTGAATTTTTACATAATAAGGACTTATTATATTATTTTAAATCATTGTTACAAAACTTTTCGATGGCTGGAGGTTGGTCTACAGGACTTCACTGATCTACGGGGACAAAACTCCACATATTTATCCCTAACTCTTAATACTGAAGGGTTAATTTCCCCTTTTTGGTATCAGACAAAATAATTGATCACCAGTAATTAATTGACTGATTGGTTAACTCTTTTTATTGATTCATGTTTTGTTAGGTACAATAAATAATTGTGTAAAGTTCCACTTGATCTGAGATTGGGTGCTGGAAAAATAAAGTGTTCAAAATTTGTACCAGACAGACAGATGGAGTGAGTTGATATAAGTTTTGTAAAAATATGCTGCCATCTGATATTTAATATACCCATATACTATATATCTTACAAGTCAAAAATTTTAAAAATAAACACATCTGATTATCATAGGTTTTTATAATATAAGAGTTGTCACTTGTCTTTTAAAGCCTAAATGTGTACTTTTATATTCAAGGTAAAGATCAAAGTGTAACATATTTTATTATTATTATTACTTGCATTCATTTTCTAAATGTTTCAACTTTGTTCTTTAGGAATCAAGACTTTCAAGAGGTTACTGTTGAAATTTCAGGAAAACCACCACTTAAATTTGCATTAGCTTATGGCTTTAGAAACATTCAAAATATTGTTCAAAAACTAAAGCGTGGCAAATGTCAATATCATTTTGTTGAAATAATGGCATGTCCTTCTGCATGCAACAATGGTGGTGGACAAATACGCTCTGAGCCTAATGAGACTCAAAAAAATCGACTTCAAGCAGTTGAGAAAATCTATTCAAGTGTTGATGTTGTTGATCCTTTCGACTTGAAGCCAGTCGAAGAGTTGTATGAGAAGTGGCTGGGAGGCAAGGGCTCACAGAAAGCTTATACAATGCTTCACACTCAGTATCATGCTGTGGAAAAATCAAATAATGCCATCAATATTAAATGGTAATGATGGCTTAGTTAAACATTTTTCAATTAAGGAATTATTCAGAAGCATGAAAGGTGTATTTTATCTCTGAGCACTTTAAGTGCTTCCATTGTATGTCAACACAAAACAGAATTAACCAAATATAAATTCATATATTTATTCATTTATTCTCCTACATAAAGACAATGCAAAAAGCTCATGTTTTAAGATGCCTTGAAGCTACCATTAAAAATTTACTGGTGTTGTTCTAAGTTTAAAAGTATGCATTAAGAATTTTAATTACATATTGTAATGTTTTCATTTTCTTCTCCTGATATTTTTGTATGTGGTGAATATTTGCATGGTCCTAATAAACAATAACACTTAAATGGACATTTTCTTTATCAAAACATTGAATAGCTGTGTATGGCTGGGATTGTCTGAAAGGCATTTTATGTTCCATAGATTAAAAAAATAATGTATTTATAAATATTAATATATTTTAAATAAAGGAGCCAAATGATTGTCAGAGTGTGTATGTAGGCCTATGTATGTTTATAGAATTATATTTGTTTATGGTAGGCAGTTTAGAAAGAGGAAGGCAATGGAAAGGTATTTTATCTTTATAAGATTCAAGTGATGAGTAGAAAGGTTTGTGAGTGTGTATAAAATGCAGCTATAAATGGGCAGTTGTAGGATCATTAAGATGTAATCTGTTCTAATTAAATCATAGGCTGCCCAATATGTGATTAAGGCTTGTCCTTCCAAAGATAGAGTACATTATTATTTTGTTTCACATCACTTTGTGTCATGTAATATACAACCAAGGTTTCATGGTTTGAATAAATGTTTAAACAAATTAAGTTATAAAAGATTGCATACTACTGAAAACAGACAATGGATTTTCCATAGAACCTGGATTAAAAATAGATTTGTTTCTCAGAAATGAATACCTGTATAAGGAAGGTTATTCATACAAGGAGAATACAATAATTGGGGGTCTTTGAGTTGATGAAAATGTTTACTATGTCTACTTTTGTGAATCTACTATTGAAATTATGTTGCTTTTAATGTGTTAAATATATCCATGATTTCAAGGTGAGGATTAAAAATGTCTATTTTGCAAAGAGGATTTCTATTCTGTTTCTTCACTTAAATAATTATCTCCGGCAATACATTGAAGTACTGATAAATAATTTGTTGAAGCTTAGTTCTTCCAGAGGAATAGTTTGAAGAAGAATATTTCTATTCGCAAATTAGTCCACTTTTAACATATTTATTTTCATTTTGTTAGTAATAGGTAAGGCGACCCTAATTGGGCGGGACAGTCACGCTTAGGACCACTCATCATGCTTTTCTTAAAATGTCCGGGCAGGACAGGCAATATCCTTCTTTCGTTAAAAGTTGATCAATGTCAAATTTTTTTTTTCAATATCTGATTTAGTACATCGCCTTTATATAAATAGCCTCATAGTTATGGCATTATGGCATCTGTCTTGATGCTTATTTAGACGCTTCTCATGCTCCTACATTTGATGCATGGTGGACGCACAGATATAACCAAACACCTGAATACAGATTGTCATAAAAACGCTTAGCAGTTGAAAGCTTCTAGTAGGCTTTTCACAAGGTACTTCTTCAACATTGAAAGTAGTATTTTGGAAATTAAAGCTTATCATCCGCAAAAGTTTTTGCCAGTAGGTTAGTGATGGCCAGTTTGTGACAGTTTTCACTAGGAACCACAAAGACAGGCTATGGAAAGACTAGATGTGTAACTCTGATTCCTGTAATGGAGAAACTACTTTGAAATCAAATTTCTTGCCTCAAGAGAAGCACCCCACCACAATCAAAAACCTCTTTGAAAACTTGTGTACTGAATTTATCAGTATTTTGTACATAACATTGTGGTAATATTCCATGCAACAATTCTGCTGCTTATTGATGGAGATGGACAGAATGTCAAGAGTTCTCGAAGTATCTTGTGCCATTAACAGATTGGTTTGATATTTTGAGTTTTTGGCACATCTGCACAATTTAGGCCATGTCGTGCCCATAAATCCTCAAGGGTTACTTCCTCTCTATAGCTCAGGATCAAAATTTTATACAGCTAGGTTATTAAAAATAAGGTCCATTCATAGCTCAAAAATGTATATAATTTAATAAAAATCTGTTGTAAATATATATACTTACAATTACTTTGCCCTAGTATCTCAAATCAAATTTTCGTAGTCAACCCCACTTCTCAGATAAAGCCAAGTATTTTTTCAGGTTCACATAATCAAAAAGTGTTTTTAAGTTGTCTGCTCCAAAATATTTCCCTCTAATATCTTAGTATCTGGGGCAATCAAGGAGGATATGTTCCACGGTGAGATAATACTTTGGATTACATCGGATTGGTTGGAAAAAAAGATGTACCAGCGTAAGCTTTAACCGAGTGTCTGAGAGAGAAGCAACCAATTCTACAGCGTCAACGCCTTTGACTATTGCAGCTCCGACCTTAACAAGAAGTCTCTTGAAATCAAGAGTTTTTCTCCTTCCATCAGGTGGGCAGAAGGTACTGCATAATATCGTCAGACTGGAAAGCCTGCAATTATTTGGGTTCAAACTTCAGCACTTACTATGATAAAGTTATTGGATGAAAGATACTATGTGGCAATTTACCTTCATTTTCAGAAGAATTTATTAGCTCTACCGAGAAATGCAAAAGAATGTTGATTTCTTTTTGTGTCTTCTTTCAATGAAGTCCCATTGATCGTTAGAAAGGCTTTTATCCAACCAACTGTTACTGAGAAGTATTCTCTGAAGTGAACCGAGAAAACACAAAAGTGGAAACACTAACATTTTTAATGGTGAAGTGTCATTTTGACATAAAAATCTAATAGAAATCCTAATGAAAAAATGTATGACACAAACTTGCTAAAATCGAAACTTTACAAGCAGATTAATACTTCCATAAATTACGGTTTCAGGGGGAACAAACTCACAAAACAATGAAACTGCTGGACGATCACCATCACAGATTAGATATAACAGCACCAATTTAAATTTAATTTTTAAAATGGCTTATTTAATGAAAACACCATTGCATTGCAACGTCTGAGCGGTCTGCATTTTTTTATTTCCTATGATTGACATATGTCGCACTTTCACTCCTCAGATATCTAGTCCCCTTATCATAGAACATGTACCCTGGTAGCTAAGAAGACCACAAGACTCCTAATCAACAAAATGAAAACAGAAACTAATAGGATTAATAATAAGCAAGAAAACCCAATCACGCTACTGAGGGAGAACATCCTTGATACACTAGAACACCTCAATTATCTGGGAATTGAAGCGGTGTGGTTACGGCCCCAGAGAATCAGCTTATTTAGAATAAACAGTATTATACAGCCCCAATGCACACACACACACTCTAATAGTCCTTTATATTCAGATTTTAGGACTTTTAATTTTTTATTGTAGATCTAAATATAGTTGTTTTGAAGTTGAGTAACATATTATCATTAACTACAGTCTTAATATTTCTAACTGGAGTCATTTTCTCCACACACCACATGCTTACATACAGATGTAAAAACACATTTGATGATCACAATGATCTAAGGACACTCTGCACCTAGAGGAAAATTACTTTAAGAACTAGACCTGTGAAGACAATAGACATAAAGAAGGAAAATGGAACTAAATAAATGTACACACCAAAACAATGTTAATAACTACCTAAAGCTGAAGAAATTATATTGTACTTTAAACATTAAAATGGCTTTCAAATACATATTTTGTGAATTTAAAAGAATCATTTTTGGTAAATTTAACCACTACAGTTTCTCTCTTGAAAATGGCTTAGATGTCCTAGGCTTAAGCAAGAACAAGTTAAATTTTTGTATTTTATCGTCCAAAGCAAGTACGAGAATTAGTGATTATGAGTGAGTAGTTAGTACCAAGAATTTTATTATGTATATATGCATTGATTAAAGAAACCTCAAAATGAGCTACCAGACTTAAATGGAAAATTAAAAATATATATACTCATATAATTAGTAAAATTACATTATAAAAAAAATAGGAACAACATGAAATAAAATCAGTTGACATTTAATGTACATATTTGTATACAATAAAACTCCATCGTAAATAGAGAGCACAAATCGAGTCTACCTTATAAATTTTTGCAACCAATTTATGGGCTTTATTTTTTACTATTTGCAAATATTGTGTTCTTTATTTGACACCAATTAACATGAAATATGTGAACTCTATCCCGTAAAACTAGATAAATCCTAAAGAAAAAATATATCAATAACAATTCATAGTAGTAACCAACTCAAATGGTGAGTTAAAAAAAAGGTTCAATAATTCTTTTAGTTCATTAACAATCCTGAACTTATAAACCTACAGCCCTATTTCAAGTATTAACATTTTGCATTTTGGGTCATATTCATACCATAACTGTGAAACTCTATCCTTTCTACTAGCTGTCAAAATAAAGTAAAAAGAAAATATGAACTAATGAAAACTGAAAGACAAGACTTAGAGATGGACAAAAAAATCATAACCACTTATACTAGTCTATACCAGGTATTTATTTAATGTCACAAATCACAATCACTGTGTAACCATTATGTTAATTAAAATTTACTCCAAAATCTGTATAGATCCTATAGAAATTCATGTTCTATAACAAAAGGCTTAATTTATTGTTTGTTTTTTTGGCCCCTAGCCATCCATGAACTATAAATCCTTGGTAGAGAAAGATTGACAAGACATAATGTCCGACACTCTGGTTACCTAAGAAAATGTAAAATCAATTTTAAAAAACCCAGTGAAATCAGAGACAATGAGAAGCTTGAAACTATTTAGATACTCTTGTATAAAGTTATCTAACTTTGTATTTACTGTAAGTACATACTGAATGTTTACCATAATAAATGCTACTATAGTTTAGCAACCAACTATAATTGGTACACATTTTAAAAAATAATCTGTTTAAAAATCTAGATAGTCACAATTCATAATTATCAAACTTTAAACACTTATTGTTCTGAACACATTAAATCCACATTGAGCTGTAGAAAAAATTAATCCAGGTATCTGGGGGTGCCAATGCACCTCCTTTATATCTTTCTGCCCTAAATGCATGAAGAGCAACTGAGCTGGCACATCTGGTTCTTCTTGATCTTCTGCTGTTTCATCTCGTTCAACTGCAACATCCCATATGGTAACTTGATCATCAGAGCCTGATGCAATAAAAACTGAACTGTCCATAGGATTCCATTCCACAGAGGTGATGGATCCCTTATGATGTTCAAATACTGCAACCTCTTTACCATCCTGAAAGAAGATCACAATTCAAAGAAATTGTATGCATGTAATTTATACAATTTTGTTTATGAAATTTATAAATTGAAGATTCAACAAAAGTTGTAAAACTAAACAGATTGAGAAAAAAATTTTGTGCAAAAATATGAGGAGCTGGGATCAAACCGATAGAGGTTATAATTCCAGAAGACCTGAAACACAGTGGGAAGCGTGGTTGAGAGGGAAAGTACGCTTGAATTTGGCTTGGCTACCCTCTGAAGGGGGCTGGAGGTTCAACACCCGACTCGAGCAGTTGTTTTTACTGAGCGCCTAAAAGAAGCACGGAAAAACTTCTCCCAGATACCCCCCGCCCCCCCCCCCCCACTGGTCCACAAATGAGATTGGAACATAGCGCTCTTAGCATACTATAAGTATGAAAGTTGCGCTATATAAAAACTATAATTTATTTATTTAACACAGCAAGTGGAAACAACACATTAGCAGTACTTTATCAAGACAAATTACAGAGCCTCTGATTCAACAATGTGGCCTTACAAAACCAAGCAAACAGAGGATTGAGATTACATGACAGGTAGTATTCACACTTTGCTGCCAGCTGGGAATTCTCACATGGTCCAACTTGACCCATCCACACCACACCGCATCTTCAATGTAGTTCATGCACTGTTCATGACTATTTATTATTTTGCTGTGATTTAATTAATTAATTTGTTTAATTAACATTATTGTACATAGTGCTGCCATTATTTAGGTAGCGTGTATGTATGTTTAAGCATTTAGCTTCACATTTTTGTATTTACTCCTAACAATTCTATGATTAGAAAAATGTATTAATATTTTTTAGGAAGGAGAAAATGCAAATTTATGCTGCTAGGTTCAAAATTAGATGCAGATAGATACATATATATATGCTTTGAGTTTTAACATGCTCATTAGCACAACTAGTTTTGTATATTGCCAATGTATAAAGAAGAAGGGACTAAACAACAAGAAAACTTCTCCTGTTTAAACAATAAAGTCTCAATAAGAAACCTTTCTGTGTATTTACTAAGTTCATTTTCGCACAGGTAAACGGCTTTTAAAAGCAAATCTTTGAGTCAGAAATGAGATTGTACTCATATTGGACCATGAAAGAAGAGATTATTATTTTAATGTAAAAAGTTTAATGAGTAAAAAAATATTATTATTGTTTATAACTATAATGATTATTTCCTTGACATGGTATGTAGGGAAAACAAAAAACTACTAGTAAAAATATAAACACAAAACTAATAAGATAATGGAATATACAAAACACAAAAGATTTTTTTTAATGCTACAAAAATGTTACTGCCTAATAGTTAAATAATCAAATGAAGGTAAAAGAGTAGACTTACTGTGAATCTCCTAAGGTCCCAAATTTTAATCAGACCATCATCACCACCCGATATCACCAATGGTTCAAATTCACTCCAGTCAATGACATTAACATCTCTTAGGTGTGCATCATGTGCAACAAGTTTACAAGCTTTACTTGGCTGAGAGCGAGCATCCCATACACGTAAGCTTTTGTCAACAGAGCATGTCATGAAAACCTAAACGCAAAGAATTTAATGTTATACACAGGTCAACAATAATTTAAGTTTGCATTCAAATTTTAATCTGAGGTATTCAAGTGTCTAAAAAATAATTTGTAGCATTTAACCCTACTTCTTGACTTCTTCATAGGTGGTCATTCACTATTAATTATCAACACTTCCCTTTCACTTGCCGGGCACGACATGGCCTAAAGTGTGCTGATGTGCCAAAAAACTCAAAACTCAAACACCTTTCACTTGCTGCTAAGATGAAACAAGATTTTCATAACAACAAACGATAGGGCAAATCATGTGGCTCTAACACTGAAGAACAACATCAAAAAGAAATTTGCAATAACCTTTCATTTGATAACCTCATTCTTTTCAATGGAAAAGTAAAAGACACAATCATCTATGCTGAACCCTAAAACTTGTACTACCAGGCTTGAACCACAAAATGCATGTACAATAACCACATAGAGCATGCACATTAATAGTCTCTAAGCAATCAAGACACAAAGAGAATTAGAACAATGAGGATTCAATAATACAAAGACAAGAAATCAAATAATAGGATCACTCACAATGAAAAATCAATGCTAAAAACTATCCATAATGTCACAGCTTCATTTGGACCTTATTGTGACATCAATTTTGAGTCACCTATTGAAATTGTGCTAAAAGCTCAAAGGAAAAGTTCTCAGTGAGAAAATGATAGCTGGATATTTTAGTAGTCATAATTTAGTCCCGAGGAGTGTATTTTCCAGTGGAGTTATATATTATAGCAGTTGTCACATTAGCATTAACAGTTAACCAAGAGTGTTACATCTTTACATTAATTTGTGGCCAGAATTGATGGCTAGTCGTTCTTTACATTCAGACTTTCTTTACACATACTATTCGTAAATTTTTTCTTCCATAAATTTGCATATAAATGTAAAATAACATGAGACATATAAAAATTTAAGGAGTCAATTTTGTAATGGAAATTTTCCTTACATTATTTTCTTTAGGAGACCATTTAATGTCCTCTACAGATGCTTCATGTCCCTCAAATGGACGAAGATCAACCTTCCAAGTACTTTCGGTTGGCTGCCAAAGATGGATATTTTTGTTACAATCTCCAGTCAAAAGTCTTCCTAAGATTATAGGAAAGAAAATCCTTTAAAAGCAATGAAATTACCAATTAAAGATGGGTTGTACTCATGGAATTCTATATATCTTTAATCAAATCCCAGTCTTCAACAAGATTCAAACTTGAGACTTTTCTGTTTAGAAAACTAAAACTGAAAAATTTTGGGAATGGCAAAATAATAAATTGCAAAACGCTTTATTTTCAAATTTATAGGTAAAAAATCTCTTCCAAATCTTGGTCATACATCAGGCTATAGGTTTTGTGGGTCAAAGATGAGGCCCAACCTAAAGATATGATTGTCACATCACAAAGGCTACACAGTAATTATAAAGCATGAATTTAGAGCATCGAATAAGTTAAGACGTGGCTCATAACTGGAATTTGTGATTTTGGCTTTTAACACCTTTCATTCTTTCAATAAGTACACTTTTGTATAAATATTGAATTAATGTGCTTGGAGAAGCTATTGGGGTTGTAAGTTAATATTTTATCAAGTTTCATCACCTTTTTTTCTTTTTCAAAACTGTATGACATTCTTATAAGAAATTGAGAAGTCAATCATTGAAGCAATCCTGTTTTAATGTGACAGAATACAAGACTTCAAGGAACTCAGGAATACTCCATATGAGTGATAAGTTATCAAATGTAAAGTGACATAGCATCATATTGTAGATGCATGTATAATTTAATATTGGACCCATAGAAGCCTTTGGAGTGTATGTAAGAGAGAAGTTGCAGAATAGTGCATTGACTTGCTTAGAACTGAAATGCTGTAGCTTGGTAACTTAATTATAAGGTTTACAGCTTTGCACTAGTCAAGGAAGATTAAGAGTGTTTTAAAATAGATAAATAACTGTTATCAATTAAACATTTTAAAAAAATATATAATTTATTGAGCTAACAAATACATTGAAATGAGTTCTTAATAATAATATAAATTATTGACTTGAAGATTTTATATAAATAGTATCCAGAAAAGCAAAAAGAACCCCCACCTAAATCAAGTTTTGACCAAGCTAGTCCATAGCCTTCAATGTTATGACCTTCAAAAGAAAACATAGGACTTGTATGAATATTTATGTTTTCAAATTCTGCAACTCTGTCTGGTGTGTTCAGAATACTTAGATGTGATGTCACATCATAAATGTAGACAATGCCATTCTCAGACCATGATGCAGACAGTACATGACTATCGACTGTAGTTGACTGAAAAAAAAAAAGATAACCTATAACTAGAACCCTAGATCCAACAAATAATAATTGTAATAATAATTATAAAAATTATGAAATCACCAAAATTTAAGATACTTATTTTTACCTTCATGAAAAAAATGTGCACATTAAATAAGAATAAATTTAATGTCATTAAAAAAAACATATATGAATAAAGATCTTAGAATGTAAAAAAAAAAATTGCTGTGTGTTCATGTAAACCAACAGGATAGGCTAATGTTCATAGATTTGTATTGCTGTACGATGTTTGTAATTCTCTTTGCCAGTGTTGCATATTTCTTCTTTGGACATTACTATCCTGTAGAACTGATGCCTTGTGCAGCAGACCATCAGTGAATATCCACATTGTTGGATGATGGATGACATGAGAATAGAGATTGTTGGACATGATGGCAACCCTCAACAGTGTTGTTTGTACTCGCAGCACAGCCAAGGTATTTAGTCCATGTTTTTGGAGGGAATAAAGCTGAAACATAGTTATCTCCTCCACTGCACTGCACCACGTTCATATATGTATGCTCAAAGTAGGATAACGGTTCCATCATTAGTTCATATTGTGGCATTGACTTGGCAAGTAATTCAAAGGAATCCATTAAACAATCTTAGTGAATGTAGGATAAAGCTGGAAGACATCTAACCATTCCACTAAACTCATCAATGCAGTCATAATCACTTGTCATGCCCAATTCATTTACTTTACGTAATATACCATGACCAAGGTGAGAATAACACCCTGTTACTCTACATGCCTGACACGCCCATAATAAAAAAAGCGCAATTGAGATATAATAATAAAGTGAAAGATAACCGCCAAGAGATAAGTTATCAGGGACATGATAATTATTCTTATTGTTCTATCTTATCTTCTTATCTCTAAAAAGATTTCACTACTTCCACCACATGACATTTCATGATAATGTCCTCCTTAGGATAACACATATTCTACCCATTTTCCTCCCCTATTTCGCAGCTCCTAGACAAGAAGAATAAACTTTGATGTGGTATGTACAGGATAATATTGACATCCACTACATCGAAAAAAAAAACAAAAAAACACCCAGCTTTACAATATATCTAGCATTTTACTACTTATTTACATATGTTATTAGATTTTTTTCCCTAAGCTATATCCATTAATAATTAGCAACAAACTTTCAAAGCATTTATAATCTCAATTTTATTTTTTTTTACCTAGTTTAAATAGCTCTTTTTTATTTTGATTTTATTAAAGATCTCCACTATGTGCTAATAATAAAGTGAAAGATAACCGCCGGAGATAAGTTATCAGGGACATAATTATTCTAATTGTTCTATCTTATCTCTAAAAAGATTTCACTACTTCCACCACATGACATTTCATGATAATGTCCTCCTTAGGATAACACATATTCTACCCATTTTCCTCCCCTATTTCGCAGCTCCTAGACAAGAAGAATAAACTTTGATGTGGTATGTACAGGATAATATTGACACCCACAACATAAAAAAAAACGACAAAAAAACACCCAGCTTTACAATATATCTAGCATTTTACTACTTATTTACATATGTTATTAGATTTTTTTCCCTAAGCTATATCCATTAATAATTAGCAACAAACTTTCAAAGCATTTATAATCTCAATTCTAATTTTTTTACCTAGTTTAAATAGCTTTTTTTTATTTTGATTTTATTAAAGATCTCCACTATGTGCTAAACTTTAGAATGAAGAGAATGGGGGAACATTATAAACACTAAAAGAACATCTAAAAAATATCAACAAGCAGTATAAATAAACATATTTATGTGTAAGATAAAATGAATGCATAAAGTCAAAGCCTTAGCACCATTACAGAAAAATATATTTAAATAGAGATGAAATGATGGGGATGAAAAGAGACAAATCATCATAGAAGGCCTGAACGCAGACAATGTCCAACATGTGGGCAGTTTAGACCAATAGCCTGTTGCCACATAACAGGTCATGATGTCGGACTTGCTATGTGGCAATGAGCTATTGCTCTAAACTGCCCACAGGTTGCCACATCACAGGTCAGTGTTCAGGTCTACTATAACACTGGGCAACAAAAAAAATTTTTTGGAAAATCGTCCAGGGTTTTTCAGCTGAATTAGACTAATGTTGATGCCCTGAGTCCGAAAATGAGCTTGGTTTCGCTCAATCAGGTCAGAATTTTTTGCTACAGAAACTTTTAAAAAATCGTTTTTTGTAAAAAACAAAATTTTTGCGGCTCACCAGTCGATAAACCCCTGCCGATTTTTTCGGTATTCCTCAATAATTAAAGTCAACACAATTCAATTAATTCAGTTTTTGTTTAGTTTATCAAATTTTATTAGCATAATTGACATAATATGAAGAAAAAGTTCAGGGCAAAAAATCTGCGTTTCTTAGATTCCCGTGTGTGAGCAGCTGCTGGGTTGTCTCTCTTCAGCGACCAGCAGTAGTCCGCCAGCATGACTGCATCCCACCTCCCCTGGTACCTTTCCTCCATTTGGTGCATGTCCTGATGGAATCTTTCTCCCTGCTCATCGCCCCAAGGTTTTCCGGAAACTTATCCATGTGCGAAAAAAAGAAATGCATCTTTATGCTCATCAAACACCCGAGTTCTTGAAAATCCTCAATCATGGTGCTGATGAGCCTTGCGTGGTTTGCTGCCTTAGTGTTCCCCAGGAAGTTGTTCATCACCTGCACAAAGGATTCCCAGGCGGCGCACTCAAGTGAGTTCATGGAGCTACAGAACTCTGCATCGTTTATGAGCTGCCGTATCTGTGGGCCGTCGAAAATGCCGGCCTTCAGCTTCTCAATAGTCAGTTGGGGAAATGCTAGGCACATGTAGTTGAAGCACCTCCCATCCTTGTCCAGAGCGCGCATGAACTGTTTCATTAAACCCAACTTCAAGTGTAGTGGTGGGATCAATATCTTCTCCCGGTCAACAAGAGGTTCGTTTATGATGTTTCTCGCCCCAGGTACTAACTGCTCTCGCGCCGGCCACTCTTTCTTTACATAGTGCTGGGCTCTGTCTCGACTGTCCCACATACACATATAGCATTGGTACTTCGTGAACCCAGACTGCTGACCAAGTAAAAAGTTCACCATTTTCAAGTCGACGCAGATGATCCATTGGTGTTGCTGATATTGGATTTTTTCGAGCACATACTTCACTGCTTCATATTTCTCTTTGAGAGTCATGGAGTGCGCAAGCGGGATTGAGGCAAACTGGTTCCCATTGTGGAGGAGCACACACTTCAAAGAACGCTTGCAACTGTCAATAAAGAGTCGCCAATTTCTCGCATCGTATTGAGGACCGCCCAGTTTATCAAGAAGACCGGCGACATCTCGGCAGTACACAAGGTTTTCCTCCTGGCAGAAGTAGTCCATGTACTCCTCATGCCTTCTACGAAAGAAGGTAATACGCGCGTCCTTGTGAAGCAGGTTTTTCTCTTTGAGCCTGGAAGCCAACAGCTCGGAGGAATTCTTCGACAGGCTTAGGTCCCGAACTAGATCATTGAGCTCACATTGTGTGAAGGGCTGCGGACCATATTGTGCTTCATACTCCTCTTCTGTACCACATTTCTCGTCTGAAGTGGTGGCCTCGTCGTCGCTGCCTGGAATCTCTCGGAGCGTTGGCACGGGTATTTCTTCGCAATGAGGAACTGGACGACGAGCAGATGGAAGGTCGGGGTACTGGAGGCTGCGCCGATTTTTTCGGTTGATGCCTGCAGTATTGATGGCACAGAAATAATCCGATGCGTGGTCAAATGGCTCCCTCCATACCATCGGAATTCCAAACTTTAGTGATGTTTTCTCGCCTTTCGTCCACCGCCGGAGGTATTCCACGCATGTTTTGCACACCGTGTGCGGTGCACAAGACTTGTCTTGGTCACCCAGCTTGATTTCAAAGTAAGCCTGGTAGGCATGTTTCACAAATTTTGTGATGTTCATCATATCAGCTGACAGTGTGTACTCTCCGCAAATGTAGCAGAAAACGTCAGGGTTATTCGTGCATGAACGTCGTGCTGAAGCCATTTTAGATATTAGTTAGATAGTTATTTTTTAGTAAATGAAATAGCAGCAGAGTAAGCCCTATAAATACATATTTGTAAATCAGTAGTCTTTGTATCATTTTGTCATGTACACAGTATCTATTTTTAGCTCGTCAAGTACCTCGGGTTTTTTCCCACGTGCAGACATGTTAATTATTGTAAATTGGGCTGCATTTATTATATTATTGTAGATCTATCATTCTATTCAAGTACATTTAACCATTGTAATTATTTGTGAATAGCTTTTCCAAGTTCTGAATTAAAGTAATTGTTTTAGACGAAGAGAAGTTTCTTCATTGAATATAGTAACATACTTAGATCGACTTAGCAATTGACAACTTCTAGATGATCACTGGCAACATTCTAAATGATCGTATCATCAACTAGATCTAGCTACTTCTATACGATCATCTTATTAAAAGACGATTTCAAGATCCTCGGCAATCACGATCATTGATAGTGTGATATAGATCAAGATAATCTTCAACGTGACATCTATCATAGTATCTTCATAGATCTTGTCATCTGACATCCACTAATTGATGATTGTGACACATTTTATGTTATTTTAATATCGGTTCTATTGATCTAAATTAATTTCTATGTTGGTAAGATATCGATGGTGGATATCGATGGTGTTTTGTTGTGCGTTTATTACCATTGTGTAGATTGTCAGATAGCTCAAAAATTTGACCTGATTGAGCAAAACCAATGTGATATTCAGACTCAGGACACCAAAATTAGTCTAAATCAGCTGAGAAACCCCCGACGATTTTTTGGCTGTTGCCCTGTGTAATGATTGGTCTCGGATGAAGTGCCCAGACATAATTATACCAAAAACATTTTTTCACAAGCAACTAATGGATTAATAAATTGTAGTCTTACTAAATCTTACAACCTTAACTCTGTTCACACATCCATTATGCTTGATCATAGTTTGATATAGTTGTGGTTTCATATTTAATCCAGTTTCATTATCTTCCTCATCAGTTTCACTCTCTTCTTCACTCTCATCATCATCATTATGCTCTTTTAGAGTTTTGTGCAGATTAGCCATTTTCATAACAAGTAAATAGTTAAAATGTCCAGTTTCAGACTGTGTGCCACCCAATAAATAGGATGTAAGTGGAAATTTTTCTCTGTTTTCCAAAAGATCATCTTTTAAGACTTCAAAACTTAAACAAGGATCACCTAAAAAAAAATGCATAATAAATTAAAGTATAACTAATGTTAAGTCTTCATATATACTTTAAATATAAATATTGGTAATATTTGTTAACTTGCAGTTATATTTCTTAAATTTGTATGATACGGGATACACCCTAATGGGTGATTTGCTGATCACAATTTAATTGTTAAAACAGTGGACTAATCAAATTCCAATAGAAAAAGATAATATGTTGGTGTATCATAAAGTAAATCAATGTTTTTAACCATGTGCAAGGAAGTTGGAATGGGATCAAGGTAACAGGTTTTATTTGGAATTTTTAAAACAAGACTCTTGACATAATATTCAGAGACACACTGAAACTCACAAAAAAGGAGAATTTTAACAGTAAAAAGTCAGTGAATTTTTGTGCCTTTGATCTGAAATATCTAGTGTCTAGATTTATGCTAAATCTGGTAAGATAGTTCACACTTCCTTGCTCCTTGAATGTACAGATGAAGTTATAGCAACAATTACTAATATTATGAACTCTTCACTGACATCAGACATTGTACCACAGCAATTCTAGCATGCACTTGCAAATCCAATATGCACCCACAGTGTATCAACTCTTCCTTTCCTGGCAAACCTCCTGGAGCGCATTGTGTTAGCACAAATTCTTTCCCATCTCAAACAGTAGTGTCTCTTAGAAGAATTTCTATCTGCAAACAGGAACTGGAACAGTTGCAAGGATGAGCAACTGAATGATAGAGAGGTAAGATGAATGAAGATAAGACAAGAGTAATCAAGATTGGCACTCAAAACAACTTGACAAAAGTAGAAAGTACTGAATCCCTATCCATCTAGAACTGCCAGATTCTTTTTGTGCACATAGTTCACAATCTTTTCTTTGATTCAGCTCTGTCTTTCGACCCACACATAAGTCAGCCTGGCAAGGATCTCTATCTGCAGCTGCACAGATTAGGCCAGATCCAATCTTATTTGGCAATTGAGTCAACAGAAAAGCAAGCTGTGCCATTTATACTCTCCCGCCTTGACTAGTGCAATGCTGTGCTAACAGTTATACCAGATGACAAAATCAATAGCTTTCAAAACAACGATACGTGATTAGTGCTACAAAAAAACTAGTTGTGATTCTGCCACAGGTCTCTTGCATACACTTCATTAGCTTCCCGTGAATGCAAGAATGAACTACAAGGTGACCACACTTTGTTATCAGTGCATCTAAAATAAAGAAATGCCCTAGTACTTAAGTGAACTGATCACTCCAAATGTCCCTCAGAGAGCTCTCCACTTTTTGGACTCAATGCTTTTAATCACACCACCTTTCTCCCTCAAAAGTTACATTTTGCAGGCTTTATAAGTGTATGGATTAAAGGCTTGGAACTCGCTGCTCATTTATCTCAAACAACATGCTTCAATACATTCAAGAAGAACATTAAGACCTATCAAAATTTTGTTTAGATTAGTTTGTCCTTTTCACTCTTTTGTCTGTTATGCTATTACAGTACCTTGAGCCTACATTATGCTTGTAAACAGCTCTTTATAAATAAAAAGTTGTTATTAATTATTATTCACTAGTCGACCGGCAGCATAGCATACGCCGCTATTTTGCAGGGCTGGTCTTAAGCCACTGCCACCTATGTGACCGAAGGATCCGCACTTTCATGGAACCTGCGCTAATTCAAGGTGTATAAATTATTAAATGAAACCATTTTATAACTTAAAACAGAATTCCCACACACTCCTGTCGATTTACCAGGAGCTCCTGGAAATGTCCCGAAATTGCAAAATATACGAAAAAGTCCTTAAAATATACGGAAATACATGGAAAAAAATTGTCATTTTGGGGTGTCATTCAATATGGAAAACGACAATCCTACGCGCTATTAATAAAAACAGCATTATGCATTAGCCGTAATTGTGTAATCAGGTGAAAGAAGCTTCTCGCACCTCAAACTAATGAAGAATTACTTGAGGTCAACAATTCTCAAAGATAGATTGAAACTAGGGGTGCACCGGATAGTCCCTCCGGCTCCGGCTTCTGGCGAATATCCGGCATTTTTTACTATCCGGTGCTATCCAGCTCCGGTCGGATATCACTACCCGATAGCAAAAAATACACCTATTTAATATGCATAAAGTGGACCTCGTTCCATTACTGTCTGTTATAGAATGTATTAATGTATATATGAAAACAAAACAATGTGCTTAAAAATAGAGCCATTATAAATATGCACCAAACATCGTTTATTATAAAGACAAGGCATGTTAATAACTTAATATAAATAGAGATGAAACTTTACATCATAAATGCGCTTTACATACAGAGCAAAGGCTGGCACTTTATTCAATGTGTCTTGACCTTTGAGTAAGTTAGTTAACATGTTAAAATGTTACATTCCTTGACTACGTCATGCTGACCAGACGTCTTTTTTATTTGTTTAGCCCATCACATTGAGTTCATTGATTGACAGGTGACCCCAAGTCAGATACGATGGACGTTAAGCACTCTCTAGAGGTCACACGAGGGAACTATGTTTGTTATTGAGGGGGGGGACTAGACTTTACATTATAAATTCGTATTACATACGTAGCAGCGATGTCTGGCACACTGGCTTGTCTTGACCTTTCAGTGGTCTAGTAAACATGTCATATTCCTTAACTACGTCACGCTGATAATCTGTCTAGATGTGCGGGTATATCTCCAGAGGTAGAGATGAGCTACCCCCACCTCCTTTTGTTTGTTTAGTCCATAACATTGAGTTCACAGATAGGCAGCTGACCACATTAAGCCAGATGTCAACGTGTTGACACTGTCTAGAGGTCACATCTTATGAGGGAACTGAGTTTGTTTACTTGAAGTAGAATTTTTATTAAGGGCGGGACTACAAGCCAAATCTCTATAGGGTTAATTTGGTATGAGTTTGTTTATAATGAGATAGGTTGTCAATCAAGGGTCTGGACCACAAACCACACCTTTTATACTATTGGACGGGTAATAAGTTTGTTTACTTTGAGTTAAGTCTCAATTATGAGTCAGGACTACAAGCCAAACAGACACTGACCAAGGGTATCTTTAAAGGGAGGGCTCAAGAGACTCAACACCCCCAACTTCTTATTTGTTTAATCCATGACAATGTATTGATAGAGAATATAGACATTGACCATTCTTAAGCCAGATTGGATTAACGCAAATTGTTAAGACATATTGACACTGTCTAGAGGTCACTAGATGATGACACTAAGTTTGTTTACTTGGAGAGAAATGTCAATAAGAGCGCTGAACTACAGGACACACCCCTACAAGTATTTTGTTACACAAGCCACGGGTATAAAAGTGGCTTGCAAGGGCATTTAGTAAATTCAAAAGTAATAATAATGGCTGATAAAAAGTCATCACTTATATGGCGTTACTTTAATGTCAAAACAATGGACAACTCTAAAGCAGTTTGCAATGCTTGTAAAATAGTTCTGTCACGTGGTAAACTAGGCAAACCTAAAGACTTCTCAACCAGCAATATGATTAGTCATCTACTGTTGAATTACTTTTTCTAACGTGTTAACTTTAAATCTTACTCTTGTGTTATGTGTGTGTCTTGATTGAATCACAATATTCTTAATAAAATTTAAGAGTGTCAAGTAACTCCTCGTTATTACTGGAATTACTTAAGATATTTACTAAGCCACTATCCGTATAAGGTACAAACCAGAAGCGGTTTGTGGTCTTTAAAACACGAGCCTAATGACAAGTTGATGGTGTA
Organism: Biomphalaria sudanica; assembly: GCA_036873155.1. NCBI lineage: Eukaryota > Metazoa > Mollusca > Gastropoda > Planorbidae > Biomphalaria > Biomphalaria sudanica. The sequence continues at coordinate 85,627 of JAZGLO010006557.1, read as the reverse complement.
AAATACATGAACACAAACATCTACCCACTACACAACTTAGATTGTACTTAAGAGAGATTTACGCTATAAAACCAAGATTGAACTTTACCTTTGAAAGATTTACATTAGTTACATATAAGTTTATATATTCTGCATGAGTTATCCCACATTCTACTTTACAATTAGCGGCCTCATACATACGCACACACCATCTCATGTTACAAAGATTAGTTTATGATAAGCATATCTGTAAAAAAATGCTGTTGATTTTAATTTATCAATCAGTGATAGAGTTTAAAGTAAGAAAGTAATAACAAAATAATATGAATATAGGTATGTTATATAGAAGATTTGCAAAAACTTCAGTAAAACGAGCTGTTTGAGTCATGTAGGTATTCGGCTCCGGCCGAATATCTAATTTTACTATCCGGTTATATCCGGCTCCGGCCGGATATCAAAAAGTACTATCCGGTGCACCCCTAATTGAAACATTGGGTAATTCTTGCTATTGAGCGTGATCTATGTGGGAAACAGAATTATTATGATATACTGTATGACTTTGCTACAAGCAAGGCTCGTAAAATAATTCTGTACGTAGTAAAGAATGAATAAAATGCATACAAAAATTTATTTTCTAATACAAACTCTTAAATTTCACTTATTGTCCGCTTTCCTACCCAAACTTGGCCCCGTGAAATTCGTTTCGAATAGGGCCTCACAATGCTTAAGTCCGGCCCTGCTATTTAGTGTTTGTAAAATGTTTTGGATGTTCCTTCAGAGTTGACGATAGTTTACTTCCTAGTTCAAACCTCCCGCATGGAATGGGAGCGGGCAGGGTTTGACAGTCCAGCGCACAGCCATCTGCAGCGAGCTGTGAAAACGTGTTCTCCCCCCCTCTTGTTATTTTTTCGTGGGGTAACTATCCGCAAGCATGAATGTGGACAGCTAATTTTTTTTTTAAAAAGCGCCATCTGCACTTTTTGTGTTCCATAAATGAAATGGAAAACGATCAATCTCATTATAAGATGCGCCATGTATTCCTGTGCAGTGGCGTCTTCCTCTTTCCTTGGGGATTCCAGGTTAGGGCTTGCCTTATTGTGTTGGAGACAGACTTGCGAGGGTGTGACCTATCCATTTCCAGCGTCTCTAATGGATATTTATTTCAATGGGCTGCTGTTTTGTTCTTTACCACAGTTTCTCATTCGAATTCTTGTCTAGCCAGAAGATCATAAAAATCTTCCTCAGACAGGCATTGATGAATACCTGGATTTTTTTCAAGGTGGTGATGGTGATTCTCTAAATCTCTGCTCAATAAATTAGTATTGGCTTAACGATGGTGTTGAAGAGCCTAATCATGTTGGTGGTGCTTATTTCCCTAGATCCCCAAGTGTTCTTCAGCTGGCGTAAGGCTGCTCAGGTTATACCAATGCAGCTTCTGACATCTGCATCTGTTCAGAACAGATGCTGTAATGGTTAGACAGTAAACAAAAATAGTATCTTTAAATCCTCATCCATTCATCTATAAAATTGATATGATATAATGTATTTCTATGGATAGTTAAAAATAAATCTGATTTTCACAAGGGGGTAGGATCCGTAACAGCAAACGCAACTTTAATCGTGCTGAATTTTTTCCTGACCATAATGCACAGCCTGAATCACTATCCATGTCATTTTCTTTTATTTGGACCAGAACAGAATGGACAACATCTCCCTTTATTAAGACAGGCATCATTGACTGAATTTCCACTATTCCAATCAGTCATGGTATAGATCTAGATTCTATGCTTTTGATGCACTGCTGTTTTAACTGGCTGATTGATTTTTCCAATTTTAACTAGATCTAGATAATTTTCTAAATCTCTTAGTTTACTCTCTTGTTGTGGTTTAAAAAAAAAATAAAAAAATTTAAGACTTTTTTTTTAAGTGTGCGGTTAGTGTTGCCATTTTGCAATAGTAGTTTTTATCACTCAACCCCTATTTATTTTACTTAACAGAAAGGAAGTGAAACAAATGTGTTTCCTGTTGATTTTAGAAGCCTAATTTTTGGGTTTTAATTGGCTGATGCGTCATGGGTCTAGAAAATCTTCTTAACCCTGAACCTACTTTACTTTATCCGGAGAAGGAATAAAATGTTTTGACTTTGACATAATAGAACTATTAATTATTATCTTGCAGAAGAAAACAAAATAAATGTGTCTGAAGTATAAAAAATGGAACATGTGCAATATCCAATAGAAGAAAATTGTGTTTGCCATTACTATCAAAATAAACAAGCAAGGAGACAAAAAAAAGATGGGAGTGTGCAATCATTGTACAGGAATAGTGTGTGCATGGAAATAGTTCTTTACTACAATAATTCTAAGTTCCTTAATTTAATTTTTTTGCCTATAGATAGATACTAGGACTAGCTAGACACCGTCCCTAGTGTCAATGTAGATCTCTAGAGAATACTATTCAAAATATTGTAACTAGACTCAAGATCTAAATCTAGACATTCTTGATCTAGGAATTAAAAAAGGAATTATAGTTATAATAAAAGTTATAATAATAAGACATTCAAAGTATTCTTCTAGATTAGTCCTAAGGTAAGATCAGTCTGAGTCTAGATTACTAAGTCTAGACTATAACTATAGTCACAGTCTAGTCCAGTAGACAGTAATAATAGATCTAATACTAGTTTCTAGATCTAACAGTCTTCCTCTTAAATTTAAGAGTCTCTAGTCTAGAATCTAAAGTACTTTTACAAAAAAATCAAAATAAATATATCGATCTATATCTATTCTATAGTCTATAGCAACAGAAACTTAACTCTAGAGACTATGTTTATCTAGATCTACATGTCTAGTTATGTACAACTTGATGTAATAAACATTTTTACAAAGTTACAGTTCTAAGAGTAACAAGAACACTAATATTATATGGAGTAAATTGCGAAGTTCAAGCGAATTAAGCCTGCTGGCAGCCATTTTCATGTCTAACCGGAGAGTCTAACCTATGAATTCCTCATCCTTTTGTCTATAAAAATAGATATATATGATTTAATGTATCACTACACTTAAAGTCAAAATTAAAAATGAGGACAAAGAGGTGTAAATTGAGCGTACTTCTCTGGATTGAATCCCCCCTCCCCAGGTTAGTAAGTTCAATCAGGCTAATGGATGGCTTGAGCAGATCAAAGAAAATATGTTTTAATCTTTAATTCTCACTACAAAGTCATTTTTTTTACTCCAGCGCAAGAACATGTTGCCACATTTCCCATGCTTCACAACTTCAATCACATCTTGTAACTGAAGTCACACCAAGGTCGTTAGACAACAGTGTTACGCGTAGATCTAGCTGGCCCCACTAGAAATTAAAAAATGCCTCTGTTGCAAGAATAATTTAGAAGGGGAGGGAGTGAAGGAGGAGTGATATGTGATCTCATACTCTTTTTCCAATCTTCTAACATGTTCAGTGGAAAAAAAAAGGGGGGGTCTACGCCCTTTTCTGATTGCAACATTATTTGAGACCATACCAAGAGCAGGTCCTCTCTTCTAACAGGCTCAGTCCAAGTGTAACGGGCTTGACACCAGCTCCCGTTAGACACAACAGGCTTTACAGTTCATAGTCGATTGATAATTGTATGCACTAGTATCATTTCCAATAGTCTTAAGACCTAACACACAGTCTTTATTACATTACTCTACTATTAGCTCTCCCATGTTGAACGTCTCAGTGAGTAAAAATAACGTAACACTGTACAAAAGTGTACATGACATGGTCAATCGATAATTGTATACTATACGCTACTCACTAGTATCGCTCCCACTAAAACTTTAGACACAACACACTGTCTTTATTAGTCTACTACTATTAACTCTCCAGTGTTGAACATCTCAGTGAGTAAAAATGACATCACACATATTTGTTTTTGCGGTATGTTACTTGTCGACCAATAATTCTAATTCTACTATTCCTATCTTATAAATATAAATATATATCTAGAAAACTAGATTTGCATAAATTGATTTAATCTGCATTTTAAAATAATAAATTTATAAATATTATATTTATTCTACAATACTCACTACTTGTTACTACCTAGTACTTTCTTTATCAATAGACAAAAAAACTAGATGCTGCTCAAACTTTCTAACACTAACACAATAATGTTTCGCCATAACGTAGATAAAGTTAGAAAAGCCCTACAAAAATTGAGACTCAGTGCACAACAATCACAGTACATCAGTGTCATCAGGGCAGCTCGAACCTCGCACTTTTACTTTACTCTTAGTCTGATGTCTCTGGAGTACTCTAGACTAAGACTAGATTCTACTCTCTGACTCATAAGTATTTAAGATCTAGAATCTAGTTCTTAGATATCTAGATCTTAAGTCTTTCTACTTGACTCAGTCTTTGACTCTTTCTAACTAGACTAAGTTTAAGTAAAAATACTAAAATGATCATAAAATCAAAAATCATGAAATCATGATGATTGATTGATCATTAATTGATTTAATGATTATTGTGATGATTGATTACCAGTCGTAGCATGGTGAAGCATGATGTATGTTGACTCATCGGCTACAAGTTCTTCGTCCTCATCTAACTGAGTTCTCCCTGGGATGTATACTGATTGTTGTGGGGCTTTTTTCTTTTTAACTGACGCAATGTTTTCCAACTGCATGGGTTCCTCTTCTTGCGACTCCATGCTTGAATGTTTACGTTTTTAACTTAACTTACAAGATCTTTCTCTCTATATATATATATATAGAATCTAGAGCTAGACGTGTTACCAACTTGAAAATAAAAAAAGGATGCAAGATCTATAAAAAAAATTAACTGCTGATATATTGCTTGCGTAGACTATATCATGCAGCGTTTCTCAATCTGTTATAATTACCACCATTTTCAAATAACACGAATTCACTGCTAGATTTACCTAAAAGCAACATAAAAAATTAAGTATATATAATTTAGCTTAGCCCCCCCCCCTGCTTGCATGGTGGACCTAAAAGCAACATAAATAATTAAGTATATATAATTTAGCTTACTCCCCCCCCCTGCTTGCATGGTGGACCCAAAAAAATAGTTATTGGAATATTTTCAATCATTCTTTAGAAAGAGCGAAGGGAAAATTGCCTTACTATGTGCCCCATTATAATAGCTTGAATTTATTTTATAGGGCTTTATCAAGTCTAAATAATAATAATATAACTTTACGAACTCATTTATTGAAGAAAATACTTCTTAAGTTCTAAAAATATATTATATATTGCATTCTTTTAAAGGTGTTCGTAGGCCTATATTCTAGGGCTATAGGCTGTTCTAAAGAAAGCTTTACTCAGAGCTCCTGAAAGCACAGCACAATTGCCAATTGTCTTTACGTTTCCCCGCCTAATCTCGAGGTAGGCCTATCCGTTAGAGCTGGGTGGACTCAGAGGCGCCCAAAGATAAAAATAAATTAAAATCCCAGTCTTCACCAGCATTCGAACGTACCCGTAACCACCGGTTCAGAAGCCATAGCAAATGGGTTAAATTACTGCTCAACCACAGTGCCTCCAGAGAGCTCCTGAAGTACTGTGAATTATTTCTTTTGCATTCCCCTAACACAGAAGACGTATAGTTCATTCAAAATAAATATTTCCTAGTTATCTAGTCAAATGCAAATTAATTTCTTTTTACACTTTAAAAAAGTATACTGTCAATCTAAACTAGAGTTTTCCCAGTGTGCCAAGAAGCTATAGTAATTCTTTTCCTAACAAAATACACCAACTGTCAAATTTCTAGAAAAATCGTTAAAGCCGTTTTCGAGATCCGTGTCCAGTGCACCCACCCAGAAGGGTCCAAGGTCCATGAAGACAATACCTCCAAATTTTTAAACAGCTAATAGGGACTTTGTTTTTTCTCTTAATAATGGAGCACTCATCTTTAAATTAGTCTTCGGAATTGAAGAAATTAATTGCCTTAATGAATGTTAGATTAAAAAACAATGGAATATTTTTATCCTGCCCCACCCCCCACCCCCTCCGATCTACACTTCATAATTTTCCAATGATAGGCCTTTAGATCTACAATTACAACACGATGCGCTAAATTTTCCTGAGCATAAATTTATAAGGCTTATCGATGTATGCGTAATACCCGAAGAAGTATATAGTCCGTTCAAGATAGATATTATAATTTCTCGCTGATAGCCTAATTGATTTTGTTTTTATTTTGAACAATTATAATGGCCAAACTATAGAGTTTTCCCAGAAAAAGTAGCAAAGGGAATTACATATATATATATTCTAAGCCATATATACCTACATCAACAGTTAAATTTCTAGGAAAATCGTTACAGCCGTTTTTGAGATCCCTTATATTCACCCACCCAAGTTTTTGAAGTCTCCACTAAGCTGCGAATTAAACAGAGGTATTGTAATAAGTAATTAATTTATTTGGTAGGCCCTACCCTCTCAAGCAAACTTTAGATAAAAACCTAATATAGAGACTAGGTATTCGTGTTATCAATTAGACATATTACAATTACACACACACTCACACTGCACACATATAGGGCCTGCATATATATATATATGCATTATATATATATATTTATTTATTTATTTATATCATGGGCGTAGCCAGGATTTTTTTCGTAGGAGGAGGGTTTGGAGGGGGATTTTTTCTCCCCCCCCCCCCGAATGTTTTTTTTTTGGATGGATGGATGTGTGTACATAATTAATCGCTATTACATTCTGACATTCAAACTGTAATAATAAATGGCTCTAAATCAACACCAATAACAGTAAACTCAGGTGTACCTCAAGGAACAGTCTTGGGTCCACTACTATTTTAATTTACATAAATCATTTACCAAATTGCATTAGTTCAGGAACAAAAGTCAGATTATTTGCAGACGATTGCATAATATATAGAACAATAAAAACATTACAAGACACAGATATTTTACAAAGAGAATTAGATGAATTACAGAAATGGGAATCAAATTGGAGCATGTCTTTCCACCCAGAAAAATGTCAGTTGTTAAGAGTAACAAAAAAACTAAAACAAATTAATTCCACTTATCTTATTCATGGTAAACCAGTAACACAGACTAAAAACGCAAAATACCTAGGTGTTATAATAAATGAAAAACTGTCATGGAATCCACATATTGATGAAACTATAAAAAAATCAAACAAAGCATTAGGGTTTATTAAAAGAAATTTCTATAAATCAAATAAGAACATAAAACTAAAATGTTATTTAACCTTGGTTAGGCCAATAATAGAATATGCATCCACCGTTTGGGACTCCTCAACTCAAGAAAACATTAAGAAACTGGAACAAACACAAAATAGAGCAGTGAGATTCATAACAAACGAATATTCACATTTGACTAGAGTAACACCATTAGTAAAATCACTAAATTTAGGAAGCCTTCAGGACAGAAGACTCAAAAGTAAAGTAGCAATTATACATAAAACACTGAACCATAATCTTCAAATACAAAAACAAAATCTAATAAAATACTCTGAAAGACACAAAAATAAAGGCACATTCCTCGTCCCATATGCTAGGACAAATTTGTACAAATACTCCTTCTTCCCTAGTGCTATTAGAGCATGGAATGGGTTGCCTGAGCTAGCCAGAAAAACCAGTGACTTGGCAGAATTTAAGTCATTGGTTAATATGCATGACTAAATGCATGACGCGTAGGACGTAATCATCTTCTTTTTTGAAGTAACGTCTGTATTATATAAGATAAGAAGACCCTTCATTCTTTTGGAAGACTTTATTGTGCCCTAGAATAGGTTCTTCCTGCTGTTAGTGAAAAAATTGTAGACTCCTCGCCAAGGCCGGTCCTACAGATTGCGGGGCCCTATGCGAAACAGATTACGCGGGGCTTAATCTGGGTAGGGATAAGGATAATAAGTGAAAATTAAGATTTTTTGATAGAAAAAATTTTACTCCTACTTTACTAAGTGCAAAATCAAGATCAAATTGACTCTATCTACAATAGAAGGTAGATTTCCAAAATAAAGCCTATAAACATTCAGATCTGCCTTTTAGATTTTTACTATCGACTAGCAAAATATCGCTTTGATTTTTTTTAAAGAGATCGAGATAGATTTAGATCTTTATTTAAATGCCATTGACTATTACAGTAGCCTAAATTAAGTATTGGAACGTACTGTCTTGGTTAAAATTCGCCCTATTATTTTTATTAAATGAAAGCTTTCAATGCCTTTTTTTTTTTTAAATCGCGAGTAGGATTGGCCTTTTTCATATTGAATGACACCAACAATTACAATTTTGCCTATTTTTCAGAACATGTTTTGAGTTTTCAGGATATTTTAATAATTTCAGGAGACTTTCATGACTTCTTTTTCGTATACTTTGCAATTTCAGGAGATTTGCAGGAGCTCCTGGAAAATCAGGAGACTGTGGAAACCCTGTTATAAGTTAAAATGGTTTACTTTAACAGTTTACAACTAGAGTTAGCGCGGGGCCCTCTGAAAGTGCGGGGGCCAGTGCGGCTGCATAGGTTGCAGTGCCCTAAGACCAGCCCTGCTACTCTCCCTTGCCAGCAAGGGGTCTGGGGGAGCGCTGGGAGCTTCCCCAGCTCCGCCCTGCCGCCAAGCACCATTTCTGGTATTGAAAGCCAATTAAGTGCATATTCTGAGGTACCTTCAGTGCATTATTTTACTATTTAAAAGTTTTATTTCAAAAACCTATTGTGCTATTCTTACTGACTTATACCCTCACGCGCCGTTCGGCGCATTTGCTGGCAAGCTGTTTCCACAAAATCTGTCACTGGCAATGTCTGAAGCCTCTTCCAACCTGCTCTGAGGACCTCCATGAAAGTGTGGCGCCAAGTTGTACTAGGATGTCATCGCAATTCATAATATACGTAATTCCTTTTGTCGGAGAACATGTCCCGCAAACCTTATGCGACGCTCAGTCACAACCTTACTAAGGGGTCGACTCCCAGTTCGGCATAGGATTTCCTTGATTTTGACCCGATCTCTATAACTGACTCTTAAAATCCTTCTTAGCCATCTTTGTAGAGCCACATTTAGTGCTTTTAGTGCGCCACTGATAGAAATGTGTAACCTCTCTTGAATACGCTCTTGGAATTATGTGACTGTAGTTTGCTTTAGATTTTATTTCGAAAAGGGAAGTTTTATCATCAAAATCATCTGTTGGGGGTTTTAAACTAAAAAATCTCTGGATTTTTTTTTATTTTTTTTTAAATTCAAAACCCCATTTAGTCATAGCATTTGGTAATTTAACTGTAGTTTGCTTTAGAATATTATTGAAGATAGAAGTTTTCCACCTCAAAACGCCCTGTAGGGGGATTTTAAACTCTAAACCATCTGGAGGGGTTTTAAACTATAGAAAAAGCCATCTGTAGGAGAGGGATTTAAACTCAAAACGCCTTTTAGCAAAGCTCATAGTATTTTGAGTGCGTAATTTGCTTTTTTTTTTTTTTACATTGAAGATGTTTGTTTTTTTTACTTTCAAACCCAGCTGGCAGGGGTTTAAACTCAAAACCATTTGGCTACGCTCATAGATTTTTTAGTGTGTAATAAGCTTTTTTTTAGATTGAAGTGGCATTTTTTTTAGCTTCAAGCCCCATGAAAGGAGATGTTAACTCAAAAACCCTTTTGGCTACGCTCATAGAAGTTTGAGTGTGTACTTTGCTTTTTTTCTGTTGAAGATGTGGTTTTTAGCTCTAAACCCCGTGTAGGGGGTTTCAAACACAAACCCCTCTTGCAACGCTCATAGAACACGGTGACTAATGTTTGGATAGTCTTATATTGAAGAGGGGGGTATTGTAAATTTCGGAGGGGTTTTAAAATCAAAATCCTCCTTGGCTATGCTCTTGGAATATGAAGATTGTCGTTTGCATTAATTTTCTTTTGTTTTGTTTCATAGAAGAGGGGTTTTGAATGCAAAACCCTTGGTAAGGGGAGGGAGGGTTAAACTCAAAGCTCCGGCCCTTGGCTGCGCTGGGGCGAGTGATGATTTAGTTTTAAAATCTCACCAAAATTAACAGAATCGAAGCAAAAATCCGTCACTAAATTCTGATCCCCCCACCCGAGGGTGGGGGTCATGGGGGTGTTTGAACCCCACCCCCACCCCCAGCTACGCCCATGATATATATATATATATATATATATATATATATATATATATATATATATCATATCTTGAAGACTGCAATTATCTAGATCTTCTAGTTTGACATTTTTTAAAGTAAATTTTGCTATTCTTATGGTGCCTTTTAAATATTTTTTAAAAAGTTTGTTTTATGTTAAGCTAATAGATCTAGATCTATGAATGACCTTTTCTTTTTAATTTTATTTATAATCCAAACACCTAAATTTATAAGTTAACAAAGATTGCGCAAAATAAAGGTTAAACTTTTTTTTTTAGATACCTACATCTAGATTCTAGAATATATCTATTTAGAATAAATAAAAAGCACGTAGTGGTTTCAATATACCCTGGACTTTTCAGCCAATCAAAATTTAGCATTTTCCGTCGTTACCTGTAAACAACATGGCGATGGAAACTATGAAACTTCAAAGGTAAATACATAGATCTAAATTCTAAATCTTTTTAAAAATGTGGTTTTAAATTACAGAATACCAAGATAGCCACGTTTGCTGTTGTAATATTTTTCCTTTGCAAACATCTAACTATTTTTTTTAATGTTTAACACTGCGTTGTGTCTCGTGTCCATCCTATTCAAAATTATATACTAAAATAAAAATACATAGACGTCATAGAGTAGAGACATATCTAGATCTATTTATTAGGCCTACATATAAATAAAAATAATAATTATAATCATATAACAAAATTATCATCATAATCATTCACTGAAGATTCAGTGAATCAATTGCCGTTTCAGTCATTTTTCTGCATGTGCTGTAAGAGCTCTATGTGTTGGCCTGTGCAGTTGGTATGGATCTAATCATGTAAAATTATTACTAGTTCATTGCTATAATAATAATAGATCTAGTAATAAACAATATAATCAAGTGATATCCTAGCCTAAGTTATAATTGATAGATCTAATAGCTGCTATGAAATTTAAAATTGGTTTTACGATCCTCTAGTTAAATACAAAAGTTGGATTATTGCAGACACACAATAAGGCTAGTCTTCAAGTCCAAAGATTAGTGAGAAATGCAGTATTTCCTCTGGTTGTGCAGTCCCAGCTGTGACCTACATATTTTGCCACATCCAGGGCAAGCATAACCACTGGTCAATTTAGATTTTGTTTTCGCTGTCTGCATTTGTCCTCGGCAGCAGATTTTCGTTTGGTCTCAAATGTGTATCCCGCATCCTTCGTGAGTGACCTCCATCTGTCTCGTTCTGAGGCATTGCAGACACATAAGTAAAAGTGAAATGACCAATTGTTTTTTTTTTGTTTTTTTTTAAATTCTGTGTATCAACAAACAGTGTAAAAAAGAGAAATGCAATCTACAGTGATCAAATAAATCATAAAGTGCAATATGAAATTTTTTTCCTGGAGCTTAAAATGCTAATACAAAGTAGCCTATTTATTATATCTGTGTAAAATAATACAAATTTGGATTTATTAAATAACTCCAGCAGTGTTGCACTGTCCTGCTAGTGTGCAAATGTAAATTAATACTAATATTTTACATTTATCACTTCTTAAATGTATAAATCCATTAATTTAATCAGAATAAGTAACAAACAATTCAATAAATTAAAGACATTTTAATTGGTAAAAATTAAAACTCTTCGTTTTATTTACCATTCTGCCTTATCATGTGTCATAATATGATATAGTAATAATCTATATTATCCATTAGGAAATTTGTCTTACAATTTGTGCATCACAACAAACAAAACATTATAACTATAGAAAAGAAATAATAAATTCACACCTGTTTCACAAATATTACATGTGTAATGTTTATAGCAGATATTTGAATTGTATTGAATGATTTTATTGTCAGGGAAACAAAGGAGTTTTTATGTCTTTTTATTTTTGTAATTGTTATCTTCTATCACCATTGTGATGATAAAATCTCAAAATCCTTACACAGAAGTTGTTTTTTTAATTTAAAAATCTTTTTAGCTTTCAAATGTTTCTCTCGCACAGTTATCCAAGTGGGGTTTGTTTGTTAACAATGACCTTACTAGCAGCATTTAGGATTTTATGAAGTTTTGTTTATTTTTAATGTTCATATTGATGAACCAGGAGTGATATTGAAACTTCTTCTTTTCTTCCTCTTCTATCCAGCTTTTTGCTGCTGAGCTATCAGCTCTTTTGCAGACTGTGCCAAGGAAAAATTGTGTGTTGTTTTCTTCAGTTGTTCAGCACTGCCGTACAGGGTGTTGGTTATGTTGGGCTAGAGTGGTAGTAGGGTCTGCCTAAGGTAGATTAGGAAGGGGCATTCAAAAAAGTATATGGTTTACAATTTCATAAGGGTGGGTGCAGTGTCTACAAAGGGGGAGTTGTGTGGGATTTATTTTATTGAGATGGTAATTTAACAGAGGTGTGTGTCCTGTCCTTAGTTTGAAGATTGTAGATTGCTCTTTGTGGGGGAGGAAGTTAATACTGTCCAGTTTGTTGGCATATTCATTTCTTTGTACATAGCTCTGCCTGTGTTTCTTGTTGCCCATTGGTTGAGCCACTCCTCTTTGTGGTTGTTGATTAACATTGACCTAGGGGTGAGGTAATTAACAGGTCTATCTGGTTGTTCCATAGATGATCCTGGCTTTGAAAGCTTATCTGCTCTTTCATTTCCCATGATGCCAATGTGTCCAGGGATCCACTGTAATGTGATATTGATGTTTAATTTTGTCATCATCGGGTGTATTATCACTATTAGTGTTGTCAACTTTCTTGGGCTTTTTGAGGTGCTGCTGTTAAGTAGCCTACTTGAAGAGTGGATTGGGAGTCTGTAAAGACAACAATACCTGGTGGTGATTGTATCCCTTCATATAATTTGTTTTTGACTGTCTGCAAAGCTATGGTAATTGCCTCAATTACGGCTTGGAAGTTTGAGCAGTAGTCGCCACAAGGTACACTTATTTCAAAGTGTTTATTTTTGGGAAATACCAGGAAGGCACCAAGACCAGCATTGATGGTGGCTTTGAAGGCTGATCCATCTGTGTATATATGGATTTTTTTGTGTGTGATAGTTTTCAATTGTTTCGAGCGTGCCTACTTTGAGCTCCAGTGGATTTGATTCTTTTGTTAGAGTGTTATTTATTAAATGTGTTTTAATGGTTGGTTGTTTGTAGTTAAGTCCAGGAGTTGTTTTAGAATCTGGTAATTTTGTATGTTATTGGGTAGATGATGTTTTAGGGCTAGTTCGTCAGTAAGTTGTATCAGAGTTCTTTGCTTTTTTGCTTGTTTTTCTTATTTCTCTGTGTTAGTAGTTTATTTGGATGGTCGTCCTCTAACCTTTTGTATCTCTCAATAGCTTCTAATGCGCCTTAACTTAAGAGGTTCAATATGGGAGTCTATTTCACAGGCTGCCGTGGCAGTAGTTCTCATACCTCCACTGATTAGATGCAAGGCTTGGTTTTGGATTGTGTTAAAGATGATTGATAGGTTTTGTTGGCGGCTACTTGTATGGAGAGACAGTTATCCATGACAGATCTGACGTATAACTGTCATAAGGTTTTCTTTTCAGCTCCCCAGGATGTTCCTGCTAGGTGTTTTATTATGTTTAATCTTTGTGATGCCTTCTCATTTAAATCTGCCATAAAGTATTTCAAGACAGTCTTTGGTCTAATTTTACACCAAGATATGTTGGATTTTCTTCTTTATTTATTGGCTGTGAGTCTATTTTTAGGATGTAGTTTCTTTTTGCTAGTTTGTTGCTGTAGCTAAAGATTACTAGGCCTACTGCAAAATAGTTACATTTGGAGAGCTCTGTGGATGGCGTAGAATGGACCATTGTCCAACCCCACCTTGTCCCATGGATATTCTAGTTACAGTTTCAGACCCAGATGCTCTTTTTAATTCAGTATTGGAGCAAGTTGCCAAGACCAAAAAATTCCCTTAAAATGCGGGGCTAATATTATATATTATTATTATTATTATAGCTTGTATATAGCGCTACTTTCATGCTTATAGCATGCTCAGAGAGCTTTTGGTCCAATCTCATTTGTGGACCACTGAGGGAAGGGGGTATCTAGGAGTTGGTTTTCCGTGCATTGCCTTTAGGCGCTCAGTAAACACAACTCTGCCCGAGTCGGTTGTCGAACCTCGAGCCCCCTTCTAGGTAGCCAAGCCAAGGCAAGTTCAAGCGCACTTGGCCTCTCGACCACGCTTCCCATATCTCATACAACTGCATACTACATACAGACAAGTATTACCTTTACATCAATTATTTATGAAACCAATGCAAAAGTAATTTCAAACTTCTTGCATTGTGGCAATCAAGATTTATATTTTGGTTTAAGATTCTTTACAGAGAATTAAAAAAAAAACATCCATAAAAACCAAGGATAATATCAAAATCTGTGGTCAATGGAAAAAAATACCAAACATTTGCAAATATCCTACATTTCTAATGAAACTTCCTCAACAGAGTCAGAGTCACTATATGTATACATATAAAAAAAAAGACTGAGAAAACACAAAGCCTACACTAGATATTGAAACTTAAAATACTGCAGATGTGAGCATGGTAAAACATTATAAAGGCCATTTTGCTAACATTAAAGGAGGTCATTTTTCTTAGTAATCATAATCTTAGTTGCTTTTTTTTTCGCTAATATAATCATTATTTGCAGTGAAATTTAATTTATTGTCTAACGCAGGGCCAAGGTATGAAAAGTTTTCACTATTTCAATGTTGTCTCCAGCTACAAAAACGATGTCCTTTTCCTTCTTTTCCCTAAAAAAGGATATTATCATTTCTTTTGTTGTTGTTTTTTTTACATTTAATATTTTAAAATATCCTTTTAGTATTTATCAAATTTTTTATTTCTCTAAAATAATAATTTACGCCTGAGCTCTCTGAGAACAGGGCAAGAAGAACCACATGTGTTAATTATATGTGTAATTGATGTTGCATTGTTAATCCTGAGAGGTTTATGTGTGGAAACAATCGGTGGGGGTGGATGACTAGGCCAATCGGATAGCAAAACAAGATTCCCGTTAGGAGGCCTAATAACTTTTTGTTATTGTTTTTGTTATTAACAGTCCCATGCTGGATACTCGCACTGCAGCTTTTGTACATTAATGAATATGGAGGAGTTTTCCTGGTGTGCTCAGCCTTCAACCTCTCCTTCAGTCCAGAGAGCCTTGAGATTTGAGCCACTGGACATGAGAGATGTGATTTATTTTCATCTGCTTGGATGTCTCCCAGACAGAACATTTGTTCAAACAGGCCGACGCAAGGAACTTGTGGAGTTGTGGTCAGTCCCTCTACACTGTACACACTGGCATTGGCGAAAGAATCGTTATTTGAAATGTGGTCTTGCCATTTTATGCTCATAATGGAGCACAGACATCTATTGTAAAAGCATTCAAGAAATCTAGTAGCTTTCTGTATAGTATCCATGTCTCGGATACATTCCTTAGCAAGATGGTTATCAATTTCTCTTGAAAGTAACATGTCATTGCTTCCCAGATATGTAAAGTGGTCTGCCACGTTGACTCCATTCACTGTGATCTTAGGCAGAAGATATTCTAGTGGCTGACGACAGCGTACGCAAATTCGTCAACGGTGTGTTGGAGCTCAATTTCAGTTTTAGCAAGGCAAGTAGGGTGCAATTATCGACATAGAAAAACTCTGTGACGACCATCTCATTTGTTTTAGTATGGGACAGCAGACCCCGAAGCTCGGAATAGATACAGTCGCTGCCCCATTTAAGCCAGCATTGCGCCAAAGAAGATAGAAAACAAAGTAGGAGCAAGTACACAATAAGTACGAAGTAGGTCACCATTGTGTCGTACAAAGATATTTCCTGCTACTGACAGAATAGTAATGCTTAGTTAATTTGAGTAGTTGAATTGTTACCTTTTTATATAGGGATTTAATAAAGTAATCTCGAAGGCCAGGTCTTCTAGCCTTTCTGCAATGGAGGTACCTCCAATTTTAAAGACTTCTGCCGGAAGGCCTTCAGAGCCAGGTGCTTTATTGTAGTTTGAGTTTATTAATGTATACATTTCATCGTCTTTATATTTCGATGAATCATCTAATTCCGTTTTTACACTTTTCTGAGGAATATTTGCCATGGATTCCTCAGTTACACACCTTTTGTTACAAAATAACAGGCTGTCCAACGATTTAGGAAATCCAGTCTCCATTGCCACGTATCCTTGCATTTTTATGGATAGCCACCTTTTTTTTTTTTATTCACGGACCTTTGTGTGCAGAATGTGACACGAGGGATAAAGCTGCAGTGTTATTAGGGTTTGCAAGAACAGAGCAACAGCAGTTACATTTTTGCTTTAAAAGCTCTCGCATGTCCGCATTGTTCTCATTTATGAAACCAGTCTCTGTTGGTTTTACTGCAATAACTTTGTCACGTGCTGTAGTGTCTTTTTAGCTCGTTTCAGTTATTCAAATCTGAAATTACCGAAGAACAAAGATAATCACATGGATATTTCTTGGACGTATAATCTTTGTTTTTTTTAAACGAACGTCTGCAAATTATAAGATAAGATCAAGATAAAGTAGAATTGCATAATTCATTTGATTTAAATGGGCCTTTTCATTTGTCAATTTCAAGATTTATTTTTACAAATCTTATATCAACTCACTCGGTCTGTCTGTCTGTCTGTATGGTAAAAAGTTTGAACATGTTTTTTCTCCCATTCTCGAATCAAGCTAAAGCTTTGTACAAATATTCATTGTACCATATAAGACATGAATCAAGCAATTAGTTCATTGTTGATGATTGATTATTTTGTTTGATTTCGAAATAAGGGGAGTAGATACTACTTACTAAGATAGATATATTATTATTATAGCTTTTATATAGCGCTACTTTCATGCTTATAGCATGCTCAGAGCGCTTTGGTCCAATCTCATTTGTGGACCAGTGGGGGGGGGGGGGGGAAGGGGGTAATCTAGGAATTGGTTTTCCGTGCTGCCTTTAGGCGCTCAGTAAACAGTCGGGTGTCGAACCTCGAGCCCCCTTCTAGGTAGCCAAGACAAGCCAAATTCAAGCGCACTTAGCCTCTCGACCACGCTTCCCACCACACATATATATATAGTTAGATCTATATAGTATATGTGATGTAGAAACAAGTCGGCTATTCGGCCATTGGGCAGACTGGGCTCTATAGCTTTGGTCGGCGGCCAGTCTAGGAGACGGACACTCCGAAATAACACCTACGGCTATCTGTTGTTCACAGCCGTCTCAGACTTCTGTGCTACTGTGAACTGCATTTAGCTTAAAGAGTGGCATTGGTCTGCGCGAGCCAATTATCACTATAAAAAACTCTGCGCAGGCTGGAGGCAATGCAGTAATTAGCCCACAAATGACTAGTCCCAAACGAGTTGATAAAAGGATACCTCTCAAAGTCGCCTTCTGGATTGTCCGTACACTGCAGGACAGCAACAAAAATGAATGCCCTCAACGGAAGTCTGCACTGGCGGCATTAGAGCTGGCTCGGCTAGATGTATCTAAACTAAAAAACAAAAGGCACCTGGCTCTGTTGGACTTCGCGCTGAAATCCAACTATCGCGGCATTACGCTTCTGTCAGTAGCAGGAAAGATTTTTGCTCGAGTGTTGCACGACCGACTAAACCAGTCTTTAGTGGACGAGGTCTTATCTGAAAGCCAATGTGGTTTCAGAGCCGGTGGAGGTACATCTGACATGATATTTGTTCTGCGACAACTACAAGAAAAATGCAAAGAGCAGAACCTAAACCTGTACTCTGCCTTTGTGGACGTCACCAAGGCTTTCGACACGTTCAGTCGCGATGGTTTGTGGAGGATTTTGGCTAGGCTGGGATGCCACCTACGTTCCTATCCATTCTCAAGCAGTTTCATGTAGGACAAAGAGGCCAGATCAGACACAATGGTGCCCTTTCTGATCACTTCCCAATAGAAAATGGCGTCAAGCAGGGCTGTCTACTTGCCCCTACTCTATTCGCTTGTGTACTTGCCCCTACTCTATTCGCTATCTTCTGTAGCGTAATGCTGGGTCAAATGAGGCAGCGATTGCATGAAGGCATCTACATCCGGTTTTGTTCTGACGGCAATGTGTTCAATCTCCGGCGTCTACTATCCCATACAAGAACAAATGAGATGGTCATAACGGAGCTTCTCTATGCCGATGATTGCGCCCTGCTAGCTCACAATGAACATGACCTCCAGAACGCGGTAAACGAATTTGCATACGCTGTCGCCTCTTTCGGTCTATCTATAAACCTTGGGAAAACAGAAGTCCCCCAATAAAACATACTCAGCCCCAAGGATCACAGTAAACGGACAGCTCCTTAACGTGGTAGACCACCTCACATATCTAGGTAGTATAGTGTCAAATGACGCCTCAATTTCAAGGGAAGTTGATAACCGTCTGGCCAAGGCTAGTAGCGCTTTTGGACGCCTTCAGGCGAGAGTCTGGAAGAACTAATCGCTCCGCCTGCCTACAAAAATCAATGTCTACCAAGAGGTGGCACTCTCAACCCTTCTATATGGCTCTGAGACATGGACACTCTATAAAAAACAACTGACTTATTGAGCGCTTTCACCAAAGATGCTTGCGCTTCATCATGGACATACGGTGGCAGGACCGCACTACAAACATCGATGTCCTTGCGAACGCTGGTATGGACAGTATAGAGGGACTTCTTATGGTCCGATAGCTATGCTGGGTAGGGCACGTATCACATATTGGAGACGAACGTATGCCAGAGGCAGTCTTTTTTGGTGAGCTAAAAGGTGGCAGAGCCGCCCCACGGAAATGCTTCAAAGACCAGCTTAAGCGTCAACTTTCCTTGGCTGACATAGAAGAGAGCATCTGGCTGCATGCGGAGTGGGAACAAGACAGCTGGAGGTCACTCACGAAGGCCGCGGGATACACATTTGAGACCAAAAGAAAATCTGCTGCCGAGGACAAACGCAGACGACGAAAAGAAAATCTAAATCGACCACCTGCGGACAATGGTTATGCTTGCCCTGGATGTGGCAAAATATGCACTTCACAGCTGGGGCTGCGCACCCACGGGAAATACTGTATTCCTCATTAACCTTCGGACTCGAATATATATATATATAGGCCTATATATGAGAATAAAAATCAGTGTTTCTCAACCTTCGACGAGAAAAAAAAACAGTCATGTTGAGGCCTTCCTCTTGCAAGCTTGGGGTTCTGGGGAAGCGCCGTAAGCTTTACTAGTGGGGAAACGCATTCTCATGACATCTACAGCTCATTATTATTTAACATTCCTGCATACTCCACTGAAGAAATGCATTCTCCTGACCTAAAGCTCATTATTCATTCTATTAAAAAAAGACCTTTTGTTGAAAAATATTCTAATATGAATTTAAAGGCCCTTAATACATTGCAAATAAAACGATTTGTTTCTTGAAAAAGATAAGATACCCCACATATTCAGATTAAGGCTTTGAGGATCGCCGCCGAAAAAAAAAATTCGATAAATAATAACATTCAACCATATGTAAGTTATAGTCCCAAATTTTTTAATTAAAAAATATCAGATTGAGTAAAGGTTGGAAAAAGGCGACAAGGAAATTATTATCTGGGTTTAAAACTCATCTCAATCGCGACTCTTATACTGAAAAAATTTCGTTTGAATTCTAACTTTTCCAAAGCAAAGTCTTTCTTAAAATAATTATGATAAATTCATGTGAAATTACATAAACTTTGCCTGGAAAGGGGAGGGGCGGTAGAATGAAAATGATTAATTCTCGCTCCTTTTTATAATTTCTGCTAGTGATTGCATTTGGCATTAAAGAATAGGGGTGGGGCGATTCGATAAAAGAGTTTAATGTATACCATAGATAAATTATATGTGACAGATTTTTCGTTTTTTTTTTTTGTAATTTCTTAACTATAATACAAAAGAAAAAGTATTGGTTTTTCCGATGGGGAGAAGGCGATTGTATGTATCGCCCCTCACACCTGGTACAACCCTTTTTTTTTAGATTTACTAAAAATTTGAGATTAGAGTATGGTGTGACATAATATACAAATGGGTTCACATATCAATATGTAGTTTATATTATATAGATATTCAACTAATTTTGTTCACAAACAATGATTTCTCCATAAAATAGGACCCCTTCCCCCACTCAGAGGGCTAGAGTGGGGAGGGCAATCGTCCTCCCTTGACCCCACCGAATCGGCCAAAATAGCAGAAGGGGAGCGACATAAGATAAAATTTATATATTAATTCAACTAATTTTGTCACAAACTATGATTTCTCCATAAAAGTAGGACCGCCCGCCCCCCCCACTCAAAGGGTTTATGTGAGAAGGGCACTAAAGGTTTCCCCCTCCCACACCCATCAGCCAACAGGGGAACGACTTAATATAAAGATCGTTTTAAATATCAATAACAAGTTTTAATCATAAAGATATTTAATTGGTTCTGTTAGCAAGCTGTGATTTCTACAAATATATTGGACCGCCCCCCCTCACTCGAAAGTTTATTTGGGGGGGGGGGGGATTGATGCCATCGCCCCCTTCCGACCCCACCATACTAGAGGGGGTGGGCGAAATAATCTAAAAATAGGTTGAAATATAAAATATACTAACATTCGTCCGAGTGGGAGGGGGCGATCGACCCTACCGCCCCCACTGGATCCGAAAGTGATATATATATATAGAAAGAGAGAGAGAGACAGACAGACAGACAGAGAGACGGAGAGAGAGAGACAGATGACCTTAACATCATCTGTCCCATTGATCGTAAGGTCTGAAAGGGAAACGTTACTTACTATATATATCTATCTCTCTCTCTTTATATATATATATATATATATATAAATATATTGTTACGATCTCTCCTACTATACAGGCTCTCTTCTAACTGCATCACACGACACAACGAACTTAAAGAACCTAACAACTCAGGGCTCCCAAGTATCAGTCAGTTTAATTGCAAATACATTACAAACACTGTACAGTTGGCAACAACATTAACACTGATTTTACAAAAACCTAGTCTTGCTCGCTTGACTTCACACACCGTGCTGGTTCTCACCTCGTACTGGTCACATTGCGAGGTAACGTGAAGTGATTCTGACACACCCGCTCTTATATAGTGTCTTTACTGGCCTCGAACCTTCTTGACCACTCCAGTTGATCACTTTCGCTCGTGACTTGCGTGCGTAATATCTACTACACTGGTCCTTGCCGCACTGGCGTGTACTGTCACTGGTCACGGTTGACCGCTCGTCCTGCGGTGATTTGGGTAGGCTAAAAACACACAGCACTACCCTCATCTGTGTCACCACCAGGTTTACAACACTGTCCCCTCCTTAGATCTGTCCGTCCCGGACTGCATCAATCTTATGACATGGGATGTGTAGTTTCAACGCTGCAGGTGGGGGTCGATCGGTGGGGGTGACAGTGGGCTTGCCTCTTGAGCTAGACGAAGCCATCCACGTTGAATTCAGCAACTGTCGCTTTCGTCTTCTCTGCCAGTTGACCTTCACCTGGTTGCACTGACATCGTGGTCGCATCGCCATCCTCGAACGCAGCCAACGTCGCTTTCTTCTCCTCCAGTCGATCTTCATCTTGTTGCAATGACGTCGTGATTGCACCACCATGCACCTTGGGCTCATCAAACGTCGCCTTCTGTCATTCTGTACTGAGGGCAGGCATTTTACACATGGGGAGGGATTGGATGCCAGGGCCGGTGTTACCTAAATCAATGGCCTAACAGGTGGTTTCAAATGGCTTTCTCGAAGAGGACTTTTGGGTGGCTTTCAGGTTCACTGGAGGGGAAATTATGGGACAGGTCATCATCTTCAGACTTGTATGGAGGACATGCTTGTGGGGCAGGTTGGTAACTCTCCACACGCAAAGTTCCCTCTCCTTCAGCATCAGGGTTCATTCGACTAGTCTCAGTCCGATCGTCTGTTGGGTTGACACCTTTTCGATTACTTTCTACTTGCAAGGGGGTCTCTACTATGTAATCGGGTTTCGGTGGGTGTTCATAAATATCACAGGGCTTATGTCGTTGGTCTTGACCTCTAGACAGACATCTGCAGGTTTCAAACCTCGCCGGTAGCTTTCATCATGCAAATGCTCTTTAACAGCTTCATCAGGTTTGTACTCGCTGAGGACATCGCAGCAATCACCACATTTCTTCTTTACAAAAACCTAGTCTTGCTCCGCCTGACTTCACACACCGTGCTGGTTTTCGCCTCGTACTGGTCACATTGCGAGGTAACGTGAAGTGATTCTGACACACTCGCTTTTATATAGTGTCTCTACTGTCCTTGAACCTTCTGACCACTCCAGTTGATCACTTTCGCCCGTGACTTGCTTGCGTAATATTTACTACACTGGTCCTTGCCGCACTGGCGTGTACTGTCACTGGTCACGGTTGACCGCTCGTCCTGCGCTGGACATAAATACGTTACAAAAATAATAGACGCCGCTAAAATGCACTTTTACCAAAATTTATATAAAATTAAATGGCACTAACAACATTAACTAAACTCTAACTCACTAAAGTTTAGTCTTTAGTGATTAAAAAGCAAACTAACCGATGAAGCGATATCCCGTTTTCTGGTCGTCGTTGCGTACAACCGTATGCCGAACAAGAAGGCATTTGTAAAGGAACTAACTTATGTAAAAAAATGGTTTTGAAACACAAATTTGAAGGTTAATCAATGGACCTTTTTTATATTGAAGAGGTGGTTTTTAGCTCTAAACCCCGCTGGAGGAGGCTTTTAATCACAAAACCCCTCTTGGCAACGCTCATAGAATCTGGTGACTGATGTATGGATAGTCTTATATTGAAAAGGGGGATTTATCGTAAATTTCGGAGGGGGGTTTTAAAAATCAAAATCTTCCTTAGCTATGCTCTTGCAATCTGGGAATAGTCGTTTGCATTCTTTTTTTTTTGGGGGGGGGTAGTTTTATATAAAAGGGGAATTTGTCTGCAAAACCCCCTGGTATTGGGTTTTAAACTCAAAACCCCCTTGGCTGCGCTGGGGCAAGTGATGGTTTTGTATTAAAATCTCACCTGAAATAAACAGAATCAAAGCAAAAAATCAGTCCCT
This sequence comes from Biomphalaria sudanica, assembly GCA_036873155.1. NCBI lineage: Eukaryota > Metazoa > Mollusca > Gastropoda > Planorbidae > Biomphalaria > Biomphalaria sudanica. The sequence continues at coordinate 62,448 of JAZGLO010006557.1, read as the reverse complement.
AAATACGATTCCCCCCCTTGGCTACGCCCATGATATTCATATATATATATCAATTTTATTTCGAAAACGGCTTTAACGATTTTCTTTAAAATTTCAAAGAAAAAAAAACTTGTCACTGGCTTATTGCAGTACACTAAAACAGTTCTCCGCAAACATGAACAAGTTGTAATGAATCAGTAGACCTAATTAAACATTTGCGCATTATCTTATTGTAAGTTCCATTAGCCTTGTCAACAAAGTAAAAGTCATCTACACGGCTCTCCGCAATTAAAGTGTAAACAATTTACCTAGTAAATAAAAAAGATGTCATTGTTAGATTTTTTTTTTTCAAAGCAAATGGCTAAATATTGACAGTTTAGATAGCTTAGAATTTGTTAGAATAATTAGCATAGTCCTACTATGCAGGTTAATATTTTTTTTGCTGGTTAATTATTAGAATGTGTTCAATCTTCGAAGTCTACTGTCCCGTACTAAAACAATGGAAATGGTCATAACACAGTCTCTCTACGCCTTACTTGCTCACACTGACATGATCTCCATCTAGCGGTCAACGAATAAGAGTATGTTGCCGCCACTTTTGGTTTAACCACAACCTCGGAGAAACGGAAGTCATGTTCCGGAATTCACAAAAAAAAAATCAACTCAGCCCCAAAGATCATCGTAAATGGACACACTTAGTAGACAACTTAACAAATCTGGAATGCATAATATCAATTGACTCATTGCTTTTAAGGGAGGTTGATAAGCGTCTGATCAGGGCCAATAGTACTTTTGAACGCCTCTAAGCAAGAGGGTGGAGAAATAAATCGTTCCGTCTGCCTACAAAATCGGTGTCTTCCAAGCACCAAAAATGTTTGCACACCATCATGGACGTAAAGTGTCAAGACCGCACTACAAACAGCGATGTTCTAGCAAACACCGGCATGCACTTTTTATAGTCCGACAGTGACGCTGTGCAGGGCACATATCCTGTATGGGGCTCTAACATCTGCCAAAAGCTTTTTTAGTGAACTTAATGGTGTTCGGCATAACAGATGTGCTCGAAGGGAAACGTTTCTTTACAATACTAACGCAATGCTTTTAAGTCTCTTAGGGAAAAATGCGCCATTTTAGATTGTTACAAAGTGTATGTCTTACTTGATATTTCGTACTAAAGGCAAAATAAATATACTAATTGCAATATTAAATGTCTGAACGTAACCATTTGAGAAGTTACACTGCAAAGACTTTCTACTAAGCCAATAATAGGCCAATAGTTTAACAAAAGATTCAATGTCAGCTTTGTTTTTCTAGACTGCTGGGAACTTTCTATCCGAATCGCCATGTATGGCATGTACAATGTCATTTAGAACTAAAACAACACAAAGCAACACTTTACCCTATCGCCCATTTTCGTCATTAAAAAAACGCTTCTAAAATAAGTTCGGGTAAATATTTTTCCTTAATAAATTATTCCTCCGAGCGAGGCTCGGTCACCTTGTTTGAATAATAGGTTTTCCATATATCTTTTTAAAAAATAATTTTGATATGTTTATTATATTGTAACGATTCTCACTGTCCAGGCTCTCTGCAAACTGCTCCACACGATACTACCAAATAAAAGAATTAGACAACTCAAGGCTCCAAAAAAACGTAACACTTTAATGCCCAATAAATCACAGCCAATAATGTACAATAGGCTACATGTAACACTGACAGTACAAATATTTCTCTGTTAATAACCGTAGTGCCGTATCAAATTTTGCACTGGCCTCTCCGCCTCGTCCCGCACTGGGTTCAACTGTTCAGGGCTGACTTCACACACTGGGCTCGTTGTATCGGACTTTATTGCAGATAAAGATCAAGACATCGTCTCGTATTCGCGACGTCGTAATGCGCCGTACAGTGCAACACCGCTGAACCAAGTCGTCTGTATGAATCTTCTTGACTGTGACACCCGCGCTCTTAATATAGGGTCCCTAAAGGCCTTCAAGAATCCTATGTAACGTCACTCTTTTTTTTCCTAGTTGATTACATGACCGTAGCTGACGTGACTGGCCTGAGTACTTTTCACAGCACAGATTCTTCCCGAACCGTTGTGTTGTCATTCGTCACGGCTGACCGTCGCAGCTCGTCACGGTTGATCGCTCGTCTAGCGCTGGCCTGGGTCGATTCGTGTCGGCTCACGACACACACCCCTACCCGCACCAACACCAGAGTAATAACAATATTAAGTTGTTTTCTACATGATTGTATACAGAAATGTATGTTTGTAATTACAATATTAAGTTGTTTTCTACATGATTGTATACAGAAATGTATGTTTGTAATTAATGTTTGTATTGAACGTCTTTTCTATATGTGCATATGTTTCTAGTGAACATCTATTTCATTTAGTTGTATTAATCACGTTTTTTATGATGCAATTTAATTTAGAGACCTAGAATAAGAAAAGGAATGTCATCCACCTTCTGATTATGTGAAAAGTAAAAGTACCATACTTGAGATGCGAAAGAGTCATATCTATTACCCATTTGCTACACATTACGAATTAGGTAAAATTGATAACAACACCGCATCCAAGTAAGTCATTAGTTATAGTTATATATTGTCACAAATTTATTTGAGAGTTGTGTTGTTCTATCAATCCAGTTTTCAGCTATCAAACTTACTTAACATCTACAGGTTCGAAGGTGCCTCCCTAGTAGCACACTGGGAAACACAGTGTTAATGACAGTTTTCCCTGAATTTAATAGCTTCGAACTCAATAGCATAACTAGTAACAAAAGTTCACGTAAAACATTAATCAATTGTAGAGATGATTTGAGTGGTAGAATAGCTTCACCGACAAATACTCAATGTTAAGCACAATGTCCATGACTAAACTAATTACTGACCAACGACCCCAAGCGTCCCGAGACATGACGTTAAACTGCGCTCCTCTTTCCTTAGCACTTTTGGAGCTCAAAAGTGCCCTACTTCTTTTCTATCATTGTGTCTGCCTCCTCTTTTTCTCAGTCTGCCTTCATTGATCATCACACTGTCTCCTTATCTTTAAAATCTCACTACGTCCTAGACCAGTCCGTTTGCCGTGGACTGCGACGGGTAAGGGGGGATAAAGAGATCCTGGTGTTTGAGTGGTGGCTATCTGAGGATAAACCACCACAACACAATACTTTGGCTCCAAGTTCCCTTAGACCTGAGGCCCAGATGGCCCGCTCTTGGTCAACCGGCTGGTCATGCCTTAAGGACTACTCTCTCTCTCTCTCTCTACATAACAAGGCTTAATTCTATACAGTTAAATCATTAAAATCAAGGTCTATTCACAATTAAAATAGTAAAGATAGTAAAAATTTAATAATTTGGTAAAAATCTAATGTAAATAGTACATGTTCACAAATTCATAAATCAGATCTTCTTAGACAACCCCACTTCCCGGATAAAGCCCAGTACCTTCCCAGGGTCGACATTGTAGAATAGTGTTTTTAAGTTAGTGGCTCTAAAATATTTCTCCCTGACATCCTGGTATCTGGGGCAGTCAATGAGGATATGTTCCACGGTGAGGCGAGAGTCACAATACTCAGAAAGTGGGGGCTCCTCTTTCTTCAGCACAAAAGAGTGCGTGATGTAGGTGTGGCCAATCCTAAGTCTGCACATGGTTGTGTTACCACGCCTTGTCAGACCCTTAGATGTGGGCCGCCACCCAACATCCGCCACAATCTGCCTGATTTTGTTGTGAGTCTCAGCCTCCCATCGGTCCTGCCACTCTCGATAGGTGGCAGAGGCAATACTTTGTCTCAGGTCCGAGTAGGGAATTAGGGTTCCTGACATCGCTTGATTTAGGGCTCTCTTTGCTTCTCAGTCTGCGGCTTCGTTTCCCTCTATGCCCACATGGGAGGGGACCCAGATGAAGGTGACATCCCTATGGCCGGCTGTTATTTGGTCAAACAGCTTTAGGCACTTATGTACCAATGCAATGCAAATTTGGAGTCAGAGCAGATTATAAATTTCCTCCTTTCTGATGCTTTGACGGCCATAAGTGCGAGCGATAGTGCATGCAATTCGGCCGTAAAGATGGAGCATCCATCAGGAAGTCTAAGGGAGATTGTTTTGTTCCGAAAGGAACATGCATACGCGACCTTTCCATCCATTTTGGATCCGTCAGTGTAGATGGTGCCACAATCTCCGTAGCTCTCTTGCAGTTCCCTAAAGTGGACTTGTAGTATGCTTGGGTCTGTATTTTCTTTTTTTTGAAATTAAGGAGGGATAAATTTAATTTGGGTTTATTCGATAGCCAAGGAGGATTCTGTGGGGTTTCTATTTTAGAAATTTGGTCAATGGGTGGGGTTAAATTTTGGATGGATTCTCTCATTCGAAGTCCCAACGGCTGTATGACGTTGGGCCTTCGAATGTATAGTTCAGCAATTGTAGGATTGAATATGGAGTCGAAAGCAGGGTTCGTGGGGTTGGATTTTAGCTTGACTATGTACTGCATTGCAAGCTTTTTCATTCTTATGTCCATGGGGAGTTCTCCAGCCTCTACATGGAGACTTGGAATTGGTGATGTACGAAACGCACCGAGACAGAGGCGCAGGGCAGCATTTTGTATTGGTTCCAGTATTTTTAGAAAAGACTTCCTTGCTGCTCCATATATGATGGAGTCTAGCTTGTATCGAATTAGACTCCGATATAGCAGCAGCAAGGTATCTCTGTCAGCCCCCCAGTCCGTATGGCTGAGTACTCTAAGTATGTTTAATGACCTTTGGCATTTTTTCCTAAGTTTCTTAATGTGGGGGAGAAAATTAAATTTGGAATCTAGTTGTAGTTTAAATCTGGAATTTGTTGTAGTTTTTACAACAGGGATCTTTTTTTTTTGTGTATGAATAATTCAGGATCTGGGTGGGGTCCCCTTTAATTACAAAAATGCATGCTAACTGTTTTGGAGTCCGAAAATTTAAAACCATTATCATTTGCCCAATTTTGAATTTTGTTTAAACTTAATTGTAATTTTCTTTCTAGGGAGTTCATGTTTTTCCCATAAGTAAAAATGACAAAGTCATCAACATACAAAGAGCACTCTATGCCAGGGGACAGAGCATTTATGGTGCTGTTTATTTTAATGTTGAACAGGGTGACTGACAGAATGCTGCCCTGGGGTACACCCATTTCCTGGTCATAAGTGTCAGAAGCTGAGTTGCCCACTCGAACCTGAAATTTTCGGTCCTTCAGGAATTCCCCCACAAAGCGGGGAAGGTGTCCCTTAAGCCCCATAAGCTCCAGGTCACGTAGAATGCCATGTTTCCAGGTTGTGTCATAGGCCTTTTCTATATCGAAGAATACAGCTACTAGATGTTCTCTTCTGAGTAATGCATTTCTAATATAAGCATCCAGCCTTACCAGGTGGTCAGTTGTTGTCCGCCCCTGCCGGAATCCGCACTGGTAGTTGGAGATCACTTTATTCCTCTCCAGGTACCAGACCAGTCTACCGTTAATCCTTCTTTTCATGGTTTTGCAGATGCAGCTTGTTAGTGCTATTGGTCGATAGTTAGCTGGGTCAGAGCTGTCTCTTCCCGGTTTAGGTATCGGTATAACTGTGGCTTTCCTCCAGCTGTTTGGGAAAGCGCCTGTTTGCCACACCCTAAACAGAGTTGAAGCTAGGTGCTGAAACAAATGATACATACATATATTAAACATAAATGAATAACAGCACCAGGGACCAAGTTTTTTTTTTTTTTTAAGAGAGAAAGTAGTGAATTAAAATGCTACGAAAAAAAAAAAAAAAAAAAAAAACAGCACATCTGGCACACACAGTGTTCCTCTTGCAGACTGCCGCGCCGTGTCCATAACCCTGGCACTTGAAGCACCTCATGGGGTTAGGTATGTAGGGCCTCACTGGAACTCGTAGGTATCCTGCCTTCACATACTCTGGCGGTGTCCTAGTTCCGAATGTGAGGATAATAGTGGCGGTTTTGACCTCCTTACCATCCCTGCGCCTGGTAATGCGACGGGCATGGGTGACTCCTTCAATGCCCTCCACTATTTTATTCTCGGAACATTCCAGTATGTCTCTGGAGCTGATTACACCTCTGCTGGTGTTCAGACTCTTGTGTGGCATGACTTCCACATGGAGATCACAGATTCTTCTGCATCTTAGAAGCCCATCAGAGTGTATCTTACTATCGACTTCTACAAGAAGTTCTGATGACTTATGCAGCTTTGATACACTATTGGACTCTCCCACTACTGACTTAAGTCCCTTGTAAATGAGAAAAGGACTAATCTTTGTCAGGCTTTTCCCCTCCTCTGTGCACCTGACCACCAAAAATGATGGCCAGGCTGTACAGCTTTTTGGGACTTCCTCCTTTTTAAACTCTGTTCTTCGCCTCTTGCCCAGACACAAATCTGGGGCAAGTAGTTTTGTGTGTGTGTGTTTTTTTGTCCATGTACGTAAGTAGTAATTCGGCACCTGTGCTCCCCACCCGCCATCGAGTCCAACAAGGGGACGGACCATTCGGAAGTCCAGAATGAGCCGACCAGGGCTACACAGGTGTTATACTCAGTCAGCTGCTGCATCGGACATGTGTCCGATACAGTAGCTCCCTGATTGACCGCGCTTCCTGTTTAGTTGCTATTTAGAAGTTAATTGACTTGAAGATGTAAAAAAAATGTACTAAAATTATTTTGCTACTCAGAATTCAGAGGGTGCACGTACATAGCTGGCCATCAGTTCCTGATAAGTTTAGGCTATTACAACATTAACTTATCTTTACAACTGTACTTCAGTACCAGTGGAAGCACTACTTGTTCAGTTGCTACAAAGAATTTAATTGAATTGATGGCGCAAAAAATGGCTAGAATATGGCTACTCAGAATCCAGGGATGCATGTACACCACCTTGCACCCCCCTGCGGGCGCCTATCTACTTTTATATTCAATTGTTTTTACATGAGGGTTTTACTTTGCCATTCGAAAGAAATCGTTTTTTTTTTATAGCATTCTCTCTTCTTTTATACATTTTATTTATTTCGATTTTATTTTAGAATTTCTCTTAATAAATATCTGTCTAAATTCCAATTGGTACAATAAAATAATTTTAAAAAATCACTAAGACTTAAATGAATAATACCGTTGTTTATTGGCGAGATAATGCAAAAGTGACAAATCTCAATTCATATCGCCTCACGTCGTACTTTCTGTGCAGCAAAGACATCTATAACATCATCTAGTTCAATGCTGTCTAATATTTTAAACTCCACTGACACGCTGCTAAGTCTTTCTTGCGTCATGTTCTGAGATAGTTTTGGGTTAACTTCAGTTTTGAGTATGATCTCTCACATGATGCTATTGGCCTGAGTTAGATGGAGGTTGCAAAGTCTGAACACACATCTTTACCATATGAAGCCAGCTTCCTCAATATGTCATTTGGTGATTGTGTAACTGGTTTGTTGATGAAAAGTGCTCCTGCATCAGTGAAATCATTGAACAAGCGATTTGCCTGGATTTCATCATACAAACAGGAAAAGTAACTCAGAACTCCTCATCAAGCTATTATCTTTCTTCTGGTTGTTTTGCTTATAGGAAATCCAAAGCCTTCTTTTGCTCTTTCGATGGATTGGGTAATCAGTTTCTTCCGTTTCTCATCATTTTGCAGTAAGCATGAAAGGGTTTTAATTTCTTCAGTAGCTTCCCGTATGAGCAGTCCAAACTTTTGTTGTTTCTTCTGAACTATATTGATTGGGCGCAAGAGATTTGACCAGAATTTCAGACAAGCAAAAAATTCATATTTTCCACTGCTTGAAAAAGAGTGCGCTCTGCTTCCATTCTTTCAATTGTTCAATCAGAAAGTTTCTCTCCTTTTTTAAAACTCTGGGCTTCAGCTTCTTTCAGTTTTGCCAATCTCTGTGGTGCAGTGGAAAAAAAGTTGAACAACTCATGTACAATTCCAAAAAAAAGATGACTATTGCTGGATCTATCTAAAAAGAAAGAAGTGACACCGTGATACCGCACAAGTCAGTGCTATGGAAGTTACGACGTGAGAGTAACCTCGCACTTAAAGAGTCCATCTAGAAATGTTTCAATTAAATTATCCCCGTATCTATTTGGTGGTGTACAATGTGTTTCAGAAACGTGCGTGACTTTCCCTGCTTTTCAAATATTTACTTTCTAAAAATATTCCATTTCTTCCACACTCTCTCTCCACAAGCCTGTAAAAAAATCGAACACCAATGGCATTTATTGATCTGCGCTGATAATCAATAGCATTGTATTGTGGTTGTCAGGCTATCTATTTGATAAATAGGTCCCAAGGTGAGTATTGAAGGTGAGTGAGCGAGCTGTGTTATAAACAGTTGTTGACTATTGAAGAACAAGTGCCGGGAATAGTGGATGAAAGTGTGCTTTAGTGTGTTACAACACTGAACTAACTGCACATTATAATAGAGTCACATGTACTTAATTAGTGTCTCAGCAATACTATTTTACTTTATTTGATGCGTGAGGTCAGCCATCTTGTGTTTAGGCGGATCAAGCCTTATGAATTCTATGTTTACTTGTCAATATTTGATGCATGCAAAGACATAGGTTCAATGAATGTATTATTTATACGTTTACAGGCTACATCGCTCACTGTCTTTTTATGTCGTAGTTGACGTGTAGTAAGAATTATGAATAATTTGAAGGATTCTCTATTTGTTCTTTTATTGATTGAACTTTGTATGTTGCATGGATAGACACCAGAAAAAGTCTTTTAAGAGAAAAAGTCGTTTAAGAGACTTGTGTGTGATTCTGAATCAGTCTCCGATTCAGATAAAAACACCTTTCTCCTGTAAATTTGCTATTCATTTTAATCAGAATTTGAGGCAAAGAAGCTGTTCTAATGTAAGGTATATATTGGATGAAATATTTTACATAAAGCTTGCATTTCTTTAAAAAAAAATTGTATTGTTTTACATTAAAAATTGTATTTCATAGATTTCTTGTTCCTCTGGTTTTTTTATTTATAATTTCCACAAACATCAGCTTACTGTTGCTATTAGGTTTGAGATAATAAAAAAAATTAAAAATTGAAACTGTGTTTTTGTCTATTAGACTATTAGTTTGTACAGTGTAGGCAAGTTTTTTTTTGTAATTGTCATCATTTTCTTTAATTGTCAGATCATGTCATTATTTTCTTTTGACTGTCAAATCATGTCATGATTTTCTTTGTTTTAAGATCATGTTATGATTTTCTTTTATTGTCAGATCATCTCCTGCTTATTGTTTCAATATGAAGTTGTTGCTTGCTCATAGTTAATGATAACTATGAGTTCTATTTCTATGGAAACCATCTAAATATCTCTAGAATGAATCAGGGCTAATTAGTTTACCAAATAATTCTATAACATCTAAAACATATACATTGATATTTAGCTCTGTGTGTTTTTGAATAAGATCTTCATAAAATATTTATTCTTAAATGGTCATTGTTTGTAGGTCTCAAGGAACATCAAAACTGCCCCTTATTGCAACAGCAACGCCCTCACAGGGCGTTGAAAGTCGTCTGTTTCCAGTCATAACACAAAAGGACAATATGGGAGCTCTGAAAGTGGTCACAGAAATTCTAGATGGCGATGACAGAGTTAAACTCCTGGAAACTAAACTTGGAGCCTCAGAAAAGTCAAACAGAACTTTATTGGAAGAGGTTATTAGAATGCAAAATGATCTTCGCCTAATGATTAGACGAAATGAAGAAAATATTAAGGTAAAGTTCAAATGATATTTTTCTGTTTTGTTATATTTCATTAGTTTGTGTGTGTATTGAGTACTCGATATGTAGAACTAAATATTTTATGCAATATAGCATTCAGTTTATGAGAAACACAAAAACTATATATATTTTATCTTACAAAATTGTAAAAACAGTGTTTTGTAATGCTTAAGCCTATAATAAAAGCCCTTAGAAAAAGCATTAGTTTCATAACCTAATTTGATGCTTTATTTTGTTAATAGACCAACTTAAAATACTCATTTTGCTTTGTTTCTATTTTGTCAACTCCTTTTCCCTCCAACCACAACAGCAACAAAATTACACTAAGCTCACTTTTCAAGCTGACCAAAAATCTGGTCATAATACTTCAGATACTGAAATTATGAAATGTGCACATCCTCCTCACTAGTCATCCTGCATAGGAATAATTATAGTAAAAAAAAGTCATTTGTTTAAACAAAATATTTCAGATACATCTTTATATGTTAAAGGATGTTTTTTAAAAATAATTGTTTCAGGATGAACAGCTTTCTAGACAACAGATTGAAAGCTCTCTGCACATAGTGAATGATCTCATTACAAAACTCTCTATTAGAATCAAATCTGCTGAAGATAAAATTATTGAAGAAAGATCTGCATTAACTTCATTGATAACTCATACCAAAGGTGTTGAACAAGCTGTAATAGCTGGACAGCAGACCATCACAGCAAAGAAGAATTCTGAAACAACTAAGTAAATATAGAGTTTTAAATCTTATTTTTCAGCTCAGCATTAACCTAAATAAAAAAGAAATCCATCAACATAATTATTCAGTTCTTTATTGCATTATCATTATAAATTGTTCACTAGTAGTGCATTTTTTTGGTCCAGCACCTTTGAGTCATTAGAAAATTTACTTAATTGATAATGTTTCGTAAAAAAGATTTTACACACACACATTAATCATAATTATTTATGTATTTAGCAGCCCTTGAAAGGATAGGCATATGGGATTTGTGTGGTTATTTGTCCATCTGTATGTCACATTTGGATTCCAAATCTAAAATTGCTACTAAAAATCTGATCTCACCATAATTTATAGTGTGCTTAAAACTGTAAAAAGGCATATTTAGGACTCTGAAAAAAAATTCTTGTTTTATAAAATAAATATGCATAAATCATTATTACATACAAATATACCATTTTTTGAAAGACTTATATGTCTTAAAAATAGTAACTACAAACAGAAAAGGAAATAATAATATGGAAATAATAATATTATTTTTTGAAGAACATTATTTATTAAGTTTTGTTATTTGTCAGAATAAATAAATAAATATATAATTTATGTTTTCTAATATACTTGCTGCTTTTTTATTTATTGTTTGCCAAAAAACAATTGCTTTCATTAGAAGTAATCAAAAATACCTATATCCCTATTATATTTATTAACATTTTTGTAACTAGATTTAATTGTAGTTTAAATACATTTGGTATTCCTATTTAATTGGGATTGCAATCATAAACAATTGTGTTTAAAATATGCATTTTGTATGGAGGAGGACAGTAAGTACCGATAGTTTATAATTCATAGTTTTTAATCTACACAGAGCAAGGTTTTCTATGACTTTTTAATTAAAGTGATGCTTAGTTCTTTATATTAACAAAACTAGTATGAAAGGCCACTTTTAACCTATTCATCTTTCAAAAACTAAAGCAGTGTATTATTTTTACCTACATTGCAAAAAGTGAACCCACAGAGGCCATATAAGAATTTGTGACAAAACACTACATTTGTTTTCTGCATTTATAAAAATGATTTATGTGCATTAAATTCCATTTTTTAGAATACAAGAATTAAATCTACAGCTTACAGAAATACAAAGACAACGAGACCAACTAGAAAAAGTTACATTTAACTTAACAGAAGAACTCAGGGCATTAAAACTAAAAGTAGACAGTCAAAGTGTTGAGTTTACTAGTACAATTAATGAGCTAAGATTGCGGTCAAGACGGCTGGAAGATGAAAATAAAATTCAGGTACAATAATCATTTTTGATAATATAAAAATTTTAAAAAAAGTTCCCCATGACATTATAAAGTTTTAAATTTTTTTATACTGACATTAAAAAAGTAATAAAATATTTGTATATTCTTCTTATGATTAGATGGAAGCATTAAGAAAACATGGAGATTTATATAGTACCTCAGAAACTAGTACAACACATTTACGGGGACAAGTTGAATCAAGGTTGGATATGTTTATTGTCTCTGTACTATATTACTGAATATGTTTGTAAATATTAGAGTTTAGGCAAAAGTACACTCCTGCTTTGCTATACACTGTATTATTTTCTTTGAGGAGATGCTTATCAAATGAATAAACATCTGCATGAATTTATGTCAGACTTCATTACAGCTCTTGTTGTCTCATGCTAAAACTAAAGAAATAACTGTTTCAGAACTTTAGTTTGTTTGTTATCTTATGTTTTGAATCTCCCAACCCCAACAAGGACAACAGGAAAATACTGATGAAGACCACAGGACACAGCTTTTAAAACAAAACAGAAAAGCTGGTTTCAAGAGAAAGTCTTTATATCTCTAAGATATCGGATGGTTTCAGTTTGATTGCTATCCTCTCCTCCCATTCTGATGGAGGTTTGGTTAGGAAATAATAGTCTTTCTGAAGGAAGGTCTAAAACTTAGAAATTAAACTATTTCAATAATATATTTGCAAAGAAAGATAATTTAAAATAAACTGTCTTAACAGATTATCAGAGCTGCGAGATGTAATCATGGAGTTAAGAACTAAACAGGAACAGGAAGTCAATGATAGAAGAACGCTTGAGCAACAACTGCAACAGAGGTCTGTTTTTTTTTAGGAAAAACCACTATTAGTTTTGTATGGTCTGGCTGCATGGGCGTAGCCAGGATTTTTTTTCGGGGGGATTTTTCTCCCCTCCCCCCCCAAAAAAAATGTTTGTATGGATAGATGTGCGTGTGTGTGTGTATATAATTAATCTCTATTACATTCTGACCCTTTATTCTTTTGGAAGACGTTTATTGTGCCCCAGAATAGGTCACAACCTAACTAAGGGGTCGACTCCCACTTCGGCATAGGATTTCCTTGATTTAGACCCGATCTCTATAACTGATTCCTAAAATCCGTCTTAGCCATCTTTGTAGAGCCACATTTAGTGCTTTTCAATTTCATTGGACTTTATTAATGGAGCCCTGCCACTGGTAGACATGTGTAACTTCTCTTGACTACGATTTTGGAATTAGGTGACTATTTTGCTTTAGATGTTATATCGAAAAGGGAAGTTTTAACGTCAAAATCATCTGTTGGGGGTTTTAAACTAAAATATATCTGGAGTTGTTTTTTTTTAAATTCAAAACCACATTTAGCTACGGTCATAGAATTTGGTGTGTAGTTTGCTTTAGAAATAACATTGAAGAGAAAGGATTTCAACCTTAGAACGCTCTGTAGGGGGATTTTAAACTCAAAACTATCTTGAGGGGTTTTAAACTTTAAAAAAAAGCCATCTGGAGGAGAGGGGTTGAAACTCAAAACCCCCCCATTGGCTTGGCTACGCTCAAAGAATTTTAGTATGTATTTTGCTTTTTTTTATATTGAAGAGGTATTTTATAGCATCAAACCTCTCTGGAGGGAAATTTAAACTCAAAACACCCAATAGGCTTGGCTACACTCAAAGCATTTTGATTGCGAAATTGGTGTTTTTTTATTTTGAAGATTTATTTTTTAGCTTCAAACCCCCACTGGCGTAAAGCTTAAACAAAAAAAAACCTCTGGCTATGCTCATAGCATTTTGACTGCGTAATTTGCCTTTTTTTCTATATTAAAGAGGTATTTTTAGCTTCGAACCCAGCTGAAGAGGGGTTTAAACCCAAGACCCCTTTTGCTACGCTCATACAATTTTGAGTGTGTAATTTGCTTATTTATATTGAAGAGGGGTTCATCGTAAATTTTGGAGAGGGGTTTAAAATAAAAAATCTTCCTTAGATGTGCTCTTAGAATTTGGGGATTGTTGTTTGTGTTTGCATTTTTTTTGTTTTATAGAAAAGGGGGATTTAAATGCAAAACCCCCTGGTAGGGGTTTTAAACTCAAAACCCCTTTGTAGTGGGTTTCAAACTCAAAACCCCCCTGGTAGGGGTTTCCAACTCAAAAACCCCTAGTATGGGGTTTTAAACTTAAAACCCCCTAGTTTAAAACCCCCTGGTAGCGGGTTTTAAACTCAAAACCCCTGTTAGGGGTTTTTTAATTTAAAACCCCCTGGTAGGGGTTTTCAAACTCTAAACCCCTGGTAGGGAGTTTTAAACTCAAAACACCCTGGTATAAGGTTTCAAACTCAAAACATTTCAAAACCTCCTGGTAGGGGGTTTCCAACTTAAAACCCCTTGGTAGGGGGTTTTAAACTCAAAACCCCATGACTGTGCTAGGGCAAGTGATGGTTTAGTATTAAAATTTCACTTAAAATAAACCAAATTAAAGCAAAAGATCAGTCACTAAACTCCGACACCCCCCCATGAGGGATTTCATTCCGAGAGGGGGGGGAAGGAAGGTTGAACCCCAACCCACCCCGCGGCTACGCCCATGTCTGGCTGTACGTCCATCTGTCTGTCACATGTAGATAGAAAAAACTAAAAAGATATTGAAAATATTATAATCATATTTTAGGTCTTATATGGACATTTTACTTTCTTGCCAAAACTTAATTTAAAAAATACTCACACTATATATGTGTTTAAAAATGTTTTTTTGACTTTTTACATTTAATTTTCTTACTAAAACATTGCAAATATAACATTATCGATAATAGGTTGTACCAATTTTGATTTTTATTTAAAAAAAAACATTTTTTAAAGCTGAAAACAATCTAATCCAAAAGATTCATTAAAATCTCTCTTCTGAAAAATATTCCAGCTGATTTTCTTGCAACGAAGTCTAATTATCTATTTCTTGCTGGGTTAAATGATTTGTTTGAGATTCATGAGAGGTGATATTTTCATAAGTTTCTTTTGAAAACATTGCTGCAAATAAATACGAAATGCTCAAATGTTTTTTAGCCTTCATCCTATACTCTTAAGCGAGCAATTCTTGTATATATCTATATTGTTACGTATTTCTGAATCTTCTGGCTAAATGTATTAGTAGGCACACAAATAAAAACACTGCAAAGAACTTGACGACTCAACTTTCAGTTTCATATAACTTTAATGACTATTAACTCTAACAATTCGTTACTGTAACATGTAGTGTAGAAGACTGTACAATGTCTGTCAGTTTACAGTTAGCTATACTTCGTTGCAATTCATCTCTTCACTTCGTTGCAATTCATCTCTTCTCAACTTGCATCGAGCCGTATTCCACAGAACAGACCAACGACACACTTCCCAGTGTCGCTCCAGGTCTCCCAAAGCTGAACCAAGTCGTACTTAAGTCTACAGAATCAGAGCCGCACACGTCTTACATCGACTGTATCGACTGTAACGGCTCAAGTCCATTGTAGTTCGCTGTATAGACTTAAACGACAGTAGTCCACTCCAGTTAACTCTACCGTAGTTAACTTGCATCCAGTCGTACACATTTCTCTTCCACTAGAGCCGCACACGTCTTACATTGTCTGTATCGACTGTAACGGCTCACTCACGACTCCATACGACTGACTTTCACATTAACTCTCTGGCTTATATAGAGTCCCTAATCCAAAGTTGCACAAACACTGCTAGTATCACCTGGAACAACAAGTGAGGAAACGTCACATCCTGTCTTTGTTTTTACATGTAGATTCCAGAGAACACCTGCTGCAGTGTCATCAAGCCGGGGTCACACGTACTGACCTCTATCTGTCACTGTTCATTAGTAACTGCACCCTTCTTAGATCTGTTTGCCCCTGGAACAACACGTGAGGACACGTCACATCCTGTCTTTGTTTATACGCGTTGATTCCAGAGAACACTCGCTGCTGTGTCATCTCGCCGGGGTCATACGTTGACCTCTACCTATCACTGTTCATATGTAACAATATATATATAAATTTTATTTCGAAAACGGCTCTAACGATTTTCTTTAAAATTTCACGGTATGTGCATAATAGTGAGAAAAAAATATCTCAACTATTGACCACATCGGGAAAACTCGAAGTCGACCGTTATATCGGTTTGAAAATGGCTCATTATCGAAAAATTAATTTTGGCTAGAATGTTTTATGAATGAAATTTTCTATATGACGTCAAAGGGAAAAAAACTTGACACCGCTTACGTCACTAGGCTCACAGCATTATACTAAGGCTTTTCTTCGCAAACAAGAACAAGTTTTAATGATTCAATTGGCGTAATTAAACATTTGCGCACCATCTTATTGTACATTGATCCATTATGAAACTATGAAGAAAAATAATGAAATTAAATATTTTTTATGTATGATTAGTTAATGTGTTTTAAAGGCTTTATAAATTGTTTACACTTTCATTGCGTACACTCGTAGGTAGCTTTTACTTTGTTATTATTTTGCTGGTGAATTATTGCAATGTGTTTAAGCTTCGAAGTCTACTGTCCCATACCAAAACATAGGAAATGGTCATAACACAGCTTATCTATGCCTTACTTGCACAACCAGGGCCGGCCCTAACATTTTCTGGGGCCCTATGTGAAATGGATTGCGCGCGGACCAGTAAGGGTAGGGATAAGGATAATAAGTGAAAATAAAGATTTTGTATTAGAAAATAAATTCGTATTTGCATTACATTTTTATTAAATGAAAGCTGGCGTTGTCGTTTTTTTATATCACGCGTAAAACTGGCGTTTACCATATTGATTGACACTCCAAAATGACAATTTTGTCTATTTAAGGACATTTTTATGAGTTTCAGGAGATTTCCAAGAGCTCCTTGAAAACAAGGGAACCCTGTTATAAATTATAATGGTTTAATTTAATAATTTACACCTAGAATTAGAGCGGGGCTTTTGAACCTTCGGGGTCCACTGCGGCAGCATAGGTCTAAGGCGGGCCATAATGATATCCAGCTCGCGGTCAACTAATTTTCATAACGCTGCTGCTTTTTTTTTGGTTAACCTATAAACCTCGGTAAAATAGATTTCATGTTCCAGAAGTCACCCAATAAAACCTACTCAGCCCAAAGATCACCGCGCATAGACATCCCTTAAAGTGGTAGATAACTTCACATTATCTGGGAAGCATAGTATCGAATGACACATTGCTTTAAAGAGAGGTTGATATATGATCAGGGATAGTCGTGCGTTTGAACGCGTCAAAGCGAGAGTGTGGCGAAATAAATCGCTCCGCCTGTCTATAAAAATCAGTGTCAACCAGTGATTCTCTCAACCCCTCTATGTGGATCTGAGACATAAGTACTTTATAGAAAGCAACTAAGACTTCTTGAACGACTTCACCAAAGACCGCATTACAAACAGCGATATTCTTGCTAAATGGTATGAACTTCTTGTAATCCGACAGTCACGTTTTGCAGGACACTTATTCCGTATTGGGGACGAACATATTTTTGGCAATCTTTTTTTTTTTTTAGTAAACTGAAAGGTTGTTGGAGTAACAGAGATGCCTCACAATAACGCTTCTTTAGAATACTAACGCGATGTTTTTAAGTCTCTTAGAAAAAAATGCGCGATTTTACTTTAATACTAGGTGCACGTTTTACACTATAACGTAGAGATTTTGCATCATTTGATGATTCTTACTAAAGCCATAATAATAATGCTTGTCTTCGAGTCCGAAGATTAGTGAGGAATGCAGTATTTCCCGTGGCTGCGCAGCTCCTGCTGTGACCTACATATTTTGCCACATCCAGGGCAAGCATAACCATTGTCCGCAGGTGGTCAATTTAGATTTTCTTTTCGCCGTCTGCATTTGTCCTCGGCAGCAGATTTTCTTTTGGTCTTAAATGTGTATTCCGCGGCCTTCGTTAGTGACCTCCAGCTGTCTCGTTCTGAGGCTGCATACAACCAGGTGCTTTCTTCTATGTCAGCCAAGGAAAGTTGACGCCTAAGCTGGTCTTTGAAGCGTTTCCGTGGGGCGCTTATGTTACGTCGACCACCTTTTAAATCACCAAAAAAAGACTGCCTTTGGCATACGTTCGTCTCCCATACGGGATACGTGCCCTACCCAGTGCAACTGTCGTACCATAAGAAGTCTCTCTATAGTGTCCATGCCGGCGTTGACAAGGACATCGCTGTTTGTAGTGCGGTCCTGCCACCGTATGTCCATGATGGAGCGCAAGCATCTTTGGTGAAAGCACTTAAAAAGTCTTAGTTGTTTTCTATAAAGTGTCCATATCTCAGAGCCTTAATGAATATATTAATTGCAATATTACATGTCAGAAAGTAACTATTTTAGAAGTTACACTGCAAAGACTTTCTTCCAAGCCTATAATAGCCCAATAGTTTTACGCGAAAGAAGCAATGTAAAACGTTAAGACGTGAGCTGTGGTTTTCTATAGGCCTACTGTTGGGGAGACTTTCTATTCTAATCGCCATGTACAATTACATTAAGAACTGACAGAACGAAAAAGCAACTCTTCGGATTGATAGTCTTTACCCGATCGTTCATTTTCGTAATTACAACAATATTCCCAAAATGACTTGGGGTATATATCCTTAACAAATTATTCATCCGAGCGAGGCTCGGTTACAAAGAGATGTTTTATTCCAAACTAAGCTGTGTGATGTAAGCGGAAAGATTTTTTTCCATTTGACATCATTCTGAAATTTTAGGAAATCTTTAGTTTTATTTTTTCAGAGAATTGTTAAAGAAAATAGTTTTTTTATGTTTGGGTACAGAATCCACATATACCTCATATAGATAAACATATTATGTTTATAAATTAGTTTTTTATTAAATATAAATTACTTCGGTGTTTCTGGTTCATTACATCCCAAGAATTCCAGCTCCCATAGCCTCAACATGGCGCCTCGTTAGTGGTAGTGAAACCAGATAGGCCACTGACAGATAGTAAACATTGCATTTATCGGGCTACCCTAGTTAAGCCGTTTCTTTTTTTAATCTCCTCTGGTTAGAATGGAACAGAGACCTGACAACCCAGTCCAAGAAGGGGGCAATAGAAGTGGGAGTCTCTAAACGGCTTTGTGGTGGTTACAGAATAGGAATAGGAAGAAATTCCTGGAGTTGGTGTGGCTTTTGGTCGCTTATAGTGAGCAGATCCTTTTTGGAGCACAATCCAACTGTAGTAGTGGATGTTGCCTTTGTGGAACCTTCAGACCAGACTTAACCATTCCTATGGTCATCTGGATAATGAACCAAATGTGCCAATTCCCTACTGGACTTCATGGATGGTTCACTACATCAATAGATTCTAGAAAAAAAAAGCTGAATATTAACAATAATGGGTTTGAATTAATACTGTGAAATGTAAACAGAACAATAAGAACAATACAAGATACTTAAATTTTTTAAAAATCATTTACGAAAATGGGAATCAAATTGGAGCATGTATTTCTACTAGTCAAGTGAAAAAATATTAAGAATAAAAAACAAAATTAATCCAAACTATTTATGCCTATTTGCTTTTTATTCATGCTAAATTAGTTCTTCAGATGAATAAATATTATATTGTAATTGAAAAGCTGTCATGGGATTACTGTATAAAGGAAGTAATTAATAACTAAAACAAATGTTTAGGGTTTAAAAACACATTTGTACAAATCTAATTAGAGAATTAAATTTGAATGCTATTTAATTTTTATTGAACCATTACAAGAATATGCATTCTATGCATCCCTGAATTCAAGAGAAGATAAATATAACTAGAACAATACTTTTAAAAAATATAAATTTACCACATCGAGTCTGTAAATTATAAGATAAGAAAATAAGCATTCAAGAGAGATATTGTAAAAATGTAAACAAACACATTTATTCTAGAATAAGTGAACTACAGAGTTATCTGTCTGAACAAAACCGTAAAAGAGAAGAAGCCTTGCACTCTATGGACATGATGCAAAGAGAAAAAGAACGCTTGTCTGAAAATGAAAAGTATAAAATTCAAGGTAAACTTTCAGAGACTGTGGAGGAAGTCAACAAAAAACTTCTAAATAAAGAGATCAAGTTAAGAGAAGAGCTACAAGACAAATATCAGCAGTTAGAGAGGGTGAGAACATTTGTTTTAAACAAGACTTATAAGTCTATTATTAAATAGAGTTGAAATACTGTTGAGCCTTACCAAGAATATGAAGAAAATATAAATAAATTAAATTGATGATTTCTAGTAAGAAATATTTATTTAAATTACAACAAAATATGCAAAGATATTATTTCATAACAAATGTACTTAAAGCCATTTATGTTATTATTTTATAATACAGTTTTATTTCTTAGAAATAACCAAAAAAAATTTTATTTAGCTGATTCACCAAGAGCAGCACTTGCGACAGAAGTATGAAGATGAAGATGATAGAAGGTGGCAAGGTATTCGAAAGTTTCGAGAGGATGAAATTGCTGCTTTCAAAGAAACTTTACAAGTATTTTTATTTTAGTCAAAATTGAAATGTCTAGTCATATTGACCTGTTATCATTTATTTCTTACATTAGAACCTATACCTATATATATCCTACATATTTTGTTGATATCTTTTTATTTTAACATTTTTAGTCAGAGAGGCTGAAAAATAAAGAGGCTTTTCAGAAGCTGGATGAATCTATAAATTTAATAGAAAAACAGCTGAGTGAACAGAAGAAACAAACAGATAAAGTTGTAGCTGCTGAAATACATTCTAGGTAATTAGTCAATTTCATTATAAACAAAGCTTTCTTGTAGACAGCTTTTTAAGATAAATAATAAAGTGAAATAATTATAAGCTGTTTCATTAGAAATGTTGACAAAATAACAAAACATTTTTTGTTTCAGGAAATTGCATGAACGAAGTACAACAGAAAAGCTAGAACAACTTAATGAAAAACTTTCATTGGCTGCAAGCTCATTACAAACAGCTATTGGAGGAGTCAACGGAAACTTTGCTTTTCACACTGACAAGGCAACTAGTTTGAACTAAATTAGACATAAACATCATCCACTTATTTGTTATGTTCAATAGACGTACATCTTAGACTTAGATCCTAATGCTGATGATTACATTAAGAACAGAGACATTTTTGTATATCTGTACACTTTATATCATCATATTGAAATCATTATTTTAGCATAAATTTGTAACAAGATTGACATGGCTTAAATAGAGGCCAAGGTGCCATGATCTATACATTTGATTAAACTATACTAAGACCTTTTAAATAATTATCTTTAAATTGCTATCTTATTTATTTACAAATTTATATCTTACACATATAGTTAAGAGCTGAGCTAAAATCACTATTGGCAGCATCAGAACAATCAAATGCCAGAGCAGTAACAGAACTTGATGCTAGAGTTCAAAGTGTCAAGCAAAGAATTAGTGCACTGGAACAACAACTAGAGGTGCAAATATCAGAGGTATGTAAACCACTAAATAACATTTAAAATTATGATTTAACACATCAGCTAGAAATACTTGTTGTAGAAATACCATAATATGTATTCTTGGTTATTGTTGCTGTTTGAAATGAATAACATGACTTCTAATGGTACTTATTTAAATACATGCATATGTCTAAAGTAGGCCTTTTTTTTTTTTACAGAGGGGATATTGGATACAATTTTTAAAAATCTTTCTTTTTAAAATAGATACTTTAATTCAAAAAAAAAGGTTGTTGTTAATAAGAAAAAACAAGAAAAACATAAAAAGCATAAAAAATCTAAAGTTTATATTAAGTATAGTTGTACCAATCAGTTAGGATCAGTCATGTAATTAAATTTGTAATAGATCTAGACTAACAATAATAAATCTGTGCGATTAGAAATATTTTACCTGTTGTTTTTTCCAGTGCAATTTCATGCTTTTAGCTTTTTTACTACGCTATTTTCCATCATTTGTCTTTACCAATTGAAAAGGGGTAGGGGGAGAAAGCAAGGGGTATCTGGGTAATCGATTTTTAAATGCATTTTCTAAAAAAAAAAAAAAGTGAACAACCTGAATTCAGACGCGAGGGCTAAAGCCTCCTCAAGCAAATACTCTAACCTCTGTGTCAGGGAAGTGCTTATGAAAATAGAAGGTGTTATAGTTATCTATAGTTAGTTTCAAACCTTTCTCTCTTCAAAGTATACAACTTATACCACCTTATAATAATAATAATAGCTTTTATATAGCACTACTTTCATGCTTATAGCATGCTTAGAGCACTATGGTACAATCTCATTTGTGGACCAGAGAAGGTTTTCTGTGCTACCTTTAGGTGCTCAGAAAACACAACTCTGTTTAAGTCAGGTGTCGAACCTCGAGCCCCCTACATAGGTAGCTAAGACAATCCAAGTTCAAGCATACTTAGCCTCTTGACCACACTTCCCACCTTACCAGTCAAAGTAAAATTTATTTCCCTTGTTTGAGAAATCAAACAAAATAATTAATTACCGAAAGTTAATTAACTAATTGGTTAATTTTTTTATCAGGTAAAAGATGTAATTGTGCTAATTTCCACCTGATCCAAGACTGGGTGTGGAAGAAATAATGTGTACAAATTTTTTACTAGACAGACAGACAGAATGAGTTGATATAAGCTTTGTAAAAATGGTTTCAGTAACCATATCTGGAATCTCATTATTAAAAAATGTAATAGAACAAATATTTTTCTTCTAGTTACAAAAAACTTAGTTCTTACTTAAGCACAAACTTTTATTTCATGTAAAAAAATAAATATGTTAATATTCTTACTTTTTGCAAAAGTTTCATTATGCTAACAAGTATAACATGGTAATTATGTAATGCTATTTATTTGTTAGTTACACATTAATCTTAACTATAATTGTTTTATTAAACATTAATCATGATGTGTATTAACCTAAAAGTTGATCATACCTAACATAGATGAATGGATATATTTATGTAGAGAAAATTGTTTAGAAATATATGTATATCATCCAATTTAAGTCAAACTAACTGCATGATGAAATTTTAGTACTTAATGACATTTTAATTTTAACAGGCTCTTGCCATTGTCACTTGTCCAGAGGTATAACATTGCCAAAAATTCTTGTTCATTTTAAAATATATATTTTTTATGGTTGATGTAGGTATTACCTGTACATTATTTTTTGTTTTCGTTGTTTTAGTTGTATTGAGATAAACACCAGAGTTTTAGGCTAAGGTGATGCCCAACCTTCTTCATTCCCCAGGCCAAGTAAAATGTCATGACATTTGTTCCATTTTTGCTGCCTCATTTTTTTTTCTTTTCTTAGTAAATATTTTCTTCATCCTACATTTCTTTCAATTACCATAGAAATCTTTTCTATATAGCCTGAACCAAAGATGCAACCATAGGCCTACTTAAGCATTGTTTCATTGCTACTGAAAAAAAGAAGAAGATATCTAAAATCCTGAAAAGGTGCCTTGTGTCAATCACATGACAAGGACATGGCCAGCATAAATATAAATTCAGCTTATATATAAAAAAAAATGAAACTATAAATAGTTGTCTAAGTTAATATGAATCTATTATATGAATATTAGGATAGCACAGAGAGAAATCTATCAAAGTCCATTAAGGGATGCCCTAGTGATACTTATTTTTCTTTTTTCTTTTTTTTTTTACATTTTGATTTACTGAACCTTGGACAGAAGTTTTTGTGGGTCCTATAGACTTGCATCTGTCTGGTGGGTTTCAATTTGAGCATCACTGTTATATATACCATTGTGACTGTACACCATTGTTTTTAATGTTTTTTTTTGTTTTTTTTTGAGTTTGTTCAGCATTTATATTTATTACACCATTTGTAATGTCATTAAATTAATTTGTTAGCTCTTTGTCTTTATTTTTAGTATCATAAAAGTTCTATATTTGTTATAATATCTAATTTGATTTAAATTACTTATATATTGTAATTTTGCATTGATTACTATTATTTCTATAAAAAAAAAAAAACAATTATCCTAATACTTTTGTTTAGGCTATCCCTCATTAGCTACAAAAAAACAGGTTAATTTTATAAATTAAAAAAAACAAAAAACTAAAGAGTTTTAATACTTTTATTACTATTAATTTGTTAATAATACAATGATTAGTGTATTTTGTAAATAAAGAGAGGCACATTAGTACACAGAAGAGAGAGACACATCTGATGTTTATGTAAATAGTAAAGTTTATACTAATAACCTATATAATGAAGAGGATAATATCAGTTGCTATAGTCTATTTTTGTCTATATGCATATTTAAATACAATGCCATAATATTATTTCAGTACCTAAGTAATATTAACAAATATTTTTTTTTTTAAATATCCCTAAAAGATGCATATGCACCATTATAGCCTTACTTAACATCTATGAAAGCAAGTTACAAGTGAAGATAACAATGAATATTCAGTTCATTTTTATTAAATTTTAATGCAAGTTTTGCTCAATGTATATATTCAAAAAATTTCTATAAAAATTAATTCAGTGATCAACTCTGTTATGAATTTTTCTTTTTTTTTTATTTAAAAAAAGCTATTCATGAATGTTTTCAGATGTAAAATTTCTGAATTCCTCTAGGTAAATGGATTCATATCATTTGATATTTAAATGCTATGTTAGAGAATAGAAGTAAAAGTTTTAACCTATATTTAGAAAAAAGCTTAAACCTATATTTAGAAAAAAAAATAAGATAAATTCAATATTTTGTAAATCAAAGCAACTTTTAATCAAATAGTTTTTATGTTCTCTATATAAAACAAACTATAAAACTGATCATATTTAATTTCTATATATTGCACACCTAACAGCAAATTTTTTTCGCTTCACTTTTTTGTTATTCAACACATAAGAAAGTGTACATCTACAAGTCCATTAGTTTAATTTTTTTTTGTTTGACACTTGAAGATTTTCTCTTAAATTTTACAAGTGTTTTTATTTCCTCTCATGCTGCATAAGACTTTGGAATTAAATGAGGTAAAATATTGTTTTCAAAAAGGTGATTAATTAATTTAAAAACTACAACTTACATTTCAGATCTTCACAATACACTAAATGATGCATTGGTAACAGTTTAATAGCTTACTGATAATCTGACTTTCATTAGGCTACAGCAATCCTGGCACAAAACTTGCGAGAAAAGGTTGAATCCATCTCACTATGGCAAGAGGTGACAAGCCAGACCATCAGAGAACTGAACCAAAGTATCCAAGGACTACCTAATGAAGTGAGAAGAATTTCTGCTTTTTGTAAAAGAATTTTTGTTTATGATTTGTGTCTAGAATTAAACTGTACATATTTCTTTTTTTTTTTCAATGGCAGTATTGTTTTTTTTAAATTTATCTTTAAATTAGACTGTTTTAAGTATAAGTATTGTTATTGTATTATAAATACATAGATGTAATTCTTGAGTAGTGTAGTTTCCCAGTAATAGTTTTTCTTTCTATTCATAGATATATTCAGTAGGTAAGATATCTAAAGTTGTTCATTCAGTATCTACATAAATGCTGCTGTTCATTTTGTACTTAGATATATGCTGTTGAGAATAAACAAAGAGACTTAAAGTCAGAGATAGAAACAAAGATGCTATCTGAAACAAATGCAAGGTAAATAAGTACTTTTTTTAAAAACAAAGTAATGTAAACTAGTTCCTTAACTAACTCATGATAAAATGTCAAGCACATTGCTCAGGTATAACATCTTATGTGGCATTACATAACCAGAAAAATTGTTGGCTTAAGTTCAATGGAAGGAGTCCTTTCAGTTTAAACCTCAATGTTAACTTAGGTATACAATAGTTTCATATTTACTCATCAGTACAACACTAGTTTAATGTAAGGAGATAATTTAATGCAAACATCTATAACCATTTTGTGACGGAAATCTGACTCTTTTATTTTTCATTTTTTCTGTTAGAATGAGTGAAATAGAAGTCTTGAAGCATGAAATAAATTTACTTAAAACAAAGAAACAACCTCCAGTCATTACTGCTGATGACATCCAAGAGGTAAAATTAGAGGTTTTTTCTTATTTTATTTTATTTGTTTAGTAAACAGATTTATGCATTAATAACATGGAGGGACAGAATATAAAAGTCATTATCATCTAAAATATAATTATACAATTGATTCTTTGTCATAGTATATCTTTGAAGCTTTATAATTATTATTTTTTTTTATAGATTCAGTTGTCTATTAGAAAACTAGCAGAATCTGTGCAAACTGTCAAAACTGTCATTGGAATGAAACTACAATCTGAACAAAAAACTGTAAGTTCTACTTTTACTGCTACTTTTTTTTAAAAACACTTCTTTATCTTGCATTTGTTTTAGGTCAATTTGTCTGTTTAATGAAAATATTTTGTTGCAAACTATATTAATTATTAGTAATGATAATTTTATTGCATTTTATAAATTCTCTTTTTATAGTTATAGAATTGCTTTTGTAGTGTGGAAATTGAAATTTTGAACTTGTTGAGATAAAAGCATAGCATTATAAATTTATTGACATTAAAAATGGTTTTATGCTTTGGGCATTTTTATTTTGATAATACTGAAACTTTTTTTTTTTTTCTGTACAGAAAATACTGAATGTTAGAGTGTTAACATAATTTTGGATAGTTAGATGAAAATATATTTTGCATCTACACATTTAAATAATTGTTTCTAATTTTCATAATTTGAATTCGATTGCTTTTTATCATAATATACACATAGTGATTTTAATCACTTACTGCTACTGACTCATAAGTTTCAAGTTATAAGTTTAATTCATCCATATTGATTAAAGGCCATTTGTGGCTGAGTGGTAGAGAACTTGGCCTCCAAACCAAGAAATCTTGAGTTTGAACTTCTGGATTTTTAAACTGCCTCTGATATTTTCCAACTCTTATATATTGGGGAAGTAAAGGCGGTTGATCATTGTGCTGACTACATGACACCATCATAAATGATCAGCCACAGAAACAGATGAGCTTTGCACTATTAGTCCCCATAGATCACAAGGGCAGAAAGGGAGCATATTGATATTCTTTTAACATTGCTAACATAGGAATACATAGTATGTTATTATTAGAATAGCATC
The DNA here is from genome assembly GCA_036873155.1 of Biomphalaria sudanica. Lineage (NCBI taxonomy): Eukaryota > Metazoa > Mollusca > Gastropoda > Planorbidae > Biomphalaria > Biomphalaria sudanica. The sequence goes on along the minus strand of JAZGLO010006557.1, from coordinate 35,608 downwards.
TTTTCTACTAACTAAATCAGAAGTTAATTGCTGGCTGAAAATCGAAAATAAAAAAAATGTTTATTTTTAATACATTTTTAAAAATCTTGGTTTAGAATTGAGCAATAGTAACAGAATAGCCTTGAAAGTTTTGCAAATATAAAAGAAATTGTGTTGAAACTATAGACGGACAATAATAACACAATGTTTCATAATAGCCAAAACTATTTTCAGTATTTATTAGGCCATGAAACTCTTCAACTACAAATCAATAAGCTTGAGAATAAATTAAAAAATGTCCAGCAAGGTGATGATGAATATTCAAAGTTCAATAAAGAAAAACTTGAATATAATTGGAGGCATGATGTTACAGAAGATATTCCATTAAAATGGAAACTAAAACAGACTAAAGAGGAAAATGTATCCAAACAAAGGCAAAGTGGAAGACAAGAAAATGAAACAGAGGAAGCTGATTGGAATTTACTTAGTTCTATTGCTTTTTCCCTTGATGAAGATAAAATTAATGACACGTCCAGAATTCAGAAATCATATGATTTCCCTAATAAAAGTAAGATACAAGAAAACAAAACAAAAGAAGATGACGTGAATAAAGAGGAATATGTTATCCAAGAAAAGCAAAATGCTGATTATACAAGAGAATTGACATTGAAAACTGAAGACAACCCTCGCCCAATGTCTCAACAATTATCAGAGCAAGATCAAAATAACAATAGCAAACTTTCTCCGCTCTAATCCTAAATGTACTCTTTAGAAAGTATTGCATTGAGGTTAGTGAAGAGAGTAACTATTTTGCTTGAGTGCCTGCTTCTAACCATAATAATTAAAACTTCAAGCATCTTAGTGTTATCCTGCAACATCCTAACTAGAGGAAAAAATAGAATGCAATATAGCATGGTATTATAGTATATATTATATTCCTTCTTCTTCTTCTTCGTTCTCATCGTTATGTTGGAGTGTTCAGATGACTAGACCAATACATGAGATGAACTGCGCGGTCCTCCCTTAAGCTCTTCATAAACGATTGTCTTTAACTTACTTTCATCCCCAGTACGGGATAGGTACCCTGCCAAATCTCAAACAGTAAGGAGTGCCTCTGTCCACATCTGTACTCAGAATCCCCAATACGGGATTGGTACACTGCCAAATCTCAAACAGTAAGGAGTGCCTCTGTCCACATCTGTACTAAGAATCCCCAATATGGGATAGGTACCCTGCCAAATCTCAAACAGTAAGGAGTGCCTCTGTCCACATCTGTACTCAGAATCCCCAATACGGGATTGGTACCCTGTCAAATCTCAAACAGTAAGGAGTGCCTCTATCCACATTTCTACTCAGAATCCCCAATATGGGATAGGTACCCTGCCAAATCTCAAACAGTAAGGAGTGCTTCTAACCACATCTGTACTCAGAATCCCCAATACGGGATTGGTACGCTGCCAAATCTCAAACAGTAAGGAGTGCCTCTGTCCACATCTGTACTCAGAATCCCCAATATGGGATAGGTGCCCTGCCAAATCTCAAACAGTAAGGAGTGCCTCTGTCCACATCTGTACTCAGAAAAATTGTTCTCTCTTGCGTCATCATTGCTTTCTTTATAGCACCCAAGTCACAGATTGTAAGAATCATTGCTTTTTAGACTTGAATCTTTCTTGACTGAAAAAGCGATCTATTTGCCACATTGCCGTTTGAAAGCGGCAAAAAAAGCGCTGCTAACTTTCACTATTGCAGTCTTAACTTCTCCAAATTTTTTTTAGACTTGCCATTTAGGGTAATCTAATTTGATTGAAAGATTTTTTTTTTGTTTAGAAAAGTAGAAATAGTTCAATAGTCTATTGCACGCTCGTTTTTTGTTGTTTTTTTTCTAACAAAGTGAAGTTGACATTTTTCTGCTACCGATAATAAAGTTTGTTTTTTTTAATCCCAGTGGTCTACACTTAATAGCAAGCTCTGATATTGTCATTAACCAAGCTATACATAGAAGCAGAGCGTTTTAATGAAAATAGGCGTTTTTAACATTAATTCATTAAGCAAATTAATGTATTGATGTGAGATGCAAATAAGTGATTCTGGTTCCTGCTCTAATAATCATTTACTTAAGGCTTTGCTAACATAGCAATACTATGCTTCTTGGGGTTGCCAGGTTTCTTGTATAATCAATGCCATAATAATAATGTTTTCATCAGCATAATCATTTAGTTCAATCTAATACCTTTTAAAATTGAAAGTTAATTGTATTTTTGTTTATTTTAAAATAATATTCATTTACCTTTATGTTTTAATTACTTATGCTCATCCTTCACAATTTTTTAAAGTTAGATGACAAATACATCTTATTATATCATATTAGATGTTATTATATCTTATTGTTTTCTTATTCCAAATGACAACTATAATGACACTGAACATGATATAGTCTTACACAGTTCTCTTTCATTTTAGTTTTTGATAATTCTTATCCTTACAAGTTTTATTGTTACACTTCTCTCAGAGACAAGAAGATATAGAAAAGTTACAGGATCAGCTTATCAAACTCGAAAGAAAAGTTGAATCATCCAATTCGGATCAGACTAATAGAGGAGACAGCAATAGAGGTAGAGATAATGACAGAAACAATGTAGACGATGACCGAAGGTAATGACCAAAAAGTCATCCCTTGTTTGTTGTAAAGCAGTTGAAAAGCTTCAGGTTCTTTACCATGTCTCCAGTTGTTACCTCCCTTGATCTTCCTTGTGACTATAAAGATTTAGAAATAATAGAATGTTGTTTTTTTTAATTCCATTTATTTATGTCCCATTTCATATTTTTCTTTACTTAACTATAATATTTTTATTGTAGCTTGATTAAAAATATTTCAATATAAACATAGGAACTATATTTGCCTTAATAAGAGTTTTCTTTTATAAAGTCAATCTTGATGAATACTGTGAATGGAAGGAGCAACCATGTTGAGTGGATGGAGTTTCAAAAGTGTGAATATCCTCTATTGCCCCTTAATTAATACACTTTACTCCCACTTCATCACTTCATGAACCATTTGAACCATAAAGAGAAAGAAAGTCAATTTGTATTTGGTACCTTGTCTAACTATTAATTAAGTTTGCTGTTTTTTATTTAACCTTTTTAAAACTAAACTTTTATTAAAATTGTTTTAGTAATGCAAATGAAACAAAAGCATCTACAAATTTTAAACGTTTTTTTAATATCAGACAGTAATTCCCTGGCTACTTCCTGGTTTATTTTTCGCAGATTCGCTTATTTTAATTTTTTCAATATGGCTTATCTCCACTATATTGCAGATATTTAAGGGAAATCTAAGCAAACCATGAAATATAAATAGCCAAAATAATTAAATCCATTTAAATTTCATTCAATTCTATATTTTTGCAATATTTGCAAAGAAAAGTTCACAAATGTTTAAGATTTTATTTTTAAATCCTTTCCCTCTTCCTTTGAGTTCAATTATTATTCTATATGTTAGTAACTTGTACATCCTGTTGGTATTAGAGTAGGTACTGTAAAGTATAAATTAGACTAGGTGCCTAACAATATCATTTTCTTATTATGTATAAATTAAAAGTATTTTTATCAAAATATTTATATGCATTAGACTAGGACTGTAGGTGACAAAATATCTCTTTGACAAGTATTTCTTGCATACAGTACATGTGTTATGTCCACATCTAAATCATAATTTAAGAATTACTCTTTTCAAGAAACTGGTTTCAGTTGAAAACATTATAGAAAAACAGTTTTATGCAAAGAGTGAGTTCTGGACAGTACAGGGAGGGTTTTGTTGAAGTCCAAAAAATCATTAAATACATAAAAATTTATTTTTTATCTACTTTGTGGAAATTCATTTTTCGTGGTTGGTCTTGGCACTGCACACCCCACTCCCCACCCACGAAAAGCGAAGGAATAACTGTACATAGTAAGTAAATTAATTAGTTCTTGTAAATTTTACTGATATATAGAGTTTCTTTCTATTTTCTATTTGAATGACCCTAAAAGTTTCTTTAAAAAAACTTTATTTGTTTTTTTTATTAAATATAGGCCAATAAATGTATACTGTTGTTCAACACTGAAAAAAAAAACATATTCATTATATTTTCTTGAAATAGTGTTTTTGGAAAGATTTCATTTTACATGCCTAAATTATGTTATTGAATTTCTACTTATGCAAGAATTTAAAAACTACAATCAAATATCTCTTTAAAACTAGTTTAAAGTTAGAAAAGGCTTTATATGTATAAAGTATGGAAAATGCTTTGTCACTATTACATTATTGTATACAACCTTTCCTTGTGCACACTATACATTACATGTTACAGTTATAGTGTTATACATTTTTGTTTTTATCAATGTGTAAGAAAATCATCCCGAAAGATTTTTTTTAATCTATAAGGAAAAAAAAATTAATGTTTTCTTAAGATTCTAATAAAAATATATCAGATTGTTTTATAAATGTTTTCCTATATTTTATTTATTTTCCAAATCAAATAAATATACATTTTTAAATACTTTTTAAAAATTTGTTCTATTTCCTGTTGCTTTTACTTGTTGTTATAGTTGCTTCATATGGTAGGTCTGTTCATGTTGTACTGTTAATCTCTCATGCAGAGAATGTTGCTAAACAATTAATGTATTCTTTCCTATTAAATATTTTGTGCTACTTTTTTGGCTAAAATAATTGTATTATATACTGAACCCCAAAATCTTACAATGGAAACATATTATTTGTTGAATTTCAGCATTTTTTACTTGTAATTTGTATAGATCATTGAATGCAATAAACTTTTACGATATATCTGTCACTTTTAGAATAAGGAAAAGATTAAAATATCTTTGATAATCAAAGAATTATGCACTAGATGAACTTCATAAGTATAACATGGCCATGAAATCAAAAACAATGTTTTATTATTATTTAAATATCATAAAGTAAAAGTTATTTTCTGACACTGCCATGATCGAGATTGGTTAAGAAGAAATACATTGATGTCACCTTAAGTCTCCACAGAGGAATTGCATTATGACATGGCAGGTCTGCATGCAGTATCATTCTCTTGAGAACAAGAACCTGTGTAGGCAGACGAAGGACCGCATTACAAATATTATTTTTAACTGTAAATGGCATATGTGCAACAAAAAAGGAGATTTATTTTCAAGAAATAAACTGTGTATAAATGTCTCTTAATATGGATCGCATGGTACAGTAAGGATGCATCTATGGCTCAAAGTTTTATGAATCCTTGGAAGATTTTTAAATTAATATTGACTCCCATATTGCTTAGGTAAAATAGAAATAAATTTGAATCATTATGTTAAAAAAATAACCTTAAGACTGTGAAATAATTATTTAAATAGTTATTGAAATAATGTCTCTAATAAGATACTAGGAATCAATAGTCAATTTTCTCAGTTCTAATATAATTCTCCTAAGATTCAAAAGACACAGGATATAAGAACATTTGTATCTACCCTCTAAATTAATTTTTAAAATATATAATTCCTATATCAGGGGTTGTCTCTCGAAGCCTTTCCCATGTTAGGTACTGGTGGAGGCAGCGGAGGTTTGGATTTAGTCTACCTACTCCTTGTTGACTAACGAGCCCATCCCGCCTTACTGGTCAAGGCTCCTGTTGCTCACCTTTCCTCTTCTGTTAGTTCCACCGGACTCAATCCGCACGTGAAGACCAGGATTGGAGTAATTGTCTGAGGCTTTTTGAAACGCATGCCATTGGAAGTATTTTATAGGAAATGGTGCTCTTAAAACCATTACCTCTTCCGGTGATATCAACCCTGCGGAACCAATCATGACGAAAAATCAGGAGCTGGTGACCATTAGGCAACTTGTGAGACACAGTGCTACATCCTGGAAAAACCTGAGACGGTACTGATCCTAAACTTCATCGGATATTTGACGTTCCTTTGGACACATCATATGCTTGGAGGGGGGGGGGGCTGCTGTGTGGACTACATCGTTCTGATCATAAATAATGTAAATCTCCAAAGCACCATATAAGCTAGAGAGGACATTCCAGCTTCACCTTTGGTGTCGACGAAACACGGGAAGTGGCAGTTACCGGTTATAAGCTTCACTACTCGATATAGAGCAGAGAACTAGGGGTCACTTCCGTTGGTGGGAGTGATTCTATGCTACCATTGAACAGCCCCCAGTCATTAAGTTGTTGTCCCGTCATGCCCGCATTCCTCGTTTAGTACACGAGGATAGGACAAAATCTGAAAAGCAGGCACAAAACCAATGACATGAAGAAAAAAGAAGAGGAACTCAACTCTTAAACTGGGCACCTGGAATGTACGACCTTACAAACCGGCCTCAATTATATTTTTACGGACAAAAGAGATGCTAAAAAATCTACATTAATAAACGATGAACTCTCCAATAAACTCGCTTAGCTGATTTAATGAAAGAAAAAGACTATACCTTCTTCTAGCAATGCAAAGTAGAACATGAAGGAACACGTCGTTGGTTTCACAGGTAAAAACACACTACTGAACACAGCAGAGCTAAAGTGTAATGGTTTAGAAAGACTGCTGTCACATAACGCATCTATTGGACACGTGACTATGTTTGTACGTTGTTATGCACCAGAAGTCAAGGACATGTTCTATAACAACCTTTCATCTCTTCTCAATGAAACCCCAAATACTGAACATGTTATCGTTCTTGATGATCTCAAATGCGACACAGATAATTCATTTTGCCTAAGAAATACACCATGTTAATCAGAACGGAGTCCCTCAATCCGATGTGCCACCCTGATTGCGAGAAGCAGTTTGCAGAATCTTTTAAACGCGACTACAAAAATCTCCTGGAGACACAGCAACAGAAAAATTGAGAACACCTTGTCCATACAAAAGACTTTATTTTACAAAGCGGAATGATTGGTACGACCCTAAATCAGCTATACTAACCCCTTCGCAGTAATGGTACTCCTCCAGATCTTCTAAAACAGTGCAAAACGACATTAAGCCAACCTCTGCTTGAACTGCTCTGCAAATGTTGACTAGAAGGTGATGTGCCACAGGACAGCTAAGATTTTCACTCTTTATAAAAAAAAAAGCGACAGAAGCAATTTAAATAACAATAGGGGAATATCCCTCCTAAAGTATTGTAAGCAATGTTTTCCCAGGTGATACTAATTAGACAACAAAAAACTCGCTGATCGGTTCTACCCAGAATCCCAATGTGGCTTTCGCTCACGGAGATCCACGATTGACATGATATGCTCTCTCCGTCAGCTGCAGGGAAAGTGCAGAGAACAAAAAATGCATTTGTACATTGCGTTTTATGATCTGACTCTGACCTTCGATATAGTCAGCAGAGATGGTCTCTTAAAAATTTTATAGAAAATAGGCTGCCCAGCCAAGCTACTAAATGTAACCAAAATATGATGTGCAGTGTGAAGTCCAACGGCGCCTGCTCCGAAAGATTAAACATAAACAGCGAAGTTAAACAAGGTTGTGTCCTGAACCCAACCGTCTTTGGAACACTCTTTTCACGCATTGGACTAATCCACTGAAGGCATCGATCTTCATTCGAAATTTAATCATCCTTTGCTATTGGCGGATGATGCTGCAGTAGTGGCACATAAACAGAAGTTACTAATGTCCTGTTTCTCTGAGGCCTGTAATGAGTTTGGGGTAACTATTATCAAAATGAATGGGCTAACTATATGACCTCCTGCTACATCCCCATCCTCCATCTTCATTGATGAAAACAAGATAGAAGTCGTACATGACTTATGCTACCTGGGATCCACACTTCAAGATACATGCTCCTAGAAGAGGAGATAAAAACGCACAGAAAAGGCTGCGCCTACCTTCGCTAGACTCAGACCAATAGTTTGGAAAAGCCGGAAGCTACAGTGACCAAAATGGAGGTCTACAAGGCTTGTTATGAGCACGCTATTGGACGACAATGAGTCAAAGCAAGAGAGAAAATTAAATTCACTTCCTAGCATCTTTACAATCCTCAGATAACGCCGCTTGCACTGACTTGGTCATGTTCACTGAATGAGGGGCAATCGTATCCAGAAAGTCATCCCTAATGAACAACTCGCGACAGGCTCAAGAAAAAAAAAACAGGTTTCCCCCACTTATATGTGGATGTAATCAAACGGGACCTTCAAGCAGTGGACATTGATGTTTACTATTAGAAAGACATAACCCTAGATCGCACTATGCGGAGAGAGATAGTGACTAAGGAAGGTATGGACAGGGAAAATGCATCGACCTCAGCTCGGAAGAAACGCGTGCCAAACGAAAACTAGTCCGCTTCTCTACCGCCAAAGCGAATGTCACCTTAATTCATCAGAGTAATATGTGGACAAGAATACCTCTCGAGAGTATGACTCTACAGTCACATAAAATGTGTTGTATTTAACATACCGTAATCGTTCTACGACTGAAGTAGGCCAACAACAACTCATATAATTATACGCTAAACGCTGTTGATCCAATGACATGCATTTTTTTTTATTTATTGAGACATTATTAGACATATTAAATCAGTCTTTAGTTGGAGTGACAGGGGAAAAAACTATTAGTTCTTTGAATCTCTCTGTAAATTTGTACAATTTTAATATCAATAAATAAAACCAATATTGAAAATCCGATTTCATTACATGATAAAAATAGTTGCAATTGCTACTTTTAGTCTTTAGAAAGGGACACATTTTTGTCTGAAATTTAATATGTAAACATGTTTTTTTATATGCCTATCACGATTTTAAAACAAAATCACAAGAAGATTTCAATGGTACTTAGTAACATTTAATAAGTGTAGGTCATCACATTGTCTACCGGCACAAATTAATTAAAAAAACTTGTGTTTTTGGCATGCAGTTCTAAAAAAGAAAGTTTCGACCGCTCGTGTTAAATTTTATATTTGACAAAAAATTTTAATAGCGTTCATTCCACTTGTGTGTTATAGGCCACAGAAACAGATGACCTTATCTACCATATAGACCGCAAGATCTGACTACTACTCCTTTTACTTTTAGTTGTTAGGCTAGCATTACAACACATTTGCTCTACTCAATGTCAGCGTTATTTATTTTCCAGATCAAAAGGAAGCAAACCAAAGAGAGTAGGTGGAGGGTACAACTACTAGTCAAAGTGACTGATTACACAACTACTAGTCAAAGTGACTGATTACACAACTACTAGTCAAAGTGACTGATTACACAACTACTTCATGAAGTCAAGGTTGCGCCATGTGTTGCATGTTTATTGTAATGCTAATAAAAAACAACAACTCATAAATTGAAAATTGTGCACACACACACAAAGTTGAGAGCTCATCTCAAAGGTCAAATCATTGATAGCGATGTATTCTTTGTTCTCTAGTGTAGCTGTTGAAGAGAACATCACGTGATCATTTATCTCTAAGAATGGAAGTCACATTGAGACTCTAGGACACTATCTGCACATTTCGTGTAGCTGCGACAACATGAGACCTTGACCCCCTAGGCTAAGAAGGGCCATTTCCCGTTAGTTATTGCAGTCCCTTCTGCCACCTTTGTGATGTTGTGATGTAGGCTACATGGTTACAATATTCGTATTTCGTAAATTCTGTGGCACAAATCCTCTTGCAACCAGAACAGTTCATTCATAGTTTAAGGTAGTTTTGTATTGCTTGAAAAGATCGGTGAAAAATACCGTTATGTCTAGGGGCAGTAGCCAACTTGTCCATGACTTTATTAAGTATTTGAGCAGTAGCCAACTTGTCTATGACTTTATTAAGTATTTGAGCAGTAGCCAACTTGTCCATGACTTTATTAAGTATTTGAGCAGTAGCCAACTTGACTATGACTTTATTTAGTATTTGAGCAGTAGCCAACTTGTCTATGACTTTATTAAGTATTTCTAGACTAGCTTCTCCGAGTAGTTCATGCATACTTCTTTGAAAGCGTCCAAGACTGAGGCAGATATTTGATGAGCAGAGCTCAGAATACCTTTCAATATATCTGTCCATCTGTTTGCACTTGTCCACACTGGTCTCAGGTTGGTGAGGACTGGCGAATATTTGTCATCACACATATTGTGTACACAATTATTGACTTATCTTTAAAATATATACTAATTATTCATATTTTATCCAATTTTTTTTATTTTGTCGACCCCCCCCCCCTATTGGTATGTTATAGAATTGAGTGGGATGGTGATGTTGATGGTTGTTTACTTGATGCACCAAACTGCCGGTAAAGAAAGCGCTATAAGCGAATTATATCTTAACGTATAAAGCGTGATATAACTTGAATAGCGTGCTTGTGAACTCTTGTTGTTCCTTCTGTTTTAATTCAGCAGCTAGATTGCCTCTATAGGTGTCGTAGGATCTGTACAAATCTGGGATGCTATATTCTCTAATTATTTTACATAGTGATTCTCGAAGTACACTATCAAACCCTTTTTTAAAGTCTACAGAACCTAATTGTTGGTACTCGAGACTTTGTTCTATATTTTGTAGAACGAAGATCTGCTCTGCACATGATCTGCCTCTTCGGAAGTCTGCTTGCTCTTCTCTGAGCCTCTAATCTACAGACTGTTGAAGCCGTCTCAACAGAACAGTGCTGAAAACTTTGCCTAGGACAGAGAGAAGAGTAATGCCTCTCCAGTTGTTGCAATCTACCAAGTTGCCCTTTTTAAGAAGCTTTACAATGACTCCTTTTTGCCAGTCCTCGGGGACTTAAGAAGTTCGCCAACAAAGATTTAAGAGATCAGTCATTCTGTTAACAATGCACTGTTCTTTGTGTTTTAGCCTTTCTGCTGACACCATGTCTAGCCCTGGTGCTTTGTTGGTCCAATAAAGTGTGAACGCTGGATGGGAGGGGGGGGGGTCTGGCCAAAAAAGCAACATAAGAGTATATGAAATATTTCGATAACAAACCGAAGAACAGAGATTGAAGGTGTCTACGTTTCACAGGTTTAGCTAGACTTTAATTAACCAGGTTCCCACCTCGACAGACTAAATGACAGCAACACAAAGTAAATTAACAAATTTTAACTTCAAACAAATTCTCAACGCACTGTTAACATGTAAACATTTAATAAATAATTAAATTAATGAGTGATGAATGTCTAATAATGTCTATTATTCAGACATATTATAACAATGTACAGTATACCATGTATATGTATCAACGCACCTCATACATACTCAAATATGACTAAACGCGGATGATACGCCCAAAACACATATGACCAGTTACTGCTGTAGATACATGTCTCAAACACCCTCAATCTCTAACATAATAGCACAGCTGTCTGAAACACAGGTGCGTCAGTATATTTTCCATTGATGTACTACTATGCACGGGCCAAACATATATGTGTGTACGTCGGGGGGGGGCGTTATAAAGGGATCGTTTCAGGAAAAATGCGCAGGGTGAAAAGAAAAGGAGGGTTCCTGGAAGAGAGAGAGAGAATAGGGCTTTTCCAATTCACTGTCACAAAATTCACCTGCAATATTGGGCTCAAAAATTGTAACGTTCTTAGTACTGTGTGACCAATCCTGTAACACAATTAGCTTTCAGATAACGGAATGTCGTGTAGGTTAAAGCATGGGGCTACATTTTGTTCATAAAAAAACAGCTAGTAATCTATCTATGAAGTCCAATGGAGCAGAAAAGAAGTTTTATTAGAATTAAATAAATAACGAACTAGTGTGCTTCTCCAGTTTCATATACTGGGTACATGGGTTTCATCAGTTGTTTAACATTATCAATCCCACAGAAATAATATGTAAATTCAATATGAATACAACTAAATACAGAAATAGTCCACTAGAAATAGGGGTCCTCTCATTGTCAGGACTAAAAGTACACCGTTTTGGGTATCGCGTTTTCACTCTCTCACCGAGAGGTCCTTCTCCTGCATTAAGCACGATTTTGGTAGGTGACTCAAAAGCCATAACAGGTCTCAATGAGGTCCCAACGAGACTGTTACAAAAATATGTTAAATAAATCATTAAAAAGTGGCCCGTTTATTAGAAGTTAATAAAAGAAGTGGAGTGTTCTAGCCAAAGTTAACAATATATAACGTGGGAAAAAATCAAAGGGCATAGCCGGTGTGTACTGCTTGATTTGTTATATATTATTTATTATATATTTATTATATATTGTATATTTTGGTCGGGACATTTAATACTTTCTTTAATTTTTTCATCAAGCGGGTTTCAGTTTAACAAACCCCTAACATACTTGCTAACCTACAAATTCTAGTAGCTTGAACAATTATTGGTACGGCTCACTCTATTTCTCTTTCCTTCTCTCTTTATCTCTTTATCTCTCTCTCTCTCTCTCTCTCTCTCTCTCTCCGTCTCCTTTTTATTTATTTTTTCATCCTTCGCATCGTTATGTTCTCTGACAGACTTTCGACTTGATTTGGAACAACCTGCTTTATACCTGGAAGCTAACTGCAGAACTAGATGGAGAATATTAGCAATAGAATTGAGACCTACAGAAAAATCTTAGGTATCACAATATCCGCATCACAAACGTAGATATAAGAAGCAGGATTAATACAGAAGTTGGGCACCACGATGACCTGCTAACTACTATAAAAAGGCAACTTTGCCACAACATCGTCCTGTTCCCAGGTGATAAAATCCCCGCTACCGTTGCTTCCCCTGCTCCATAAGGGCCTGTAGGACGATCTACTAACAGGACTAATCTTCTTCGTCTCATCAAGCAAAGTCACAAGTTGGAGACTGTCACCAGCGCTGACTGCACCTTGCACTTGGACTTACGTTAACTGGCTGGACAAGTCTACAGCATCTACGCCAGAAGGAACCAACTCTGAGAGAGCAACAAATGGCTCTGGAACACTTGTGCTAATTGATCACAACCCATCTCTTTACTATCAACAGCAGCCGAGCGAGGATTTATTTTCTGATCTAAATATACCTATTACTTTAATTTGTTGTTATTTTCCCCGCCATTGTTATCCCGTTCCCCTTATAAATCTTTCCTTTATTAGACACTGAAGTAATTCTCTTGTGTAGGTCAGTTGTAGGTCAGTTGTAGGTCAGTTGTAGGTTTGTTTCCTAAAACTTCAATGTGCACTGGTCTGTATCTCGTGGCTAAAACTTCCTTAACATAGTAGCCCAATCGTAAATTAATTAATCAAGTAGAACAGCGTCACACTTACAAAACAATGGACTGACAGTGGTTAACAAGGGCTTTGTGTGAAAACAACGACCTCCTTTTTGATCCTGTTTTTCCTGAGTGAGGTCGTGAGGTCGCACTTATCATACAACACAGAAATGTGTTTTGAACATTATGTGAGGCTGAGGCTTCTACTGAAGTAGACGCTTTTTTAATCCCTAATTCTTTAAGAATATTAGCAGTTGGTGGTTTCGTTCAATGCCTACTTTTAGCAATAGTAACACAATAACAAAAGTTGTACGAGATTTACTCTTTCCGATTAAAGAATTTTTTTAAGAAATAGAGTTTTGCAAAAAGTAACAGAATAAATAATTTGTAATAACAGTATAAAATGTATAATAAATAAGCTTTTTAACTTACTAAGCATTGAATACCTACTGAAATATGTTTTTCATACAAGACAATTATAGTAGTATAATCCTACATTAAAAGTCTATTTTAGAGGTGCGCATAGCTATAAACAGTACAATAGCTTAGCATGCGGCCTCCATTTCTGTCAAACTAACAGTAAAATAGTTAGGCAGTGTAATCTATATGTGTTTTAGAAAGACATGGTACAGCAATTCCAAAAAAGCATTAACAATAGATTTTAATTTAAACCAGCAAAATATTTAAAATATCTTTTTTTAACAAACAATCGTAATTTCTAAAAATTGTTTACGGATTGGGAAATATTATATTAATATTTTATAAAACTAATTAAAACTAATTTTGTATTTTCTAAAAGTTCATTAATTAAAATAGGAGACAGTGGCGTAGCTAGGGTGGTGGAGGGGGTCCAAATTTGAAAATCCCCCGAGCCCTCACTTGATGAGAGCCCCAAATGAGTGTCCGAAATTTATTTTACATTGAATATTACACCATTATCTCATGTCATGATGTCGAAAATCAAAATGCAGGGGCCCCTAAAGAGGTCAAGCGCCCCGGCCCCCAAAATCCCTAGCTATGCCACTGATAGGAGACCTATGGCTTAAGTAGTTCAGTCTAATTCACATTAAATTTGGATAGTCTCTAGGTATCTGGCACTTGGGGTATTAAAGCGTCGATCTTCTAGTGCTAGGACATTGAAACAATCTTGTCAAGAGTTAAGAAGTAGTGAGCACGTGAGAGTCAAATAGTTGACCTTTGAAATCAAATACATAATATCATGATTGAACAATTTTGAATACATATTTACATTGCTTACTGTTCATTGTTATATACTTTTAATATAAAAAGAATATAAGTAACATAGGTCTAAAAGACCTGCTTACATTTGCATGTCATATGTACACAAAAATTAAAATATATATATATATATATATATATATATATTTCTATAACAGCGTATCATTGAAATGTTTAAATCTGCGTGATTGTATTATCTATCTGAAATGGGCTTCAAACAACACCAAGAAGATATCTTAATACTCTAATGTGAAGGGTTAAGACAGACCAGATGTTGCCAGGCACAGTGAAACTGACAATGCCCGAGAAAGTAACAGCGTCATTCTTTTTACGTTCAATTTTTTTGTAGGAGTATATGAGCTTTGTGTAGTTCTAGAAAATGCAGAATACTTTGATTATACATATATATATATATATATATATATATATATATATATATATATATATATATATATATATATATATAATTATATATATATGTTTGTGTACATGTGGCATACTACAGAATACTTTGACTATAACTATATATTGTTTGGTAAATCTTATTGTAAAGCCAACATACTCTTCAAGTGCAGTCTTTGAAGAATGAGAAATATTAACCGTTTTATTCCTACAACGCTATCAAAAACATCCACATACAGTCTACGAGTAAATGTAGTTCTTTATTCATTACTATTTAGAGTCAGATCTTTTTTTTTTCTGAGCCTCAAATGAGAAAAGTAAACAATTCAGGGTAAACAACAGATAAGTTAAAGTTCGCTTTAGATTAAAACATATCCAAATACTAATCTCTATTGCCTGTGAAACTCAAATAAACGCTATCAGTAAACAATGTCCCTCCCAACACTTTTTTTTCCTTCCTAGAAGTAAAACAATTTTGTAAAGTTAACGTCTCCAGTTAATAAAAAAAAAAGAATAGAATTGATGAAGACATTTTGCTTACATTTGTTTTCTTACCAGAGTTATTGTAAGTAATAATTTACAAATTCGTAAGTTAACTCCTTGTTAGTAATAGTAGCAACCTTGTAAGTGGTAAGTGACACCCCCTTGTAAGTAACAAATTAATAACTTGGTAAGTGACAACCCCTTGTAAGTAATAAATTAATAACTTGGTAAGTGACAACCCCTTGTAAGTAATAAAAATTAATAACTTGGTAAGTGACAACCCCTTGTAAGTAATAAATTAATAACTTGGTAAGTGACAACCCCTTGTAAGTAATAAATTAATAACCTTGTAAGAGGTAAGTGACACCCCCTTGTAAGTAACAAATTAATAACTTGGTAAGTGACACCCCCTTGTAAGTAACAAATTAATAACTTGGTAAGTGACAACCCCTTGTAAGTAATAAATTAATAACCTTGTAAGTGGTAAGTGACAACCCGTTGTAAGTAAGTAACAGCTATTAATAGTGTGAAAAAAAAACGTAGACCAAAGAAGTGTTCAAACCTATTGATAGTAACCCGTCCGCAATCTCTTGTGAGTAGAATGTAGAGACCTTTATGTATAAGAAGGCATGATGTATGTGACTCTCATGTAATGACATAAATAGTATTACTCTATAGAAATAACATCACAGTGAGCTGAAGATATAGAATGTCGCAACCCGAAATGGAGAGTTGGTCAAATCATTTTATAAAACAACGCTTTAAACAAGTTAATAAATAAGCACCAGGGTTATAACAGAAGTCCTTCCTATTTCTTTACTTCAGAGAAATCCTTTAAGATGAACGAGACACACGAGTACATGAAATACATCATACAATAAACTTACATAGAGTTCACTCTGCCAGACTAAATAAAAACAGAAGAGGTTAAGGCAATGAGGCCTTCATCAGCTACAACAAAACAAGCAAAATATATTTTTTAAAATACTTTTAAAACAAAGTGTATATTTTGGATCAGTCATGTCATTAAATTTGTATTAGATCGAGACTAACAATAAAAAAATCTGTGTGATTAGAAATATCTATAAAAAAAATTTTTGTTTTGCGCAATCTCATGCTTTTAGCGTTTTCAATACTCTATTATCCTATCACTTGTCTGGTCCAGTTGGAAAGGGGATAAAGAACGGGGTATCTGTGTGATCGCTTTTAAAATGTATTTTAAAAAAAAAGGAATACGTGAATTCGAACTTGTGGGCTAAAGCCTCTCAGGCTTCTCCACCCAACGCGGTAACCACCTTACTAGTGAAGATAGTACATTATCTATTGTTTCTATTTCATGTTTGTGTTCACTAAGCCTCAGACGACAAAGCTTATATTCAGCTTATACCCCACTACAGTCAAGTACTATTTCTTTCCCTTGTTTGCGATATCAAACAAGGTAATTCGTTACCAATAGTTAATTAACTAATTGATTAATTGTTTTATTGATTCTTGTGTTGTCAGGTAAAAGAAATAATTGTGCTGAATTTCAGCTTGATTCGAGATTTATGTGTCGAAGAAATAACCTTTACAAACTTTTGGCCAGACAGACAGACAGAGTGAGTTGATATAAGCTTTGTAAAAAGAAAAACAATTAACAGAAAATAGGATAATAGTTAACTCTTGTAAGTTGTAAGTGACAATCTCCTGTATGTAACAATGAACAACTTTGACAACCTCTGGCAAGTTACAGGCAATAGACATAATAAAAATTGAAGCTGATAAAGGCCTCGCGGCCTATACTTCAATCATTTTTATTTGGCTTATTGTATTTCCTATACAGCCATTCAACCCTGCAACAGTAAATCTTTATTACAAAAATACATGAACATCACTTTTTAAAAAATTGAACGAGACATCACCTTAAAAAAATCATTCAAGTACATTCTAACCTCAAAATGGTTCTAAATATAAATGATTGCGCCAAACTATAAATGAAATTAATTGTCTTACTTTCTTCATCCAAGATAGTGAGACCTAAAAAAAATAATGCAGTCTTTTTTTCCTTTCCACACCTGCAAACAATTATCTGAGCTCCTTCATCCCCAGGCTCAAGGTGTGTTCTCTTTATAAATGTTTCGAATACAGACCGAACTATTTAATCATTAGGATTTCAATCTATTTTAGTTAACACATTTTTGCCGAATCAAATGTTCAATTCAATCTATTTGTAAATAGGGATCTACTTTTAAATTATATTTTTTAATGTCTAGATTGTAGTAATCTATATTATACCAGCAGTATGCACCGGCTACGCTCGTCGATTCGTTCCTAGGCTTTATATTGTTTTTATGGCCTGAAACATCCTTTTCTTTTTTTTAATTCTAATTAACGGCCACATTTTAACGATCAACCTAACATAAATTTTTAGCACACAGTAATTTCTCCCACATAGACTTGATTTGGAAAAACCCGCTTCATACTGCGCGCTCGACACATACAAGCTCTAATGGGCCCGTTGATTTTAGTAGCACTTTTACTAACACCCACCACCAACTACAAAATGTCCTTCGTACACATTCACGGATTGCGGGGCCCTATGCGAAACAAATTTGCGCGGGGCCTAGTTTTGGTAGGGATAAGGATAATGAGTGAAAATCAAGTTTTTTTTTGTTAGAAAATAAATAAGTCTTTGGATTTTATTTTACTAAGTACAAAATCACGGTAAAATTATTTTTACGAATCATCTACAATAGAAGGTAATTTTCCAACAAAAAGCCGATAAACATTCAGATTTGTCTTTAGATTTATTATCGAGTCTCAACTAGCAAAATATCGAGATCGAGATAGATTTAGATCTATATTTATATGCCAGTGACTATTACATGAAATTAATTATTGGAACTTCTCGTATTGGTTAAAATTCGCCTTATTATATTTATTAAAGGAACGCTGACAATGCCATTTTTTAATCGCGAGTAGGATTGGAGTTTTATCGCGAGTAGGATTGGAGTTTTATCGCGAGTAGGATTGGAGTTTTATCGCAAGTAGGATTGGAGTTGTCCATACTGAGTTACACCCCCAAAATGACCATTTGTCTTTTTTTATAACGTTTTTATGAGTTTTCAGGATATTTTAATAATTTCAGGAGATTTTCATGAGCTTTTTTTTCGTATACTTTGCAATTTCAGGAGATTTCCAGGAGCTCCTGGAAAATTAGGAGGACGCGGAAACCCTGTTATAAGTTAAAATGGTTTAATTTAATAATTTACAACTAGAGTTAGCGCGGGGCCTATGAAAGTGCGGGGCCCACTGCGGCCGCATAGATTGCAGTGCCCTAAGGCCGGCCCTGTACACATCCCCGTTCCCCTTTCTACATTTCTCTCTTGGTATTTTGTTCTCTAAATCAAAAAGAAATATCATTTTGGTTTTATTAACTGTAATCGTTTATTGAATGTAGTAAAATGACAAAAGATTTAGAATCTAGATTTTCAATGCTATTAGGATTTTTGTTTTTTTGACAGTGTTACAATCATTCAATGCTCGCTCTCTCTTTCTTTCTCTCTCTCTCTCTCGGAAAAAAAAATAAACAGAAAAAGGCTCTAGATCAGGGGTGGGCAAATAACGGCCCGAGGGCTACATGCAGCCCGCCGGAGTGTTTTACGCGGCCCGCGGACCAACAGAATTCATAAGTGCCCACTGTATATAATATAAAAATTGAAATATATTAAAAATAACTATAAATATCTCTATAAGTTGTTGAAACTGTCTCATTATAAAAGTTTCAAAGTAAATGAAAAAAGTTTTTATGGGCTATCTTCTATACACAATATATATATAAATTTGAAAAATACACTAGCTGTGTATAATGTCTTTTTGTCTTTTATTCATATTTATACAGTATTATACATCCCCTTTTCATTTTTTTCACATTCCTAATAGAGGAATAGCAACAAGAGTAAGCCATTTCTGAAATATTATAGTAACAGATACAATAATTCACGTATGTTAGGGGATCGTTAAAGCGTGTCCAGTTAAAGAAAACAGATGGGATGTTTCGGCCATAATCAACAATATTGACTCTAAAGCGAGGGAACCAATCAACGGGCGTATCCGGTGTGTATAGCTAGTCAAAATATAGATTAGAGATTTTTTTAAAATTTCTGCTGATTTCTTCAATTAGAAAAGGAAAAATGTTTCTAAAAATAACCCTAACAATAACATTGTAAAAAGAGATGGTAGAGACTTTTAAGAGTGCCTTCACATTTATCAGACCAGTCACATTCTAACACAATGAGATCACATCTTTGACATCCTTTGCAAATATAATATGTGCACTGCATCAACACCACAAATAGAAACATCCTTAAAAAAAGACAACCACTAGAACTAAATTTATAGATACATGTCATTTGTTAAACCGTTTAGTTTAGTTCCTTTCTTCAGCGATTTCCATTCATCACAAGAATCAGCCCGACTTACATTTCGATGTAACGCATGTAATACTCCAACAGTGGATTTAGTTTGAAGAGACTCAACGCTACCATAAATTTCTGTGTCTCTGTCCCATACGTCACTCTTGTTAGTCCTCAATGAGAACCGTTGTTGTAGCCGCTTTTGTTTATGCCGGCACATGGTGGTCAAATGTTTGAGACTCTTTCGAAATGTTGCGTTCAAGGAGAAATACACAATAGGGTTGTAACAGGAGTGAGACATGGCCAACCAGTGAGCACAAAGCCAAACCAGCTCCATGTGAGGGTTGTTATAGATGGTTGGATTGCTATCTCCAACTAAAGTAATCACATGCAAAGGTAGCCAGCAGACAGCGTAGATAGATACAACAATAATAATCATTTTCACCAACTGTGGAGAGAAAAGGTAGACTATAGTTCATTTACACTTAGTAGACTATAGTTCATTTACACTTAGTAGACTATAGTTTATTTACACTTTGGTAGACTATAGTTTAATTACACTTGGTGGACTAGTTCATTTACACTTAGTAGACTATAGTTCATTTACACTTAGTAGACTATAGTTTAATTACACTTGGTGGACTAGTTCATTTACACTTAGTAGACTATAGTTTAATTACACTTAGTAGACTATAGTTTAATTACACTTGGTGGACTAGTTCATTTACACTTAGTAGACTATAGTTTATTTACACTTGGTGGACTAGTTCATTTACACTTAGTAGACTATAGTTCATTTACACTTAGTAGACTATAGTTTAATTACACTTGGTGGACTAGTTCATTTACACTTAGTAGACTATAGTTCATTTACACTTAGTAGACTATAGTTTAATTACACTTGGTGGACTAGTTCATTTACACTTAGTAGACTATAGTTTAATTACACTTAGTAGACTATAGTTTAATTACACTTGGTGGACTAGTTCATTTACACTTAGTAGACTATAGTTTAATTACACTTGGTGGACTAGTTCATTTACACTTAGTAGACTATAGTTTAATTACACTTGGTGGACTAGTTCATTTACACTTAGTAGACTATAGTTTAATTACACTTGGTGGACTAGTTCATTTTCACTTAGTAGACTATAGTTTAATTACACTTGGTGGACTAGTTCATTTACACTTAGTAGACTATAGTTTAATTACACTTGGTGGACTAGTTCATTTACACTTAGTAGACTATAGTTTAATTACACTTGGTGGACTAGTTCATTTACACTTAGTAGACTATAGTTTAATTACACTTGGTGGACTAGTTCATTTACACTTAGTAGACTATAGTTTATTTACACTTTGGTAGACTATAGTTTAATTACACTTGGTGGACTAGTTCATTTACACTTAGTAGACTATAGTTTAATTACACTTGGTGGACTAGTTCATTTACACTTAGTAGACTATAGTTTAATTACACTTGGTGGACTATAGTTTCTTTACACTTGGTAGACTATAGTTTAATTACACTTGGTGGACTAGTTCATTTACACTTAGTAGACTATTTTTTTTTTACACTTTGGTAGACTATAGTTTAATTACACTTGGTGGACTAGTTCATTTACACTTAGTAGACTATAGTTTAATTACACTTGGTGGACTAGTTCATTTACACTTTGTAGACTATAGTTTAATTACACTTGGTGGACTATAGTTTATTTACACTTGGTAGACTATAGTTTAATTACACTTGGTGGACTAGTTCATTTACACTTAGTAGACTATAGTTTATTTACACTTTGGTAGACTATAGTTTAATTACACTTGGTGGACTAGTTCATTTACACTTAGTAGACTATAGTTTATTTACACTTTGGTAGACTATAGTTTAATTACACTTGGTGGACTAGTTCATTTACACTTAGTAGACTATAGTTCATTTACACTTAGTAGACTATAGTTTAATTACACTTGGTGGACTAGTTCATTTACACTTAGTAGACTATAGTTTAATTACACTTGGTGGACTAGTTCATTTACACTTAGTAGACTATAGTTTATTTACACCTTGGTAGACTAGTTCATTTACACTTAGTAGACTATAGTTCATTTACACTTAGTAGACTATAGTTAATTTACACTTGGTGGACTAGTTCATTTATACTTTGTGGACTAGTTCATTTACACTTGGTAGACTATAGTTCATTTACACTTGGTAGACTATAGTTCATTTACACTTGGTAGACTAGTTCATTTATACTTGGTAGACTACATTTAATTTACACTAGTAGATTATAGTTCATTTACACTTAGTAAATTATAGTTAATTTACACTTGGTGGACGATAGTTTATTTACACTTAGTAGATTATAGTTCATTTATACTTAGTAGACTATAGTTCATTTACACTTAGTAGACTATAGTTCATTTACACTTGGTAGACTATAGTTAATTAACACTTAAGCATATTTAGAATTCTGAAGGTTGGCATCAGTAGCTGTTAAAACAGAACTTAAATTTAAGCGGTTAATCTCCCTTGCCCTTGAAATTTATAATCTATATGAACTAACAATAAAACAGCATTGGCAACACTTTCGACACGAGCACGTCTCCTCTTTTTGTATCGATGAAGATTGGGTTGTAGTTGTTGATAGTTTGTAATTAATAGTTTTTGAACTTCTTTCTGAAAATATTGAACCCTGCTTTTTACCTTCCCTAGCAGACCACTTCCGGTTGATTTTAAGTTTGTGTTTCTACAAAAACTTTCTTTGTAACCTTGTCTTCAATCATGTTATAGAACTTAGGTGGCGATTTGGGTAGGCTAAAAACACACAGCACTACCCCCATCTGTGTCACCACCAGGTTAACAACAATATATAGATGAATTTTTCGTTGATCAAAGAGAAATTACGGGGGCTTCTTATCCCTCACTCCTCTCTCCACCTTTACCACTCACATATATCCATACACTTTACATTTAAAAAAGCATGAAAACAAAACTTTCTTTGTAGTGTACGGCAAACGGACTATGTGTTAGAAAGGCCTGGTCTATGCAGCCCCAGTAAGTCTGCTGTTTGGTAAACAATGAAAGTCAAAAGGAAGGTTTTCATATTTTGTATCAAGACAAACAATGGTGCCCTTCGTTTTTCGAAGCAACGAAAATATAAGAACCATAGACGTATATATTATATCTAGACTGGAAACCGGAAATAAATTCATTCGTATCCGCTACTGATCGATTCACAGACCTATACATATATAGATTTTTATGTACGTAAACTCTTTTTTTCAGGCTTTAAAGGAGTCGCCCCAATCAATCTTTTCTGTCTTAGAAAAGTAATGATCTTTAGTTTTCAAAGTTTAGAAATAATGCAAAATCATTTCTCGGATATTCACGCCAATGTATGAAACAAAGCCATTTCCTGTTTGTATCCATTGAGATAATGTTTAAAAAATCCTTGATCGAAATTATTCATGTTGATTTAAATCATCTTATGTACATTTAAATAGATTGATTACCAAGATTTTTCTAGATTATGTATCTAAAAATTGCAAAATAATAATTATGAGACGAGTGTACTCTTATTTTTGATATTCAATTACTAGATCTAGATCTAAAAATTAAATTAAATGTTACATAGGTTTGGGTTGAAAAAACAACAACTTAACTTCTTTTAACTACTTTACAAAACAACGCCTTGATCCAACTTTCTGAAAAATTTTCACGACATTTTTTTGTAGTGCTAAAAAATCTCCATGTCCAGTCTATATATAAGTCTATGATAAGAACCTATCCAGCACATTGTAAGGGAAGTGACTCGGTATGTCTTCCTTCACACATAATGGGAAAAATGAGTAATGGAGATTTTCATACATGAATGCAAATCCTTAAATATAAAGTTTTTGGTGTATCCGGTGTACAGATTAGTGACGTACACATAAGCGAAATGTTTTAATAAACCAAAATACTTTGTAGAAAATAATAATTAATTACTTGACCCAGTTAAGTCTAAGGAGTTCTAACACTAAAACAAAAACACTTGGAATAGCGTTCACCTAAGGTTTGACATACACTAATGCAGTGAAGAATTACTTCAGTTTTTAATAGAAACAAGATTTAATGAATGAAAAAGTTGAAAAGGGGAGGCAGGGCAACAGCTATGACTAATAATATTATATTAAAATAATATTGTAACGTCTCTCCTACTATCCAGGCTCTCTTCAAACTGCACCACACGACACAACGAACTTAAAGAACCTCACAACTCAGGGCTCCAAAGTATCAGTCAGTTTAATTTCAAATACATCGCAATTGGCAGCAATATTAACACTGTCTTTACAAAAACCTAGTCTCTGCTCCGCACTGACATCAGACACCGTGCAGGTTCTCGCCTCGTACTGGTCACATTGCGAGGTAACGTGAAGTGAAGTGATTCTGACACACTCGCTCTTATATAGTGTCTCTACTGGCCTCGAACCTTCTTGACCACTCCAGTTGATCACTTTCGCCGTGACTTGCGTGCGTAATATTTACGACTCTGGTCCTTGTCGAACTGGCGTGTACTGTCACTGGTCACAGTTAACCGCTCGTCCTGCGCTGGACTGTGGCGATTTGGGTAGGCTAAAAACACACAGCACTACCCACATCTGTGTCACCACCAGGTTAACAACAATATATAGATGAATTTTTCGTTGATCAAAGAGAAATTACGGGGGCTTCTTATCCCTCACTCCTCTCTCCACCTTTACCACTCACATATATCCATACACTTCTATTACCTCCACCCACTGCCTCCTAAATCAGATAGGTCTATACACTTCTATTACCTCCACCCACTGCCTCCTAAATCAGATAGGTCTATACACTTCTATTACCTCCACCCACTGCCTCCTAAATTAGGTAGGTCTATACACTTTTATTACCTTCACCCACTGCCTCCTAAATCAGGTAGGTCTATACACTTCTATTACCTCCACCCACTGCCTCCTAAATCAGATAGGTCTAGACACTTCTATTACCTCCACCCACTGCCTCGTAAATCAGATAGGTCTATACACTTCTATTACCTCCACCCACTGCCTCCTAAATCAGGTAGGTCTATACACTTCTATTACCTCCACCCACTGCCTCCTAAATCAGGTAGGTCTATACACTTCTATTACCTCCACCCACTGCCTCCTAAATCAGGTAGGTCTATACACTTCTATTACCTCCACCCACTGCCTACTTAATCAGGTAGGTCTATACACTTCTATTACCTTCAACCACTGCCTCCTAAATCAGGTAGGTCTATACACTTCTATTACCTCCACCCACTGCCTCCTAAATCAGATAGGTCTATACACTTCTATTACCTCCACCCACTGCCTACTAAATCAGATAGGTCTATACACTTCTATTACCTCCACCCACTGCCTCCTAAATCAGATAGGTCTAGACACTTCTATTACCTCCACCCACTGCCTCCTAAATCAGATAGGTCTATACACTTCTATTACCCCCACCCACTGCCTCCTAAATCAGATAGGTCTATACACTTCTATTACCTCCACCCACTGCCTCCTAAATCAGATAGGTCTGTACACTTCTATTACCTCCACCCACTGCCTCCTAAATCAGATAGGTCTATACACTTCTATTACCTCCGCCCACTGCCTCCTAAATCAGATAGGTCTATACACTTCTATTACCTCCACCAACTACCTCCTAAATCAGATAGGTCTATACACTTCTATTACCTCCACCCACTGCCTCCTAAATCAGATAGGTCTAGACACTTCTATTACCTCCACCCACTGCCTCCTAAATCAGATAGGTCTATACACTTCTTTTACCTCCACCCACTGCCTCCTAAATCAGATAGGTCTATACACTTCTATTACCTCCACCCACTGCCTCCTAAATCAGATAGGTCTATACACTTCTATTACCTCCACCCACTGCCTCCTAAATCAGATAGGTCTATACACTTCTATTACCTCCACCAACTACCTCCTAAATCAGATAGGTCTATACACTTCTATTACCTCCACCCACTGCCTCCTAAATCAGATAGGTCTAGACACTTCTATTACCTCCACCCACTGCCTCCTAAATCAGATAGGTCTATACACTTCTATTACCTCCTCCCACTGCCTCCTAAATCAGATAGGTCTATACACTTCTATTACCTCCGCCCACTGCCTCCTAAATCAGATAGGTCTATACACTTCTATTACCTCCACCCACTGGCGTGTCCTGCAAGGGAGACTGGCATAGAAAAGGAAAATGGCAGGGGTCCCTGTGCACGAGGTCTCTGGCCGCGAGTCTGACACTTTTGCTGGCTTATTTGAGAGCCTGTATGTTTCAAAGGTATCTGCCTGCTACGAATCCTGTTACTTATCAGGCATACTCATACTCTATATACCAGTTGAGAGCCAGACCAGTGAACGTCACGCTAATAATCCGAGTCATCAATCAAGTTTTCACCTGCCAACTGCCTCTCAATAAGGTAAGAGAGCTTCTTCTTCTTCTTCTTGAAACTGTCAGGTAGAGTTGAGTCTTCGGCTCTTGGAACTCTAAGCCAGCAAAAGTAAACAAGAGCTCCCTTTCACGGCCTGAATGAGAACAGTGTACACTGTTCTGTCTGGCGGGGTGTCAGACTCGCGGCCAGAGACACGTGCACAGGGACCCCTGCAATTTTCCTTTTCTATACCAGGCAAACCGTGCAGGACACGCCATTCATGTAACGGTCACTTGAGGAACGGCGCCTGGATTGTGACAAGTTGTGGGAGCTTTTTTACAACTCCGCACAGTGCAATGAAGATGCTCTCGCACCCCCTTAGGCACCCCCACGGGAGTCTTGTATTGCTACCCTTTAGCCTAATCGTTTCCTCCTACGATCGGTTCCACCCGGGCGCCACTATGAGGCAGGGTAGCATGCCCGGGTAAGGTAAGGGAGCAAAAAGCATAGCAACATTCACTAGCTCACTAGTCCTATGCAATTTGGGATGCAAAATAACATTAGGATTTGTGAATTAGATTTTTTTTATCCTATTCAGCCCCCAATGTGTTCATCATTTGCATGTTAATTGTATGTTTAAATTTGTTCCTTCAGTATTTTTTTCATAGTCTGATGTGGTTAGATAAAAGTACCGGCGAATGCCGGTATGGACAATATAGAGGAACTTCTTATGCTCCGACAGTTACGCTAGGCAAGACACATATTCCGTATTGGGGACGAACGTATGCCAAAAGCAGTCCTTTTTGATGAGCTAAAAGGTAGTCGACGTAACAGAGGTTCCCCCACGGAAACACTTTAAAGACCAACTTGCCTTAGCTGACATAGAAGAGAGCGCCTGGTTGCATGCGGCCTCAGAACGATACAGCTGGAGGTTAGACACAAAATCCGTGAGATACACATTTGAGACCAAAAGAAAATCCGCTGCCGAGGACAGACGCAGACGGCGAAAAGAAAATCTTAATCGAACACATGCGGACAAGGGTTATGCTTGCCCTGGATGTGGCAAAATATGTAGGTCACAGCTGGGGCTGCGTAGCCACGGGAGATAATGCATTCCTCATTATCTTCGGACTTGAACACAAGTCTTATTATTGTTATTTTTGTATAAAAGGGAACAACAACAATAATACCCTAAAGATTGTGAAACAACTATAACTATTCCAAAACACCATTTTCACTGATGCAAAAATAACATCACTTGCCACACTGATACAATACTAAACATATTGATCATATAAGCCTAATAATTTGTCAACATTATTTTCACAAGTATTCACAATTTATATTTTAAAATTGGTTTTTAATAGTTCATGTGTTTTTTTTTTAGATCAAAGCATCAACAACGGACAGACAGACGAACTAATAACAATTTCCGATTTCGGTGACTAAAACTTGGTGCTCTAAAAGATCTTATCCCTTAGGTCTTGACAGCCTTTCCTAAGTTTCTCTCTATATGAAATCGAATTTACCTTTCCTCCGACTAAATAAAAAGTTTCTTAACATCCTCCAAACTTATATAATCCAGCTTAACGGCCGCCATGGTTCTTTTATTGATAAAGTGAACATTACGAGTGGGTATTTTGTGTAACAATAGACCTCGGACTTCAATACAAACACTTACATGTTAATTAAACATCTACATAGAATTACCAACATTAACACAGAACTATGACATCACATTGAATTACTAATATCGACACAGAACAACGAATATGAATATAAAACTACTAGCCTATATGGTACTTGGAATACCAAGATGATATTGCAAACACTTAGAAAATATTACAATCGCATGTGGTGCTTCTTAAATGTCTGCATGATTCTGATGTCACTGTATACTGACATGTTCTAAACGAATTATAAAAGATGTCTACCCTTCTCTTAGCAGCAGCCATTCTTCGATCTCTATCTTGTTCAGCTTCACCTGGGGTTCTTTTAATCCAGACAATGTAACCAATGTGAGTATTCGTGACAGTAATAACAGCCAAAGGAGCGAAGTATTGCAAGATCATGATGGCAATACTGAGGATAAGAAATTAAAATATGTGCTGCAATCATTATGAGAACAAAATGTTACATAGAAAGTAGCCTCATGCCAACACACACACGCACGCAGGCACAGAGAGAGAATGTAACATCTCGTCCTAAATCGTTTTTTTTTTTTTCAATTTTACAATCAATGAACGACATTTTAACCTACTTTTTAGCCCGTGAATTATTGTATCGGCCCGCTTTTCTCTGTCTCTCTCTGTCTCTCTTTCCGGAACACTCAATTCTGTTCATTTTTTAACCTGCGCCTCATAATGTCTCCGACATAGACTTTTCACTTGATGAGGAAAGACCCGCTTTATAATTCCACGCCTGACACACACACACATACATATGCCTTTGGTCCGTTACTTTTTTTGTTATCCACTTCCCCCCCCTCCCGCTCTACATTAAAAAGCTAGTCCTACATAAAATCTCTGGACTTTTCTTTGGTTTTTCAATTATAATATTTAATAGACCCTATGTTGCTTTTCGATCGTAACCCATCCAAAATCTTTAATTGAAATCGTTTATTTGATTCCTTTTTAATGTAGACAAATGACGGTAATATAAAGTATCATTCCTTGCTCTCTGGAAAAAAAAAAGAACTAGACTCTAGATCAATATTTTTTTGTGCAGTTTCTAGAACCTCGAGGTCAACCAGTGCAGGTGTCCAGCGTAAACAAGTTAATTTTAGATGTCCAATCGAAGAAAGAGGTTAAGGGGAAAAAATAGCACACGTCAGCTTCTAGAAGGTCAAAGTTATTAAAATAATTATCGGAGAAGGTTCCAGGATTCTGGAATATACGATCAAAGAAAGTATAAATTAAGGGAAAGTGAGTCAGACGGGGTCCTCGCATAGTAGTAGTTCTTGTAGAGCGTTGGTCCTCTCTCAGTAATGAGTTATATGTTATTAGCGGATCATTAAGTAAAGTTTTAGCAGTTGAAGTTGAAGTTATACTAAGAGAAGTTTTATGTAACATTTAAGTTTTATTTAGGAAGTATCAAGTCAAGTTGTAATTGAATTAAGAAGTTAATTTTGATGTGAAAGTTTGAAGAAGTTATTAAAGAAGTTTGAAGAAGATACAGAGAGATGTTTCTTTCCTCATTTCATTGATTTGTCAAGTATTGAGAATATAATCCCTGGCAAATGTGCTCGTCACATATATTGGCACCTCCGGCAAAGAGCATCGAAGAGTAAAGGCGTCACATATATTGGCACCTCCTGACGAAAAAAGGCATCTATAAATAAAGACAACGACGAAGTCAAGCATCACATATTACATTTTCAAAGAGGAAAGTCGACACATTCTAGCAAGTTCTACGAATTTTCATAAAGCCTCTAACGAGTGATTTATAGCCTCTCTGAACGACAAAGCCCAAATAAAGCCTTATAACAAAAGCCTCTTGCAGAATACTTCAACAAGACGGCAATCTTTGAAACGAAACTTTGTAATGAAACGTGAAAGATCATCTGTTTTAAGGTCAGTACCTTACATTTTATATTTACCAAGCTGTGAAAGCTATATTTACTAAGCTGTGAAAGCTACATTTACTAAGCTGTGAAAGCTACATGTACTAAGCTGTAAAAGCTACATTTACCAAGCTGTGAAAGCTATATTTACTAAAGCTGTGAAAGCTATATCTATTAAGCTGAGAAGGCAACGTTACTAAAGCTAGAGTACACTGGTTTGTTTACATACACTGACCACTTACACATTTCCTCAAGAGGAGACACCGATCGATAATTAACTAGGTCAGCCCTCTCTCACTTTTTACCTGTCCACCTACATTTCTGCTATCTCTAATCTCATACTATGGCGTCTCAAGCAGACTTATTAAAAGTATATTTCAAATTAGCCAAGGACATTGGTATTTCACAAGAACATCAGTGGGAATGGTGTGAAAAACAAATTAAAGAAGAAGAAAGAAAACGTAAAGAAGAAAGAGAGGCAGAAGAAAGAAAACTTGAAAGAGAAGAAAAAAGAAGACAAGAAGAAAAAGAGGAAGAAAAACAAAGAATTTTAAGAGAAGACAAAATAAGACAAGAGGAAAGAGAGGCAGAAGAAAGGAAACGTAAAGAGGACAGAGAGGCAGAAGAAAGGAAACGTAAAGAGGACAGAGAGGCAGAAGAAAAAAGATTAGAAGTGGAAAAAATTCAGACTTCAACTTCAGGAAGAGGAATTAAAATTAAAAAAAGAAAAAAACAGAGGTTCAATCGACCTTACCTACTAGCAATGCTTTTGACAAGTATAAACCTTTATCTAAAATATTACCTTTTCAAGAAAAATAAAGATAATATAGATTCGTATTTGATGCGGTTTGAGGAGTTAGCGAAAGCATCAGGCTTACCAGAAGAACAATATGCACACCATCTCATGATCTTATTACAGGGAAAAGCATTAGATGTATGTGCACAAATACCATCTCATGAACAGCGTACTTATAAAGAAATAAAAGAAGCTTTACTAAGACAGTTTGGAGCTACGCAGAATGCTTATCGCAAGAAATTTTTTTTCGAAAGACCAATGCAGGAAGATGATCCACAGTTGTTTGTCTCTGATATGGTAATGTGGTTTGATAGGTGGATATCTTTAGCTAATATTGATAGAACGTATGAAGCATTAAGAGACCACATATTAATTGATACCATTACTCACGCATATGCAGAAGATATTCGATCTTTCATAATTGAGAGAAATCCTAAAGATCTACAGACCCTGACAACAATAATACGTCAATATAAAACTGCTTATCCAAGTAAGCAAATCAGATCAGCAACTGATGAAAACTTTATTTGCTTTTCAAGAGACAACAGAGCATTGCCATCTTTTCAGACCGACAAAACTTTAATATGTTATAAATGCAATACTAGAGGTCATTTCGCTTCACAGTGTAGAGTGAAGGTCATAGAGTGCAGTTTTTGTCACATGAAAAGGACATTTAGCAAAGGATTGCAGAAAGAGACATAATAGTATCAGTGACAGATCTAATGACCAGGCATATTCGCAAAACAGACCATTAAATGTTAAGAATTCAACATATGGAAATAGGAAACAGGTTTTACAAAAAACTCGAAGGCACATCACTCAACAATGACTGTTATCACCAAATCACAAGGACTTCAGTTTTATCCTGGATTAGTCGGTTCTCAAAGAGTACAGGTGTTACGAGACACAGGTAGCACTTCCGTTGTTATACGGGCAAATTTTGTGAGATCAAATCAATATACAGGCAATGAAATCGAAGCCACTGCTTTCAACGGTACCGTAAGTAAATTACCAGAAGCTTTTGATACATATTACGACTCCATTTTTCAGTGGACTTGTAGAAGCTTTAGTAGCTCAAAATCTACCTGTTGATCTCATAGTTGGTAATATACAGGGAGTGCGTGACTGTACTACACAAGATCTTATTGAATGGAACAATACAATAAAAATGAGTCAAGAATGCAATGTAGTAGTCACAAGGTCAATGAAAAAAGAAAAGGAAAGACTTGAAACTACACATATTGAACACAAGAATTCTGATAAAGTTGTTCAAGAAAATGGAAATGGTAAGCAGGCAGACCAGTTGCATCTACAGACAAATGAACTTGAAAAATTTTCATACTGAAGAATTTAAAGTTGACCAGAAAAATGATGAAACGTTATTTAAAATGTTCAAAAAGGATCAATCAAACATCAATCAGCAGGAAAATAATGATCCTTATTTTAAAGAAGGAATACTTATGAAGAAAAGTCAATACAAAAATAAAACTGTTGAGCAAATTGTAGTTCCAAAAGTATACAGAAAGACCATTATTAATACAAGCCACGATGTACCGTTCGCTGGACATATGGGAGTTACCAAGACCAAGAAAAGAATACTTCAGGATTTTTACTGGCCAGGTATTACTAAAGATGTAAAGAAGCACATTAGTACCTGTCATATTTGTCAAATGAAAAGTCCAAAAGGTAACAAAATACAAGCGCCAGTGCAGACAATGGAATTGACTGAGAAACCATTTCAAAAAGTAGCAGTTGACTTAATTGGTCCATGCCAATTGAATCCAGCAGAAATCACAAATATATTTTAACTTTAGTAGACACATGTACTAGATGGCCAGAAGCTATTCCGTTAGTCAATATTTCTGCAATTGATATTACCAGAGCTTTATCTGAAATTTTTTCAAGGACAGGGTTGCCTGAAGTTATACTTTCTGACCGAGGAAGTCAGTTCACAGCAGATATAACTAAGACATTCATGGAGATGTACAACATCAAGATGAAGTTTACTACACCATACCATCCTCAAAGCAACGGGCTTTGTGAACGATTTAACAAAACATTGAAACAAATTATATCAAAAATAGCAAATGATAATCCGCAGAATTGGGATCTCCTTTTACCAGCTGCATTATTTGCTTATAGAGAAAGTATCCAAGATACTACAAGGATTTTCTCCTTTTGAAATGTTATATGGAGCTAATCCAAGAGGTCCTATACATACTTTCAAAGAATCACTAATGAAGTCAAACCATGATGCATCAGTTAAGGAAAACTGCATTTCAGCATGTTCTCAATACAAGAAATACAGTAATAAATGCATGTGAAAAAGCTAAGGAAAGCAACAGCCAAAGCTAACGCTGCAAGTCATAGAAGAATAAACGTAAATAGACAACTTAGGT
Organism: Biomphalaria sudanica; assembly: GCA_036873155.1. Lineage (NCBI taxonomy): Eukaryota > Metazoa > Mollusca > Gastropoda > Planorbidae > Biomphalaria > Biomphalaria sudanica. The sequence goes on along the minus strand of JAZGLO010006557.1, from coordinate 2,772 downwards.
ACTTTGAACCAGGAGACAAAGTTAAATTATTATTACCTGATAAGAAAAATAAGTTCTTTATTAAATGGCAAGGTCCATTTACTATTTTAAGAAAAATCACAGATGTAGATTATGAAATCTATATCAATAACAGAAACAAAGTGTTTTCATATCAACATGTTACAAAAATACAATGAAGCTACTGATACAGAAGACGAAGACGAAGAACTTGAAAAACATATTTCATGCTTAGCGATTATTCCAGAAGAAAATGAGGAGGATATGGATGAATTAGTAGTACCAACTACAACTTCTAGACAGACTGAAACCTGGCAAGATGTCAAACTGGACAATTTATCATCACAAAGAAAAAAGGATATAACGAATCTACTCCAAGAATATGCTGATATATTTACAGATGTTCCAGGTAAAACAACCATTATAAATCATGAAATCAAATTGACAAGTGACAAACCTACCAAGTCACGTCCATATCCACTACCCATTCACTATAGAGATTTCCTTCAGAAAGAAATCAATGATCTTTTAGAACAAGGCATAATTGAACACTCGAATTCATCTTATGCAGCTCCAATAGTGCTAGTAAAACGGCCACAGTCATCATCGCCAAGAATGTGTGTGGATTTTCGACAGTTGAATAAAATAACATGCCTTTATTCTTATCCAATGCCTAATCCAGAGGATTTAATGTCACAGTTTTCTGGAGCTAAGTATTTTACGAAACTCGATTTGACAAGAGGATATTATCAAATACCTATGACACAGGATTCAAAACAATACACTGCTTTTACTACAGCCTTTGGCCTTTTTCAATATAATTACATGCCATTCGGTTTAGTAAATGCTAGCAGTACTTTTAACCGAGCAATTCATAGGATGTTCGGACAAAGAAAAGACACAGTGTCCTATATTGATGACATATGTGTATTTCATAATACATGGGACGATCATATTAAAGGACTCAAAGAAATCTTCCAACAGTTGAAAGACAATGGTTTTACTGTAAAACCAAGCAAAGTTGAATTAGCAAAATCAGAAGTTACATTTTTAGGTTATAAAGTTGGACAAAATTCACTGAAAAACACAGGACAATATTATAAAACGAATCTTGGACATTAAAATACCTCAAACAAAAAAGCAGGTTAGAAGTATTTTAGGACTTTGTAATTTTTACAGATGCTTCATTCCAAATTACGCATCACTTACCACACTTCTTACTAACCTTACGAAGAAAAGAGAATCTAACACAATTCCATGGTCATCAGAATTGGAAGAGACCATAAAGAACATAAAGTATGCTTTTGCACAAGAATCCATTTTGAAATTGCCAGACAAGAAGAAGCGGTTTTATCTGCTACAGATGCTTCCTCGTCAGCAATAGGAGCATGTCTGATGCAAGAATATGAAGGCATTCTACATCCTGTATTTTTTTATAAACAGAAAACTATCTTCAGCAGAGACCAGATACTCGACCATTGAGCGAGAGTGCCTGGCGATTGTCTGGGCTATTTCAAAATTTAGCAAGTATCTGTTAGGAGCACCCTTTACTTTACAGACAGATCATGCACCACTGGCATTTCTCAACTCTAAAAAGATGTCAAATAGTCGTCTGACACGATGGAGTTTGCAGTTAATGGACTATCAGTTTGATGTAAAGACTGTTCCAGGAAAATTGAATGTTTTTGCTGATACTTTGTCTAGATGTATGTAGATACTATACAATATATTGTTTATTGTTTAAGTGTATTTTGTTTTAAGTCAGAAACACAAAATTTATTCATTTTTTATTTCATGTGTTTAAAGACATTTCAATATTCAGATACTCTATAAACACAATTAGCAAAGGAGATATGATGTATTATTCAGTTGTTTTTGTCATGTTTTAGTTACCCAAGTTGGGAAATGTTCATATTAATATATCGATTATTAACAATAAATGTATAGACCTAAGGTGTATATTATATATTAATTATATATGCTGAATAAGTACGACATTTTGAATTTCTTTTCTATTTATATGTTAACATAATGAATCATTTTTTATTTTTAGTTATGAGTTTTGTACATTTCATAGAGCAATTATATCAGTGTTTTAGGCATATACTATGCTACTTGCCTTTTATATGCAATTTTATCAATGTTATAGGCATATGTTATATTGTTATTTTACGCATTTTATATTGCATACAAAATGCTAAAAAGGCAAGGGGGGTAATGTCACGAGTCGAGTCCTGTGACCTATTTCGACCAGTTTCTAGAACCTCGAGGTCAACCAGTGCAGGTGTCCAGCGTAAACAAGTTAATTTTAGATGTCCAATCGAAGAAAGAGGTTAAGGGGAAAAAATAGCACACGTCAGCTTCTAGAAGGTCAAAGTTATTAAAATAATTATCGGAGAAGGTTCCAGGATTCTGGAATATACGATCAAAGAAAGTATAAATTAAGGGAAAGTGAGTCAGACGGGGTCCTCGCATAGTAGTAGTTCTTGTAGAGCGTTGGTCCTCTCTCAGTAATGAGTTATATGTTATTAGCGGATCCATTAAGTAAAGTTTTAGCAGTTGAAGTTGAAGTTATACTAAGAGAAGTTTTATGTAACATTTAAGTTTTATTTAGGAAGTATCAAGTCAAGTTGTAATTGAATTAAGAAGTTAATTTTGATGTGAAAGTTTGAAGAAGTATTAAAGAAGTTTGAAGAAGATACAGAGAGATGTTTCTTTCCTCATTTCATTGATTTGTCAAGTATTGAGAATATAATCCCTGGCAAATGTGCTCGT